>PVIH01002030.1:0-10300 GCA_004025045.1 Sigmodon hispidus
GCGCTGAGGCCCGCCGAGCCCTCCTCACCTCTGGTCAGGGTTCGAATCTGCCCCTCAGAGACCCCTGCAGTTAGTTTGCTCAGTTCACTCAGTTCAGGGTCGCAGTAGGGCTCCTAGTAGATTCCCTGAGCAGCAGGAGCTGCGGGTGTGGCCAGGTGCAGAGTTCAGCTGCCCCTGCTCCAGAGTGCGCTGGGACGCCACAGAGAGCACAGGTCCCGGTGGCGGAACCGGAAGCAGTGTAATAAATAAGTTTTAAAAAATAAAATTTTCAGTAAAATTTTAAAGACAATAAAACGTAGGATGACTCATGCCAGCATTCCCACTGGGGCTCAAGAATAGAAGTTGACAGATAAAAAAAATTGTATCATAAAATACAACAGACACATTGTCAATTTTCACCCTGGATCTCTTTCCATTATCTCCACACAAGCTACTTTTTTATGGGAAAAAGTCATAACCGAATTATACATACATATATATATATAACTTTATATTTTGAGTCTCAGCTTTAATTAAAAGTTAGACATTAAATAAATCTTTTGAAATAAATAATAATGAAGAATAATAATGAATCCAAGGAAGAGGTTTGAGAAAAGAAGAGTAAGCACCTGCCCTGAATGGTACTATACAGAAAGTTACAGTTATCACATGAGAAGAGCAATGACTAGTTTTAACTTTAAACTTGACACATTCTAGAATCACCCAAGAAGAGAGTATCATGAGAAATGGTCTAGATCAAGGTAGCCTGTAGCAGTGTCAAGAGGAAGCCAGCTGGGCATTAGACATTCATCAATTGTCTTTCTGTTCTTGGCCATGGGTGTGACTGACCAGCTTCTTCGGGTTTCTTTATCCCTGATTTCTCCACAAGGATAGTCTGTAACAAGGAATTGTGTGCCAAAACAAACCATTTCTTTCCTAATTTACTCAGTCATGTAAAATGGAAAGGACACTAAAAGAGTCACAATGTTCCATATCCAAGTATAAGGAGAATCACAGTGATACCCAGTGAAGTTCACCTCCTCTTATAAATGTAGAAAACAATCAGGGCAAGTCTACTGTAAACAGGTATAAAACATTTACAGTGGGTCATTTTTAAAATGGTCTAATTCAATTATATATTTTGTATATATCTTGATTGTTGTCCCCCCGCCATGGTGAGTGTATGTGTGTGTGTGTGTATAGTTCTTTTGAAAAGAGCCTTTCTCATTTTCTGTTTTCTAAGCTTATATCCATAGTACTAAGTGTGCTGTAATGAGACAATCTGCTATAATGAGAAAGATACATGCATGAGTTTTTTCAGAAACCCATACTCTTTAATTTCAATTATTTAGTCTTTTAATCTATTGCACCAGACCACTTACTAGCCCATTTCTTTAGGGTTTTCAGGATTTTTTTTTAATTCTTGTAGGAATGACTCTTGTTTTAGAACTATGAGTATTAATCATAATCCCAAACCTAACCCTAATTATAGTTCTAATACTTAAGGCTTACAGAATCTCATTCATGGCTCTGTTTGCTTTTCTTCCCTGTGTGATGCCAACATTTATTTTTAATCACAAAAATGAGAATGTTGCTAGTAGGCTTAACAAAAAATACATACTGTATAATCTAGGATACTGAAATATTTTATTTGGCTATCCAGACCTGGAAGTGTTTGTGAATGTTAGGAAATACAGTGACACAGAACAGTCACCATATGTTCTGTTTCTGGGACTCTAATCTTAGCAAGGAAAATGTAAGTGAGATTACCACATCACGAAAAGCTTAAAATCTTGCAGATGTTTACCTCAGAGATTTTCTTAATTATTTTCCTCAATGACATGGAACCAAATCTACTTTATTAAAATGTACCTTTTTACCCCAAGCTGGTTTTCTGGTTCATAATTTCAAGAAACCAAAGCTTTCCACAGACTTAGTATCTTGTTTGAATCATGTTTCTGACTCTTTCTTGGCTACTATTTATTCCATTTTCACTCTTTTGGTCCCAGAATACTGTATTTAAATGGTGAACAAGTTAGATACACATATCTATCAGTGTGTAGCCTATAAGATCTGCCTGCTGAGTGCAGTCTGCTTGCAGACTGTCTCTACCATATGCTGTTCTTTCTGCTGTTTCCACTCTTCTGCGGGACTTCACAGAAAAAGTACTATTAAAGCTGTTTATCCTGAGATTTGTAATTTGTTTTTAATTTTAATTTTATGTCTACAACTTAGGCTCCTTACATCTGTTTCATCATGCCACCAGCCACCTTATGCTGTAACAGCTGAACCAGGGTTTGAGAGATTAGGACCCTAAGAGGAAATGTTCCAGATGACCTGAGATTACCTATGAAACATTCCTAGACTCACAAAGCATCATGCAACAAAATGTTGGCTGTAACAAAGCAAGCAGGATTCTCAGGAAAGTAAATTCTACAGTAAAGAACAATAACAACTATGTTTTGTGAAAATTCTAATATATTGACAGGTAAAGTATTTGCAATTTTCGTGAGAAGTGTGAAAAAAAAAAAAAACTAAACCAGAAACAGTATGTTATTTGTTGGCAAATGTGATATACTCATATTTCAAGAATACTCTAAAAATGCTTATTTAGTTTAATTAAGACTTTAAAATCTTACTGAAATAAGTCTAAGACTATGAAAGAATTAGAACACTGTTTGGTATATATAAAATGACAGTGGAATGTAGATTTCTCTTGTTTCCTCTTTTAAAATGGGATAAGATAAGGGAGGAAAGAAAGGACAACAATGTACATAGTACTCTGAAAAGCACATTCTTGAATAGGAAGCAATTCCCTCAGAATGGGACCCCAATCCTAGACATACTAGGACTGAATGGATGTCTGCAAACAAGTAGGAGTATATACACTACAGGGAGAGAATTAGTTAAATGGCCAAGACATAGTGATGCCACCATATTTCTTTCCTCACTGTGAGATATGTTTTCTGAATACTTATGTGCACTGGACTTTTTATGGGCTAAGACAAGAAACAAAATTCAGACTAGGAGGTTGAAGTAAATGAGATTTGGATGCTGACTGAAGCTTATGACTAAAGCAAATCTAGAGGAGACCAGGATCTTTTTCTTTTGAGGTGGAAGGTAGCCATAGACAAATCTCTATCAGGTTTTGTTCAGAAGACTAGAATTTGATTAGGTATAAATCTTTCACTAATTCTGAAATCTCAGGGAGTATACCACACAAACACTCAGTTGCCTTGTCTATTAGCATAACCCAAACTTTCAAAGATTAAAAAGTAATTAAATGATCTAATGTAACAAATCACATATAATACACACCAAATAGATATTGGCATGTTTCCTTCTGTGTGCTACTGCAAGATGTGCTACTAGTCATTTGACAGTAGAAAATAAAATTTGGTGATATTTGAACTTATTTGAAACATGTGCTTGATGTGACACTTGGTAGCTTATCCAAGTAAGCAATTTCTCTTTGGTGATGAATAACCTACCCAAGTAAGACAGCTAACCAAAGGTTAACTTTAAGTTTTATGAATGAATAAACTGGTGCTTCTCTTTAAGCTTGTTTGTGTGGGTTAACAGCGCCTGTGATCAAGCAAAAACAGTTTTATGGGATTATACACAAGAACCCTTCCATTCTCATCTCCCGTGTTTACTTGCTGAAGAATTCTGCACTGGTTTTAGCTTCTCTGATCCTTAACCAGTCATCTTGTCTGGACTATAAACACATTTATTATAATGTGAACTGCACCCTATAGGCCCAATTTTTTCAATGCTTAAGCTAGTGGCATGGCTCTTGGAGGTTATGAAAACTTTGAACATGGAGACTACCTAGTGTGCTACTAGAGGCAGACCTTTGAGGTATACAATCCAGACTTCTAGTCTTTGTTTTCTTATTTGTAAGATGAGATTACTGAACATCAAGGTCTTACTAGCATCCCGCCATGTCTTTCCTACTAGCATGGATGAAAATCCCTTAAACCTGGGAGCCAGAATATATTCTCCCTTTAAGCTGTCAGGTATTTTATGTCAGTGAGGATAAAAGTAACTAATATGACATGAAACTTATTCACACAAGTTTTATAGAGCTAAAATAACTTAAGGTTTGTAAGGTGCTTAGCACAGAGCTGTGGTCATGGAGTTACTACTGCAGGCAGAATCAACAGTGTTCTTATAGAGCCATGGAGGTGAGGGTAAGGCTGTGCTGTGCTAGCTATGAGGAAATTCCAAAGAAGAAATTTGTGAACTTCTAAAACTTAAACCACCATCCAGAGCATATTTGAAATGGGGGAGACTCCTTCCAACATTCTGTATTTTAGTGGGATGAATTCCAATTAGGATTCATGCAATATCTAGTATTCAACTTTTGGGACATGAATTCATAAAAAAGCTGCTTATCTGTGTCTTTTCAGAGTCACATGGGACTGTGTTCACTACCCTGCTAACCACGTGTTTTTTTCAGAGTTAGCCTCTCACCACCAAACAGCTCTGTCTTTTAGGACATTCCCACTATACATGTTTGTTCCCCATGAGCTTCTGGATGTGTTTTTCAGACAGCAAGTTTCTTTTGCCAGTGGGGTGTGGCTTTCACTGGACCTCCTCCTTGGCTGCTACCATATTAGGTAGCTATCTCACTGCATAATCATCTGAATCCTTATTGTGAGCAGATTTGGTAAGTCAATTAGGATTTCTTAAAGTGGAGAATTAGGGTTTTTTATTTTTTTTAAAGGATAGAATTTTTCCACATTAAAAAATAGGAAATATTATTACAATAGAAGGAATTTGGTCTCTGTTTGATAGTAATAATGATTTCAAAATGGAAAAATTAAATGAGAATAATTAATGTAGTTGAGATTTATATAATATATTATCAATAATGTTTGATCATTCTTGTTTTAGCCCTAAAAATGTTGGCTTGTATGAGTGATATAATTCAAGTCTTTTAAAAACTTGTTAAAGCAGACCATAGAAATATTTAGACCCAGAGAGAATAGTTTAAAGGAGAACCAATGCCAACATTGTAAGGATTTCCAAAGCTTGCATTCACCTGGAATGTAACAGCATCATCATGCCCCTGGGTGTGGTGATACAAACATGGGCCCACCCACCCTTTTAAAGAAAGGGCTCACATGAGTCCCTTCCCTCTTCTTCTCTCTCTGCTCCCTTCTGCCCCATCTCTGCTCCCTGCTGTAATAAACTCTCCTGTGGTACTCCTGGTGTTGAGATTCCATTCACGCACCACGTGCAAAAAACTAATATTGGTTCCATGCTCGGCAGGGGCCCCCCAGCCCTAAGTGCACATTGGCACTAGGGACCCCTGTTTAACCCTCCACCGGAGACAACCTTCCATCTGTCTGGTTGTGGACAGTACTCGCACAACACCGGTGTTGATTGGTGAGTTTCCCCCTTGGTCAGCATAAATGTGAACTAGTTTCATGGAGGATCACGCTTCCTGATCTTCATTTGGCTGTGATTTGTTCCTTTTCATTGACAAACACTCCTGGTTTTTTTCCCCTGCACTACAGTTTCGTCCAGGGACCTGCCCTTGTTGGAGTTACACTGGCACCTTTCATGGGCGTTTTTTTTTTTTTTTTTTTTTTTTTTTTTTTTTTTTTTTTTTTTTTTTTTTTTTTTTTTTTTTTTTTTTTTTTTTTTTTTTTTTTTTTTTTTTTTTTTTTTTTTTTTTTTTTTTTTTTTTTTTTTTTTTTTTTTTTTTTTTTTTTTTTTTTTTTTTTTTTTTTTGCCGGCAATGCCATGAGCAGGTTGTGGGTGCGTGATTTTGGGGACTGATGAGTTCACTTTATCTCTTGTAATGTCCTGGTGCTCTCACTTCTGCCTGACGGGGCTTTAGAGATATGTGTGGTTGAGTTGGGGCACTGTCCGAGCAGCCTACACGTGTCTGCTGATGAGCTAGTCCACTGTGGGCCCACTTCCTTGTGGACTCAGTTTGCAGGGGTGATGACTCTCATTTGCTGGTTCCATATTCCCCTTAAGTTTCGGCATGAGAAATAAGCCAACAAAATCCATACCTACATCTTCACCCTTAGGGTATGTGCTAGAGGCATTGAGACCTCTTAGCCGTATGCCCTATTTAGATACTACCAAGCTGATCCATTATTGTACAAAGAAATGGCCTGGATATCCCCTAGACAATAATCTAAAGTGGCCACCTATTTGCACCCTGGATCCTGATATTTTACGGGAATTATCTAATTAATGCCAGCAAACAGGTGGATGAAAGAGTTAAAAAAATTCCCCTATACACAAACTTTCTCTTACTTAAGTTCTAAGCCTTCCCACCTAAGTTCTTGTCCTCCTGCTCACCTGCTTTTAGCCACTTCCTCAGACCCTGATGATTCTCATCTTCCACTGGATCCTGCAAATGACCCTTCACTCTTTAGACCTCAACACACTCCTACTGCCCCTTCCTCTCTACCTATCACCCACTCTGGAGCCTCTGAGGACACTGATCCAATTCTACCTCTTCAGGAAGTAGCGGGTGTAGATGGGATAGTTAAAGTGTATACTCCCTGCCCTTTGTCTGAACTCTCCCAGGTTGCAAAGAAGTTAGGCTCTTACAGTTCAAATTCTACTGCCTTTATAAAAGAATTTCAGTACTTAACCCAATCTTATGACCTTACCTTTCATGATGTATATACAATTTTAACCAATAATCTTCTACCTGAGGAATGCAGGCGAGTTTGGAAACAGGCCAGGATACATGCAGATGAGGTTCATCAAACGAATTTAGCACAACCCCCCAGGAGCTGAGGCGGTTCCAGAAGCAGATCCACATTGGAATTATAATACACAAAGGGGAATTGTAGCCAGGGATAATTTTGTGACCTGCTTGCTGGTGGATTTGCATAGGGCTGCCCTGAAGCCAGTCAATTTTGAGAAACTGCAAGAGGTGATTCAAGATAAACAGGAAAATCCATCCCAGTTTCTAGAGAACCTTACAAATGCGCTCTTGCAGTTCACAAATTTGGATCCAGAGAGTACTGAGGGCTGACAGCTTCTTATGACTCATTTCTTTAATCAAAGCTACGTGGACATAAAGACCAAGCTTAGATCTCTTGAGAGGGGCCCATTAACTCCACAAGCAGACATTCTGGCACTTGAATTCAAGGTGTACCACCGGAGAAAAGAGAGAATTCGGCAGGAGAAATACCTCCTGCTGGCAGAGGTGATCAGGCCAGCCCCTCCACCACCGCCTCCCAGGGCGAGCAGACAAAAACACTCGGAAAAGCACACCAGTGCTTGT
Organism: Sigmodon hispidus; assembly: GCA_004025045.1. NCBI lineage: Eukaryota > Metazoa > Chordata > Mammalia > Rodentia > Cricetidae > Sigmodon > Sigmodon hispidus. The sequence continues at coordinate 7,244 of PVIH01002030.1, forward strand.
TTCCACTGTGGCCATGTAGGCCATTACTATCATTCATGCCCAGATCCACGGAGACCATCCATACCCTGTCCTAGGTGTTATGGACACCACTGGCCAGGCAGATGCTACCCTACATCAAAGGGTGGGGACACAGTAAGCTAGGATGGGGTACATAATGTCCTGGGACTGGCCGAGGATGAATGATGGTGTCCAGGCCCTCTCAGTCCAGCAAACGCTATCATGCAGAGAGAGCCTCGAGTAGATATTGAAGTTTCTGGCCGGACCATTTCTTTCCTGGTGGACACTGGAGCTGCGTTCTCAGTTCTGCAGGAGTATTGGGGTACACCCTTTCTTTCAGGCCTTATGATTGTCGGGGTAGGAGGCAAATCCATGCGACCTTATCAGATACCGCCACTGAATTGCATTTTTAGAGGAATTCCTATTACTCAGTCATTTTTAGTTATGCCAAGTTGTCCAACAGCTTTAATGGAAAGAGATTTCTTAACAAAAGTGGGAGCTTTCTTTTCATTTAGTGATCTTATTCGCCTAAACCCAGCCTCGCCAGCTGCTCCAACTGTTCCTCTGCTCCTTTTACTATACAGTCAGCCTGTAAGTTCTACCTTCCTGACAATCTCCTTCCTCCCCTCCTCCATCACCTGCGATTGCTTTTGTGGGATTTTGCAGATGACTCTCTCCCTAAACCATGCTCTGATTCATCCTGCCCATCCACTCCAAAGTGGACGGGACCATATAGACCAGGCAAGAGACCCAAAATCTTAAAAAAATTAGCTCCAAGCTTCCTTTGCAGCTGGTCAGAGCAGAAGCCAAGATGGTAAACAAAGGGCCCCAGGCAGTCTGCTTGGAAACCCAGGAGGTCGTTCAACTCTGCAGTTGAAGCAGCCACTCCCTGAGGATGCATTGCAGGTAAAACAAAGACCATTCCCCACCCCCCTGCAGGAGTCCAGGTAGGCAAAATACAAGACACTTTAATCCTTTCCCTTTCCCAGACCTAGCAAGGATCCAAAGACATTAACACATAGGCATCAGACAATAGAATCCCTTAGCAGAAAAAAGGAACCATTCACAAGTTTCTTTCTCCCTCCTTTCCTCTTAGCCTGTCACTCCCAAAGCTCTATCACTGCAGACAATAGAATCCCTTAGCAAAAGAAAAGAACCACTCACACACCCAGCTAACTCAAGGTTTACTTCCAAACTCCTTTCCTCTTAGTCACTCCCAAAGCTCTATCACTAACCCATATTTTTTTTTCTAAGCTCCAGGAAACAAAACTTCATGACCCTGTGATCCAAATCCTTCAATTCTGCCAGCAATATGAGCTAAAGACCTCTCTGTCCTTGTGTCAGCAGGAAGTAGCAAAGACCACCACGACAACCATGCTCGCTATAAGACTTCTCCCTTGCCATAAACCCAGCTTATATATATACATATATATGTGTTTGTATATATATATATACAAATATATATATATATATATATATACAAATATATATATATATATGGGTGAAATGTAAGGATTTCCAAAGCTTGCATTCACCTGGAATGTAACAGAGTCAATCATGCCCTGGGTGTGGCGATGCAAGGCTCACACAAGTCCCCTCCCTCTTCTTTTCTCTCTGCTCCCTTCTGCCCCTACCTCTGCCTGCTGCTTTAATAAACTCTCCTGTGGTACCCCTGGTGTTGAGATTCCAATTACATGCCACGTGCAAAAAATTAACAAACATAGTCTTATAAGTTTGTAGAGAAACAGTCTAATGCTTTCAAGTAATCAACCTTAATTTACCCAGTAACATTACAGGAGCTGCCAAATGATACATATCCCCCAGACTGTGTAAGAGTTGAATAGACTCCTCTATGGTTGTTACATATAAGGAGATTGAAGGAAATAATAGTCTCATTAGGCATATACTCACCATTTGTAAAGCAGATGTTAAATTCATGGTCACCTTGCAATAGAATTTTCTCTCAAGACTGAAGAGATCCAGTTACAGCAGTCTTAGAGGCTGATCCCCAATTACAATGAAGGACTTTGTGAAAAGATGAGATTAAGTTCATTGAACAATGAAGTAGGGCTAGGGTTATTAAAATCTCCCATGATCAACTCCTTGAGGAAGGAGATTATGCTAATATAGAAAAAAACAATCTTTATATGATTACCACAGTCTGGCATTATGCTGTGCAGCAGCCTTGAATTCTTATGACCAAATTGAAGATATAAAGAAAAAATTGAGTCATTTACAAATTTATACAGGGCTCTCCCAAAAATCTTGACTGATTAATAGAATGATACCAAATTCAAAAGCTAGACAAAAATAATTAAAAATTTGGCTTTTGAAAATGCTAATGTGACTCAGATTTTGTGCTGAACACAGTTCTCCCAGAACACTGCTGGCATAATAGTAGTGGGGAACAGCAGAGTCCCTGGGTGCATAGCTGAGAGGTCAGAGGTAAGACGATGACTTCTGCCACCTAAATCCAGGCTCTGAGATGGTCACTCAGCCTTGGCACGGAGCACAGCTGGCATAATAGCAGTGGGGAAACAGCCAAATCACTTGGTCTTAGGCACATGATGGAGAGGTGAGAAATTGGACAGTGACATCCTATTCCTCAGGCAGTTGGAACACAGTCCACCCAGAACATGACTGACTTAATAGCAGCATGGGAACAGCTAAGTCACTGAGCACACAGCTGAGAAGTGAGAGGTCAAGAAGTGACAACTGGCATCATAGAACTGAAACCTCACAAGAACAGAAGATACTCTAAGCACAGCTAATTAAGAGCCCTAAGACTAACAACCCACTAAGAGCTGACCAAAAACTAACCAAGAGTAAATTGAGAAAACAATGGGCAGACAGTACTGCAAGAATACATACAATACAAATACAATACATACAACAAGACACCACTAGAAGAAGAAAGTGGTTCTATAATTTCAAGACCTGAACATAGCAATGAAGAAGGAACAGAAGGAAACAATCTTAAAAACAGCTTTTTGAAAAAAAGGAAGCCTTGAAAAAGGATATTAAAGACTCTCTTAAAGAAAAAGAAAAAAATACAAACAG
>PVIH01002030.1:10400-107787 GCA_004025045.1 Sigmodon hispidus
AAAAAAAAAAAAAAAAAAAAAAAAAAAAAAAAAAAAAAAAAAAAAAAAAAAAAAAATCCAAGAGATGGAGGAGAGAATCTAGAGAGAATCTTTGGGGTCAAAGACTCAAGAGTGGTAATAGATACATCTGTTAAAGAAACCACTAAAACCAAAAAAGTCATGACACAAAATGTTCAGGAAATTTGGGAACCATGAAAAGACCAAACCCGAGAATAATTGAAATCAAAGGAGGAAAATACCACCTCAAAGGCACAAAAAATACAATCAACAAAATCATAGAAGAAAACTTACTCAACCTAAAGAAGAAAATGCCTATAAAGATAAAGGAACACAAAATAGACTAGAGCCACATAAAAAGTCATATTACCATATAATAATCAAGCCACCAAACCTACAAAACAAAGAAAAAATATTAAGAGCTGGAAAGAAAAAAAGCCAAATCATCGATAAAGGCAGATCCATCAGAATAACACCTGACTATTCAATGAAAAAAATGAAAGCAAGAAAGTTCTGGTCGCATGTTACATAGACACTCAATGTTTATGGATACCAACCTAGACTACTGTACCCAGCAAAACTATCAATCAACATAGATGGAGTAAAGTAGGTATTTCACATCATAACCAGACTTAAACAATATTTAAAGAGCCCTAGAGGGAAATCTCCAATCTAAGGAAACCAGAAACACACATGTACACACAAACAATTGATAAGCCCACAGAAGATATCAGAAAATGGAAAGACTTCCCATGTTCCTGCATAGGTAGGATCAACATACTGTAAATTACAATCTTACCAAAAGCAATCTACAGATTCAATGCAACTCCCATCAAAATCCCAACACAATTTTTTTTACAGACATTGAAAGAACAATACTCCATTTCATTTGGAATAACAGGAAAAATAAGATTGCCAAACAATTTTGCTCACCAAAAGAACCTCAGGAGGCATCACCATTCCCAACTTCAAATTATACTACAGATCTACAATAATAAAAACAGCTTGGTACTGGCATAAAAACAGACTTGTGGATCAATGGAATCAAACTGAAGACCCCAACATTCACCCATACAACTTTGACCACTTCACTTTTGACAAAGATGCCAAAGATATTCCATGGAAGAAAGACAGTATCTTCAAAAAATGGTGTTGGCATAACTGGATGATAGTACGTAGAAAAATGCAAATAGATCCAAACCTATCACCTTGCACAAAATTTAAATCCAAGTGGATCAAAGACCAGAACATAAACCCAGTCACACTGAACTTGATAGAAAATAAAGTGGGAAATATACTCTAAAACATTGGCACAGTTACAACTTCCTAAATATAACACCAGTAGAAAAGACACTAAGAGCAACAATCAATAAGTGGGACCTCCTGAAACTGAGAAGTTTCTTTAAGGCCAAGGACACAGCCACTTAGACAAATGACAGCCTACAGAATCAGAAAAGATTTTTACCAACCCTACAGTTGACAGAGGATTGATCTCTAAAATATATAGAGAACTCAAGAAACCAGAGCCCAAAAACCTTAATAACCCAGTTAAAAAAATTGGATTCAGAACTGAAAAGGGAATTTTCAGCAGAAGAATTACAGATGGATGAAAGGCACATGAGAAAGTGTTCAACATCTTTAGCCATCAGAGAAATGCAAATCAAAACAACTTTGAGATACCACCTTAAACCTGTCAGAATGACTAAAATTAAAAACACAGATAACAGCCTATGCTGGAAAGGATGTGGAAGAAGGGGAGCACCCCTCCATTTTTGGTGAGAGTGTAAACTAGTTAGTCACTTTGGAATGCTTTATGGCAGTTTCTCAGAAAGCTGGTAATCAATCTCACCACGCACCCAATAATGCCACTCTTAGGCATATACCCTAAAGACACACATTAGCACCCCAAAAGCATTAGCTCAACTATGTTCATAGCAGCATTATTTGTAATAGCAAGAACCTGGAAACAACCTAGATGTCTCTCAACTGAAGATTAACAAACTATGGTACATCTACACAATGTTGTACTACTCAGCAGTAAGAAAAAAATGATATCTTAAAATTTGCAGGCAAATGGATGGACTTGGAGAATATCCTTAGTGAGGTATCACAATCCCAGAAAGAGAAGCAGGGTATGTATTCACTTATTAGTTAACTTAAAAAAGACAGAGAGAGAGAGAGAGAGAGAGAGAGAGGTCATTGTACACAAGAACTCAAGGTTAGAATATAGCTAAATGACACTGTGCCTCACTTCTGCATTCATGGCCTTTCCCAGGGGTGTTGGTGAGGAAAGACTTGCTTTCTTTAATGGTCTGGCCACAGGGAATTCAATTTTTCTCCAGTAAGTAAATGAGCAACATGAATGGGCGTTTTTATAAATGAGATTGTAAGAGTGTGTATAAATCTGAGAGGTCTGATAACTGAGTTTGATAGGGTACATGATATAAAATCACCAAATAATAAATATGTAAATAAAAATTAAAATAAAAAAAGGAAAATTCCAATGCATGGTGTAAAGGAGAAATTAGGCCATTAAAAGCATCATCAGCATCCTTGGAGTAATAGATATGAGATACAATTAATATTGAATCTTATAACTATAATGATGCATGGATAGAACAGGTCATGTATAGAGGTTTGAAGAGAAATTTAAATTTAAAACCTTTCAATTGTGATAAACAAGGTCACCTAAAAAAGGACTGTAAATATGGCAATTCTAGAAACAATTTTTTTGTTAAAGATTGTCCAAACAGAGCACTCCTCCCTTCTGGATTATGCAGAAGTTATGATAAAGGCAGACATTGGATTAATGCATGTAGATGAATAACAAATAAAGTATTTTTTTGTTTTTGCTATTTGAAAATATCCTGAGGGTCATCTCACATATCACCTAGATTCAGTTCAGTCCTCTAGTGCCATTGCGGAGAAACCATCTTCCTAGAACAGTTAAAAAACATAAGAGGTACCATTAAAAAATACAAAAAACAAACAAACAAAAAAACCCAGACTGCTCTGGACAACAGAACAGCTGTAAAAGAGAAAATGAAAAATCAGGAGTGATGATAAATTAAAATTGATAAAGATTAGAAAGAGAATCTCCCCAAAATTAGTGTTGGGGAAGGTTTTGATTTTAGTTTTCAGGAGAATACAGGCATCCAGCTTAAGAACACTGACTATTCTTCCAGAGGACCTGAGTTAGATTTCCAGCATCCACATGGCAGCTAACAACTGTCTATAATTCCAAGATTTGACACCTTTACACAATTATACATGCAGGCAAAACACCAATTCACATAAAATAAAAAAATAAATATTAAAAAAAGAAATAAAGGAATGAAGGAAGGGAGGAAGGAAAAAAACAACCATGCCAAAATAAAAGTAATGAAATAAAATTAATAAAAACCAAAATAATCTAAAAACCACTGAACAAGTAAAATATGTGAAGAAAAATAATAAATCATTCATAGAAAATGTCCCAAGAAAAGTACACTGGAGTATTGGTATATCACATCTTTAACAAGATAAAATTTCATAAATTTTCCTAAAAGTTTGTTTCAGTTTTTCCCTACAGACATATAATATTAATAGTCTTTTTAAAAATTAAAGCTGTCTTTGGAATTGGAGTGTGATTCTTTCCTCTAAACCCAAGCAAGTTCATTAAAGGAAAATGCAAATTTTTTGTATTATATTAGAAGAGCCACCTTATATGAGACAGAAGAAAAGATAAAATTAAGGGACTATTCTATTGCTACTAATCTCATGATTTTTTAGTTTTATTTTATTTAAATCCTTTATGTATAAATTCCATATCAAAATTTATAAGATTAACATATATTTTAAACTTTTGTCATGATATTAATTATTATATAGAATACCAACTGATTCTAGGAAAAAAAGCTTTATTTAGCTTTGTTACATGATTTTGAATTTGAGTCTCTATCTGTTTTCTGCAGTGAACCATGACAATGCCTAATAGTGACCTTTGAAGTCTCCAAAATGATGGTGAGGCCCCAAAACAATGATTTCACATGGACTATGATAATGCTATTAAGCTGACAAACACCACCCAAAGATCAGCTCAAAAATTGCTCAGAACAATTTTGAAGTGACTATCACAATCAGCCTCATAGACTAATCTAGTCAGGACTTGTGACAAGCCCTGCACTTTTCAACTATTCAGAGACTGGACAACAAATGATACAGCAACCTCTCTCAAGACTTAACAATTAACCCAAAATTTCTTTTCAAGATACCCTAAAAATTATTTTGCCCCCAGGCAACAGGAACTAATTTTAAGACAGAATGTCTACATTCCCAAAAAGTGAGATGGGTGGTTTTTGATCTTTGAATGGGTTACAGATATTTGTCATTTTTTAGGGTGGCTGATTAAAAATTGTATTGGTAATGGTCAGGAAAAAAGCTAAGAAAGAAAATCAGATTCATGGTTTTTGTTTAAATTAAAAGGAAAAAGAAAAAAATGGGATACAGATATGATAAGCCAAAGGGTATAATTAAATCTACTTTGTAAAAAGATACAAAAATGATCAGATAAAAGAATAGATTGTTGAATCTAGTCTGAAAAACAAGAAAGCATGTAGATAAGATAAAAAGGTAGATTATTGATCCTACTTTTAAGAAGCACTACTAGTTTTAAATATTTTACATGATTTTTGTATATTGTATACAAATTGTGCATGTTGATACAAAGTTGAGATTAATTTTGCTAGAAAATACTATACATATATTTCTATTCTTGTTCAATATATTATACTTACACAGCTCATTTAACAATGTTATACTGACTTCTGGTCCTTGAAAGTTATTATTACCAATAAATTAGGATATAAAAATATAAGTTAGTAGCCATTACAATCAAACATTTAGTTATATCAAGTACGTTTTTAAGGTTAAATATAGATATATTTAATTAGACAAGTTATCTTCAAATACTTTAGAGATCTAAAGACTTATAAAGTTTGCCATTTAAGATGTTTTAATAACATAGTTTTTTTTTTTTAAAAAATGACAATGAGACATATATGCACATGGCAGCAACAATCTACTTCAGAAAAGATGATGGGCATTGAGGAAACTCCTTGTGGAGTTTTTCATGGAAAAAGACAATGGACAAGAAAGTGTTCTTGTCTCAACTGCTGACAGTATAAGAAAGGACTACCAAACATTACCAAGACAAGGTAGAATAGTCCTTCAGAAAATTTTGCTGCACAGAAAAAAGTATGTCAGATATGCTAGGTCTGTAGGCTGAAGATGGATGCTCCAATGTTGCAGAGGAACCTTGAGTAACTATCTGAGCAGCCAGCTGTTTCTTTCATTTCTCACAGTTTTGGAAGCCACTTACTTATACTTTCTGCCTAATAACATAATATTATTTCCTTCTCAGGTCTCTGATGGAGTTGAAGACTAGATAGTTATAGTTTTTCTAGTTACAAATTTAGATATAATGTGTATAAGTTTGAGAGACATCAAAAGATAGTTTTCCGTTGATAATACAAGTTTGGATAAAAAGTGAATTAGGTATAATCCTTTGGACTTACCAAAATTAGATAAGTAATGGAGTATTTTCTCTCAATTTTCAGTTGTTGATGGACTAGGCATTGCTGATGCAATTCTTGCCTGTATATATTGTATATAATTATTGTACTTATTACGTATAATTTTCTATATTTTAGTTATAATCTTTTTAATTTTTGACAAAAAATGGAAAATGTGGTGATATATTGCTTATAATCTATACAAATAAAGACTGTCTAAAGAACAGGAACAAAGCTAGTCACAGCTTTGTTAGCCATAGAAGTCAGGCAATGGTGGCACACATCTTTAATCCCAGCACTTAGAATGTTCAGATAAGTGATATGGCAGGGCAGAGAAAAGCATATAAGGCTGGATGAGACAGGAGTTTGTCTCTGTTTGTCCCTTCCTTCCCTTTTATCAGTATTCAGTCTGAGGATTCCGGGATACAATATCTTTACCTTTCAACCTAAGGATTTGGGAATGGTGAAAATTTCTATAGTGGCTGGTTTCTGTTTCTTTCTGATCTTTCACTTTTATCCCAATATCTGGCTCTGAGATTTTATTGTAAGACCAATTAGGATTCAGATAATGAACATGATATGCAACTCATTGACACAAGTTTTTGAAGGGGTAAAAGAACTTAAGATTTTTAAGGTGCCTAGCACAGAGCTGTGCTCATGGAGTTACTACTCTAGGCAGAAATGACAGTGTGTGTTCTCACAGAGCCTTTGAGACGGGGGTAGAGCTGTGCTGTGCTAGCTATGGGGAAATGCGGAGAGGATATTTGTGAACTTCTAAAGCCTAAACCACCACCCAGAGCATATTTGAAATACTGAGATTCTGTATCTCCATGGGGGCATTTGAGAATTCCGGGCAGAGAAACTAAGCAGTTTCTCATTCTGAAAGACTAAATATATATAGAGAGACAAGCCTGCTGATGAGTATGTGTGTTCTTATGCAAATATGACACTCTCTATTTAAGGTTAAATATCTACTGTTCCCTATAAGATGAAAACAATGAGAAAAGGAAAGATTTCGAGGAGGGTATTATTTATGGAACGGCAGGTGACCTTTCTTCCTCTATCTTTCCCAGTCCAACTTACTTCCCCTTTCTCTTAAAAATTTTAAAATCAATTTTGTAGGTATCGTACTGCCAAGTACAGCTTTAAATACTGAGGTAACACAAAATGTTGTTGATGGATTTTGTGGAGTAGGTGCTGTCATTGATTGGCAGCAAGAGGCTGCACAGAAGAAAATCCAGGGGATTGTCAAAGTTCTTCATATGTTCAGGTGTTGAGGGCTTAGCATCTCGTGCACATGTGAGGCTTTCAGTAACTGACTGAAGATTATGAGGACTAAAACTTGACAGATGGGTTAACCCTACTGTATATGAATCAGTGGGCTGTTGGAAGGTAGCAGGCCACACTGAAGAAGGTGGCTCACTGGGCTTGCCCTCGGAGAGTATCCCTGTCTTCTCTCCTTTGCCAGCACCATTTGCTCCACCACAGCTTTCTGCTGTTTATTCCATCACAGTTTAAAAACAGCAAGAGCTGGGGTTAGACAACTTTGGCCTGAAATCTCTGATGCCTGCAGCTAAAATGAACCTTTTTTGCTTTAAGTTGATTTTCTCAGGTGTTTTGTTGCAGAAGCAGAGAACTTCTAACACAGTAAGTCACTACAGGATGGCTTAAAATTTTTTATGTGTGTCTAAGTGGTATTGGGTGCCATGTGAATACTACTGCTGAGATACATTTTCATGAAAGCCTCCAGCAATACAAGTATAGAGAAGAGAGCCTTCCTTGCCTTTATTTGTTCTGCTTTCTTTATCCAGGAGCAACTCTGTTCTTGTTAGTTATCTCAAGTCTTCATGCTACAGGGTTTCCATGGAAGCTACCCAGTACAGTGTGTTCTTTCCCTATTTCAGTCCCCTCTTCCACAATGATTGATGAAGGTGGCCACTTGATCCGAGTTTTACCACCCAGCATTTGTATTCCAGAATTAGTTTAGTATTTTAGAATTGGCCAATAACACATTTCTTTTATTTAGTTGAGTAAAGAAAAATGGTGAGGGTAGGTACAGAAGAATAGGAAAGCAATACAGGAGAAAAGTAAAAGTAAAAAGGTGAAAAAAATATTCCAGCAGAGGTTTCAGATACTGGTGATTAAGTTTTTGATATCTAGGGTATATGTGGTATGTTTGTGTGTGTGGTATGTGTCTCTCTGTATATATATATATATATATATATATACATATATATGTATATATATGTATATATGGTATGTCTAAATATGTATATATCTGTATGTGTATCTACATGTATGTGGTGTGTGTCTCTGTGTATGTAGTGTATATATGTGGTGTGTGTCTATGTGTATGTGTGTGTATGTGGTGTATGTCTCTGTGTATATGTGTACATGTATATGGTGTGTGTCTCTGTGTATATGTAGTCTGTATATATGGTGTGTGTCTCTGTGTATATGTGTGTGTGTATGTGGTGTGTGTGTGTAAATAGTGACTCCCTTTCTTACTCCATTTGAGTTGTTTCCATTGTTTTCATTCAGTGTCTTGATTGTGCATAACCCCAAAATTTATCAAGAGTTTTAGAATGTTTTTGTCAATGTCCTTATACTGGCTCTAATCCCAACATAAGAGGTTTTTTTTTTTTTTTTCAGAGAGATACTCTACCTTGAGAAGAGATAAGAATAACTTTCTGGCTTTGATAACTTTTGAGATTATAAACTTATTTTGCTGAACCAGAGGTGTAGGTAGGAGAAACAGATCTTCAGGATTAGACAGCAATATGTATTTAGAGATCAGTGGAGTCCACTGAACCAGCCTTCACTAAGATCTTTAATAGTGGAAGTGGATAAGGCTAATAGTGTAGAGAATGAAGCAGAAGCCCTGATTAACCATTAAGAAAAATTGGAGCTCAGTGGTGCCCTTGAGGTAGCTCAGCAGGTAAAAATGCTTGACAAATAAACCCAATGACCCAAGTTCAGTTCCTGAAAACAATAGTAGAAGAAGAGAGTAAACTCCTGAAAGTTTTCTTTTAGTACACACACACACACACAGGGAGAGAGAGAGAGAGAGAGAGAGAGAGAGAGAGAGAGAGAGAGAGAGAGAGAGAGAGTTAAAAAAGAATAGAAAGAGGCACTGAGCGACTTTGCTATAGTCAGAAGTAGGAAGTATCAACTGTGTGCTCAACTATGAAGTTCATTCAAACACCTACAGTAGAATAAGCCTATAGGGTCAAAAAATTGATCCAAACTAGTTGCCAAGGCATACACATAACATGCTTCCTAATGAGCCTACCTGGAGTGTGCCTGAGGGCCTAGCAACAAGTGCTTTCAGAGGTCCTCATCATGCTCAGCCAATAAGGGGCGACTGCACAATGTCATCAGGGACACAGCTTGGGTGTTAGGCTCTCCCCATTGCTGAATAAAAGAGTTAGCCATTTGCTTTTCACCTGACTTCAGGATTCTGTGTCTTCTCACCTCTTCCCCTGTGGGAACTGTTAGGACTCAGCAAATAACATTGTGAGCATCAGCACAACCCTGGGCTCTGGAAATGCTAAATGGGACATCTTTGCCTTCAAGGTACCATGTTTGCACCAATTCCTTCTAGAATCTCCTAAAACCTCCAGTATAAAAAAAGTTTCCAAACATAAAGTTGGATACAAAAACCATGTCCAGGCTGACACCAACTGAGATTTCCCTGCCTGATACCCTTAGGCTTTGTAACAGCCTGAAGTAGGTGAAAGGCTGACTATAAAAAATTTTGAAGACTTTTTATATTTGTTTCCTACAGGTGGAAAATTTAATAGAGATAACCAAAACACTAAGACTCCTTGCTAGGCTACAAATAACAAAGAAAGTTGACATGTGAATCTTTCAGTTTTCTGAGACTACTTCTTTCAGAGTAGGACAGTATTAATTATGTTCTCTTACTACTCAAGTCATATGTTCACCTATACACCAGCTACTCTTGGAGAACCAAGAATCTAGGCTATTGAATATCATTTGTAAAATTATTACTGTTTGGTAAATCATTTAAAAAATTGCTACCAAGCATCCCAATTTTGTTTCACATAGAAACATGGGCAAAAACCACATACTTTCTTGGGAAAAACCCCTTTGCTCCTTATAGTTGTAAAACAAATTACATTATAATATAGTCACATCGACAGTACAAGATGATGGCAAATACCTGAGAGATTCAGTCAGTCTCCAATGTAGGAAGCACGCAGCGGAAGGACATAGATTTAGGACAGCTTAGTTACAGAAGAAATTGCCTAGACCAGATGCAGCTCAACAGGACACAAAACTCAATGTTGTCCCCAGAAACACTTGCATTTCACAGGGCTGCCATAAAAATCACAAAACTGAAGCCTGAGGAGATAGTTCAGACTGCATTGTGCTTACTGAGCAAATAATGGATCCTGAGTTCATTTCTCAGCTTCCGTATAATATCTGGGTGTGTTGCTGTGACTGTATACTGAGAATGAGGAGCCAGGCCATCCCTGGAGAGCTTTACAACTAGCCAATCTAATCTAGTTGGCAAGCGCTAAATTGCAGCAAGAGACTTTTCCAAAAATCAAGATGGATAGTATCTGAGGAACAGAAGTTGAAGATGATCTCTGGTTTTCTTTCTTTTTTTTGCATTTTTTTAATAATTATGAATAAAGTCACATTTTCTATCCATGTAGATCCTTGTTCAAGGTCCCTTCTCCCTCTCATTCCCTCCAGACACACTCTCTTCTCCACATCTCCCCATCTCCTCCCCAGCAAGGGCAAAATGGCTCCTAAGGTTCCAATATGGCTTGTAGGGTTGATGAAAATCTTTTCCCATTATGTAGGCTGTCAGTTTTGTCCTATTGACAGTATCCTTGGCTTTACAGAAGCTTCTCAGTTTCATGAGGTCCCATTTATTGATTGTTGTTTTTAGTGTCTGTGCCACTGGTGTTATATTAAGGAAGTTGTCACCTGTGCCAATTTGTTGGAGGGTACAGCGTGGCTGAGTTTATGTTGAGGACTTTGATCCCCTTGGATTTGAGTTTTGTGCAGGGTGACAGGCTTCAATCTATTTGCATTTTTTCTACACACTACCAAGCAGCTATGCTAACACCATTTGTTAAAGATACTATCTTTTTTTCCATTGAATATTTTTGACCTCCTTGTCAAAGATCAGGTATTCATAGGTTTTGGGGTTAATGCCCAGATACCCAATTCGATTCTATTCATCCACAAGTCGGTTTTTATGCCAGTACCAGGCTGTTTTTATTACTGTAGCTCTATCGTATAACGTGAAGTTGGGGATAGTGATGCCTCCTGAGGTTCTTTTGTTGAGCAAAATTGTTTTGGCAATCCTGGCTTTCCTGTTATTCCAAATGAAGTTGAGTATTGTTCTTTCAAGGTCCATAAAATATTGTGTTGGGATTTTGATGGGCAGTGCATCGAATCTGTAGATTGCTTTTGGGAGAATTGTCATGTTTACTATATTGATCTTACCTATCCAGGAACATGGGAGATCTTTCCATTTTCTGATATCCTTTTCAATTTCTTTCTTCAGTGATTTAAAATTTTTGTCAAATAGATCTGTTACTTCTTTAGTTATAGTTACTCCAAGGTATTTAATGCTATTTGCAGCTATTATAAAAAGTGATGTTTCCCTTATTTCTGTTTTGGCCCTTTTATCTTTAGTGTAGAGGGGGGCTATTGATTTTTTTGAGTTAATGTTGTATCCTGCTACATTACTGAAGGTGTTTGTCATCTGTTCAAGTTACCTGCTAAAATTCTGTGGGTCACTTATATATACAATCATATCATCTGCAAGTAGAGATAGTTTCACTTCTTTTCCCATTTGTATCTTCTTAATCTCCTTTTGTTCTCTTATTGCTTTAGCTAAAATTTGAGAACTATATTGAATAGATAAGGGGAGAAAGACATCCTTGTCTAGTTCCTGATTTTAGTGGGATTGTTTTGAGTTTTTCTCCATTAAGTTTGATGTTGGCTGTTAGCTTCTTGTAAATCTCCTTTATTATATTTAGATATTTTCCCTGTATTTCTGATCTCTTCAGAGTTTTTATCATAAAGGAGTATTGGATTTTGTCAAGGGCCTTTTAGCATTTAAGGATATGATCATATTTTTTTTCTTTAGTTTGTTTATATGATGGATGACATTTACGGTTTTTCATATGTTGAACCAACCCTGCATTTCAGGGATGAAGCCTACTTGGTCATGGTGGATGATATTTTTTATATATTGCTGTATATGGTTTGTCAAAATTTTGTTGAGAATTTTAGCATCAATATTCATGAGGGAAATTGGTCTGTAGTTCTCCTTCTTTGTTGTATCTTTAAGTGGCTTGGGTATTTGGGTAATTGTGGCCTCATAAAAGGAATTTGGTAATATTCCTTCAGTTTCTACTGTGTGATATAGTTTGAGGAGTAATGATAGTAATTCTTTGAATGTCTGGTAGAATTCGGCACTGAAACCATCTGTACCTGGGCTTTTTTTTACCTGGGAGGCTCTCAATAACAGTTTCAATTTTATTTAGGGTTATAGGTCTGTTTAGGTAATTAATTCATTCTTTATTAATGTTGGTAAATGGTACTTCGCCAAAAAGCTCTTCATTTCTTCTAGGTTTTCCATTTTTGTGGAGTATAGATTTTCAAAGTATGACCTGATAAGTATCTGGATTTCTTGTGGGTCTGTTGTTATGTCCCCCTTTTCATTTCTGATTTTTTTTGATTTGGATACTCTTTCTCTGCATTTTGATTAGTTTGAATAAGGACTTATCTATCTTATTGACTTTCTCAAAGAGCCAACTCTTTGATTCATTGATTTTTTTTTGTTGTATTCTTTGTGTTTCAATTTTATTGATTTCAGCTCTAAGTATGATTATTTCCTGCTGTCTACTCCTTCTAGGTGAATTTGCTTCTAATTGTTCTAAGGCTTTCAGTTTTGCTCTTAGTTCTCTAGTGTGAGATTTCTCTAGGTTTTTCATATAGGCATCTAGTGCTATAAATTTTCCTCTTAAGACTGATTTCATTGTGTCCCACTAGTTTGGGTGAATTGTGGATTCATTTTCATTAAATTCTAGAAAGATTTTGATTTCTTTCTTAATTTCTTCCTTGACCCAGAGATGGTTCAGCTGAGTGATGTTTAGTTTCCATGAGTTGGTAGGCTTTCTGTGATCTCTGGTTTTCATGCACATACACTTGTACACATATATTCACACATATACAACTGCATACACATACGCAAATAAATAAATAAGATAATGAAAAGGGACAAATGAAGCTAAAGCTTGACTTTGTGTGGACTTGGGCAGAAATATGCACTCTCATTTTTATTCCTCAAGTTAATGCCAAGGAGGAATGTGATAAGGAAGCCTGGGCAGATTTCATCACCTACACTGCAGATCTGCTCCGTACAACTCTTCACTGAGGGCAACACATAGATGGATTACACAATGGTGAATTATTTTTTAACTACAGGTAAGCTACTTTTTCTAGAGGCTTGGGTTTATTCAATTTAAATTCATTACTCCTATCAATTTTTTAAATGAGTGATTTTTCTTTTTCTTCATATGTGAATGCATAATTTTGGACCAAGTCCACACCCCTCACTCCACCTCATTCTGGGTCCTTCTTCTAAATCATTCCTCTAACCTTCATATCCTCTTTATAATGAATAGACAAACACACACACACACACACACACACACACACACACACACACCTTTTGAGCTTTTGAGTCTAAGTAGGGTTTCCTGCAGTATGTGTATGACATAATTCCACTCTAGTATGAGAATTCTACTAGAGATAGCACTGCTTAAGAAACTGCCTTTCTCTTTTTAAGCAACCATTAAATGCCTCATACACAAGGAGTTGGGTCTTATAATCCATGAACTCCCCAACCATCCATGCTAGAACATTGACAAGATTCCCTTCTGTAGGTCTTGGATCAGCAAGCAGTGCTCTGAGATTGACACAACTGCTCATTGTGTCCAAAGATACTCCCCAACCTCTGGCTTTTTCTTTTTCAAATTTTCTGTCCCTTCTTCTCTGTTTCTTTAGCCTAGCACAGTTTCCTAGAAACTGAAACTTATTACAAGTGTGAAATAGTAAGCAAGGAGTATTGTTGAACAAACACAAATGAAGAATTACCAGAAACCAGTACACACATATGAACAGCTAACATGTAATAGGAATGACACTGAGGTAAGTAGGGAAGTGAGGTGTCATTCAGTTATGATGCCGAGAAAATTCATTAACTATATAAACAAAATAAGTAAGAGTTTTACCTCAGATCATTAACAAACAATTTTGGGCTTTAAAAAAGGCAAAAAAGGTAACAAAAATTAAAATAACAGAAGGAAATAGGATATAGATAAAATTAGTCTGAGAAGAAAAATTTATAAAAATTTATTAAGGTAGTATTATTTATGTATTATATGATACTAAATGTTTGCATATTCAACATAGATGTTTTAGATAGCTATGGTAGTGAGAGAGAGAGAGATGGCTCTTCCTAAAGTTGTGAGTCAATCTTGGAAGCAATACTGATTCCACTGGAGGAAGCTTTGTAGCATGGCATGTGGTGCCATGTAAACATCTTGTGTGCTTGTAATTCCATATGGTGGTTCACTGGAAGAAAGAGTGAACTCTAGGTTCACTAAGAGACTCTGCTTCAAATGAATTGATGAATAAATGAATGCATGCATGAATAAATAAATAAGGTAAAGATTGAGGGAGGGAAACACCTGACATTGACCCCTAATGTTTACACATGGGTGAAAGTCCTGGAACACAAACCAAACACTAAGGAAATGTTAACACAGATTAAAAACAAACAAGACATAAAATGAGTCTGAGTGTGTCACTGAGTTCGATGAGGAAAGGGAAGAAGAACAGGGCAAGCTTCCTATAGAGGAAGATAGTGTACTCTGAACATACTAAGTCTTGCCCTTAGCACTTTGACAAAAGCAAAGAACCAAGAGTCCTGTGATCCTCATTTTTATTTTATAAAAGAAATAGTTACATCTAATGTTTTCACATATAATGTATTGCTAATTTTAAAAAGAATATCACATGTAGCATTATGACTCTATTTAACACATGTGACTATGCTAAAACACTGTGTGTGTGTGTGTGTGTGTTCAGCACTGGGAATTGAAACTTGGGCCTCACAATGCTAGGTAAATAACTTACTATATCCCTATATAAGCTGCCCCTTCTCCCCAAGTATTTTATTTTTGATGCAGTCTTTTTCACATTTGCTCAGGTTGGCCTTGAACTTGCAATTCTCTTGCCTCAGTCTGAAGAGGTACGGGGCTTGGAGGACTGTGCAATCACTCTGGGCAAAAGCAAAACAGAACTCAATTTTGCAGGCACATCACAAAACGATGGTACTTATGTTCACAACAGTGGGAAGACTCAGGCATTGTGATGAGTCATCAGATTTTAGGCCACTGTGAGTCAGTAGCAGGAACCACCCAAGTGCCATAAGAGGATGCTGAGAATGAGATTTCTCACCCTCCCTTGCTTTCAATTCAGAGCCTCTCTCAGAATGTTGGAGTTATTACTTGTGTTTCTTGTAGATAGCAGCTCAAAGGTTATCACAGTGAAGACTAGAAGTAACTAAATCTCACAACCTCTTTTCCCTTTTAACTAAAGTAGTGGGGAGTCAGAAAAAGGTGCCTTAGCATTTTATACTCCTCAGATAATATATTATCAGTATAAACTGAAGAAAAGTTGAGGCAATGAACCTATTTATAATTTTAATAGGTTCTAGTCATCATTAGAAATCTCACCTAAAAGCCTTCATGGTTGTAAACAATTATTTTGGATGCTCTCCAATCATTTTATTTGTTTATCTCAAGTTCAAATCTCTTTATGTGAAGGAAAACTAGACTTCTCAAAAACAGATTAATCTGTGTTATAATCAATTTATAAAGCTTACCATAACAAACAGTGAGGCAAACAATCTGCATAGACAAAAATGGCTAAATTAATCAATCACTGTGGGTCACCAGAAGCTACAAATTGGGGCAAGTATGGAAAATATGCCAATGGTATGAGATACATAATTAGCATCAGATCAACACAGCAATAGATAGTTTTTCAACAAACTTAACAAACATTTCATATATTTTTAATTTTCTGGTGAGAATGAGTTAAGGTATTCTTCTAAAGCAATGCAGTTTAAGGGAGCTGCAGGAACTCCAATTCAGTGCTCCACAGATCCTTTCTAAATGAAGACAGTTCCTTCCTGCTTCTGTTTTATTTCAAAATGGGCTGATGTCAGTTTTATTTTGATTATTTTATTTTGTCTTTATTGTTTATAGCTAGATAGTTTTTTCCACTATGTAATGAAAGCCCTGTGGATCTCTGATAGTCCATGAGTTACTTTGTACAAGTAGCCATGCAACTTTTTAGAATAAGTGAATTTAAGTAGCTACATTCATGCTGTTTAACCTTTGTGATTGGTTATTTCTGTGTGCACGTGTAGAAATTAAAGAATGCTGTTTACGTTCAAATTTGCTGACAGCAGAGCACCATAGCAGATTGAACGACAGGAATACTTATGCACAAGCTGGCATCAAGATATACCTTTGCCTGAAAGTCAAAGGATGCTGGAGTAGTAGGAGGCTTTCCACTGGGTTATGGATTACACAGACAAGTGGTACAAACTTATCCAGGTGGAACTGCATTCCAAGATTTTGGAGACAAATATGTGGGGTGTGTGTGTGTGTATGTGTGTGTGTGTGTGTGGTGTGTGTGGTGTGTTGTAGTGTGTGTAAATGAACATTTTGAGAGTCAAGTAATGCAGGATAATAAAATATTAAAAGAAATGTTCAGTTCATAAGTACCCTCATATTTTTTAAATGAACATGTAGGCTAGCTTAGCTTAATTTTATTTAGTGTTCAGTGTTTATATTTCCTTTAAGCCCTTTAAAACACTATTGGTGATGTTTTTAGAGGCTATCTCTTTGCTGTATTTTCATCTCAGTCATTGTGTTCAGGTCCCTCTCATCAAGTAGTAGCCTGGCCTTTCCCAAGTACTTGGTGCCATTAGCTCAGGAAGGGACATCTGCTTGTCCAGAGCTGCACATAATTTTCACTGTTCTTGCATTCATTCTTTTCCTAAGTTTCCTAGTTCCTTAGGTTCCTGTTCTATACTAGAGACACTCTTTACAAAGAAGCAATACTTTTAGAGTTCCAGCCAAAACAATACAGCCTTCATTAATGAATACTGTTGTATAAAAGAACTATAAAGTTGGACAAAATGCACCGATGTAATTCTTCACGGAGTAAAGATTTCAGTTACTATGACTGCTGGGAAAAGAAAAACACACCAAACTGAGTACCACATTGAGATAGCAATTTTCAGGGTTGGGGAAGAGGGCTGTCCACTCTTGCTTCGCAAGATGAAACAGCAAACTAGAAAGGGGCAGTTTCACAGGACAAGGAGCTAGGATGAAGGTCAGAGGAGCCATCCTGTGTAGGATTTGGGGGTGTGTGTACATTTCCAGGGGTGTGAGTAACTCCATCATTGCTAGACTTAGGGTATTAGTTAACACCTAACTGCCATATGCAGGACATAGCACACCAAGGAGCTTAAGTAAAGAAGCATCAGGAGGAGGCTGCATTGCAGAACATAGATTTCACAGTCATGTTGGCCTAAGGACATCAAACCTGAACCCAAGTTGGAACAAGAGAAAAAGACGTGAAACATGTTGAAATGTTAGCAGAGTCCAGAGTAACCATTTTAAGAGTGAGGGAAACACTTCAGGACTAAGGACATATTGAGAGAGACCAGTCTCACAAGCCCAAGATGACTATGAACATAAAATGATGTGGAGAAGCTTTTGCAGTTAACACATACATTTAAACAAAATTAAAGGATAATATGATAGTGAGGCAAAAAAAAGTGGAAAGGAGAGGAGGGAGGAGGGAAGAGAGAAAGAAGAGAGAAGCAATAATACAATGGATAAAATTAGAACTTAATGTCATATCCTATTTTAAAACCAAGTCAAATAAGAGACTTAAGTGTAAGATTCAAAACTCTGGGAAAGAGAAATAGAAAAAAAATGCACATTTTTCCTTAGATCCAATAGTAACTATCCTTGCTTAACTGCTTTTTCCATTTCTTTCCTTCTTTCAGCTTAATAAATGGTGAAACAGTCTTTCATACTTTTCATCTCACTCATTGAACGGCTGACCTTAATTAGTCCAGGAAACTATTTTACCCTTGAGTGCCACTCATCCTCTTTATATCCATCTCCTTTTCTCCTTCACAAAAAAAGATCTGGGACCAGAATTATAGTCTAGTTATATAATAATGTAATAGAATTCTTGGTTTTAATTTAATTTTATTTTTAATTTTTAAAATTTATTTATTCAGTCATTTACTTATCTGTTTTTCAGTGATAATATCTAACTCATGAACCTGTATATTCTGAGCAAACATTCTACTATTGAGCCACACCCCCTATTTCAGCTTCCATTTATAACATTTAATGGGGGAAGTTCAAACTAAACTAAAACAAAATAGCACAATAAAACATCCATTCCTCCTTAGAGCTCACAGTTGCCTTATCTTTGTTTAACATGCATATTTCTTTGACATGTAACTTATAGGTGCTTTATTTCTTCATATTTTTACTTCTCCTTTTCTAAGAATGTGATTCTGCAACTGAGAATACCTTCCAAATTCTTCCTGTTGTTTTTACTGCTCCTTGAGTGCTTCTTGATTTGCATTTAAGTGAGTGGTAATATTGTTTTGTAACTAATTTTTTAATCTACAACTTAATAAACATACTAGGGTCATGTTTTTCAAAAGAAAGATTCAGCCTTTTGCATGAGATGCATGCAAGCTATTTCAGGAAAATGGAGGACCTTCATTACTCAACTATAAACTTTAAACATGGGTTTTGTTCTCACATGCTGCATAGCCACCTGTAAGTCTGCATGACCACAGCCACTCTGAATCAGTTTGTTCTGCTACAGAAATGGATTGACACTTATCTTAAAGAGTGTTTTATTCAATAAAATGTTTTGAATAGGAAGAGTGCTTAGTATAATAGGTAGCTAATAAATATTGATCCTCATTGATGTTTTCTATTATCAATGGAGAGGATGGGATATCGTAAATTTATCTCACATTACTTATATTCCAAACCTAAGTGGAAGAATATGCAATTCCATTTTCTATCTATTTTTCAAAAGACAGAATGCTAATGATTACCCAAAATGTCTTCATAATACAGATTAATCATAACTATAGTTTCTTAAGCTCTGAGTGCTGCAAATATGAGATAAGACACTGACTGTTACATAATGAGCTTCATGCTCTGGCTTGCCTTTCAACAATCATCTCTATCAAGTCATTATCACTGACACATCTAACAAAGTCATGTTCATGAGCAGCTTAAACAACAAGGCACAGTATAGTACTTATTTTGGAAGGAAAGATGTTTGTTTAAATTGAAAGACGAAGCAAATATATAATTGCACAAAATTATCATTATGTTTTAAGTGTGACAACTTTTGGCTTGAATCCATTTATAAAACTTTGGTCATTTTGAGATAGATTGTTTGGGGTAACATTTTAACAAAAGATTAGTTTCTAGCAAATTTCCTGTCTACCAGAAGTTTGCACACACTCTAACCCAATTTTTTTTTTAATTGTCAAATCTAGAGGCATCACTTATTTCCAAATAAGTACTGTATATCATTGAAACTGAAACTGCAATTAGACATGAGCGTGTGAAGATGAGCAAGCAAGAAATTGCCTACAAATAGTACTTTCCTAACACATTAGCAAAGAACTGCAGGTTCTAGTGAATTTATCAGTTAACTATGGGCTGAATATCTTACCTGCAGAGTCCTTGAGAGGCTATGACATTTGCCTCTGCTGTTCTAGCTGATCCCCAGTCCCATATGCTAATTAGAAAGAGGACTTACATCACTCTCATGACCTTCTCGAAGGTTGTATGTGAGGTCGTGCTGGATGTCTTCTACAAATTTGTGGGCGTACTCAGGGTATAGGCCCAGGACCTCAAAAAGACCTTTAAGAATGATACACTGAAGATCACAGTAGGTCAGTGCCTTCACATCAGCATTGGTCTTGATCACTTGATCTTTAGTAGATAGATTTGCTCCAATTAAATCCCCCTTCCCTAGGAACAGTGAAAAGAAAAAGAACCACATTGTTTTGAAGAAATGCAGAATAACTGGGGACCAGTTACTTCATTTGCCTTACAGACTTCATTTCTTGCAAATTGTACATGAGAGATTATTGTGAACAGATGCTTAATTTCAGCAGTACTGAGAGTTGGGGTCCAATTGCTCTTATGTTGTGGTATGCTACACTTAACACTTGGTTGTGACCACTGGTCTAGAAGACATAGGTGGATGACTTAGGTATCAAAGATCATCTATGGGCTCTAAGCAGCTTTCTGGCAGAATTTGGAAAATGACTTTGCATCAGGACATTTATCACAGTCACTTTAATCTTTCAAGAGGGTAGTAATTGATTTTCCAGATGGAAAAATAGCTTTGAGCTTCTCAGGTAGGTGCATCAAGAAACCTATTGTATAGAGTTTAGAACTTTTGGTAATAAATAAGTGTGATATTCAACAGACTAACATTCTTTCATTTAAGATGGACATATCCTTAAGATGGACAGAAGGGTAAACTCAAAGTAGGAACTCTCTTTTCCTTTTCTGAGTCCATGGGAAGGGGTAAGGGATAAACATTTTGGGCCATATAATGCATATAGTAAGTAGTGTATAACACTGGAGCACAGCTTCCAGTTTCATGTTCTGTGATAGTGTAAAAATGTCCTTCTTCACCCATAGAAAGAGGATAGACCAAAAACTAGGGTCTCACATGCCTACTCATGGGACAAATGTGCCCTTATTTTCCTTGATGTCTAGCAGCATACTGCTGTCTACACTAATCAGGCTGCCTACTGGGAACTACTTGCTTGTTTGTTAATGAGCTAATATTGAACAATTTTATATTTTTTATTTTTTAAATGAGTTCAAAAATGGAAAGTAGTAGAAAGGAGAAATAGCCTCAAGTATCTAGAAATTACTGAATTTAACTTCTGATGTACTTTGGTCACATTCACAAAGTTATCCAGAAACCACAAAAAGACATGAAGACACCTTTAATTCTTACACAACTTGGGCTGAAAGCTGGAGAAACAGGAGTATGTTCACAGAGAAGACTAGGCAGGGATGCTAACATGGATTTTTAGTAAGAGCCTTCTGAGTCTGTTCTCAAGGAGTATCATTCCCAGGGATCAACTATGATTATCTGAATGGCCTTTGTTGTTTTTGTTGTTGTTGTTATGTTGTAAGTAACCAAAACAAACAGCTGCACAGTCTTCAATAGCAAGAATATGCCACTGAAATGTTATCAAGTGGGTTGGAGAGATGGCTTAGCAGTTAACTGCACTAGCTGTTCTAAAGATCCTGAGTTCAATTGCCAGCAACCATGTGGTGGCTCACAACCATCTATAATGGAATCTGATGGTGTTCAGAAGTACATGCAATGCATTTATATAGACAAAATATAAATAAATAAATCTTTTTAAAATAGAAATATAGTCAAGTAAACTGCTCCATCCCCATATTCAATTATTCTTAACTTTATTTTTCCAGTATAATATTTTTATTAATTATTTGGGAATTTCATATAATGTACCCCACCACACATGATTCCCATTCCTCCCAGGTCCACCCTCCAACCTTGCACCCTCTTATCAAAATACTCCCCAGTCCAAAAAAACTAATAATTCCAATTTGTGTTGGTCATATACTCTTTAGATCATGATCAAACTCCCAGTGGCCAGTCCCTTGAAGAAAACTGAGTATAATTCCCCCACACCTCCTGCCAGAAGTCATCAACTGTGAAGAGCTACACATCAGCATTGTTATAGCAATTTGTAAGGACTCTCTTCAATGTCTTCTTGTCTGGATTGTTTCTTTGGGAGAGAGGTTATCACAGAAGCCTTCAATGTCTCTCATTTTCAGTTATGAGTCTGCTGATACTACTACAAAAGAAACTGCCCATAGCTGGCAGCAACCACAGGGCTCATCAACTTTCTCATTGTTTCTACCTGGTTCCCATAAACATCATACACATCAGCTTGGACTCTGGCAGCAAGTTTTTTGAGGAAACTTAATCCAGAAAATGAACCATTCTTCATTTCCAATAATTTGTTGCTCAGAGTTGGGTAATATTGTGGCTGGGCAGTGTGTCTGCTACCAGGATCTGCTAGAGCTCCAGAATACTCTATGCTACCTGCCCTCAGTGTTGGCCATTCCAGGCTTGGCCATCATGGCTTTGGATGCTGTGGCCTCAAGCTTTGCTCCTCACAGCTAGGAGAGCAATGCTAGGAGTGGCACTGGAAGAGGAGCCTCCATGCTGTGGGTCAGGTCTGCAAATAGAACAGTAGCTATGGCCTGGTGTGTGAGGAAGGAGCAAGGCAAGCCCAGTGGCCTGAGGATGGCCCAATAATGAACCCTATGATATCCCCAAAACAACATGCTTTTGTTCCACCATGAGTCACATGTCCATACCTGTCTCCGACTTCACATCTATAGTTCTGCTTTTCTCTGCTACACTTACTGCTCCATTATGCCATCCTTTTCTCTAATTCTGTAAAACTACTTTAAAAAAGTATCTTCCCATAAGGCCTGCCTTCTTTTAGTTATTCCTAGAAGCCTCCATGGGTCTTCCAGGTGCCTCAGAGCGGCTCTGAGGCCCTATGGGAACAAGCAGCTGCCGATAGACAAAATTTTAAGTTCTGTTCCTCACCACCTGGCAGCTCTCTGGCTTCTACTTGGGTTCTGGTGGTGGTAGTGGCCATCGCTCATCCATCTAATTTCTTTCTTTCTTTTTTTTTTTTAAACACTTTATTTATTTAATTATTTGCCTTGGTGTTTGCCTGGAACTGGAACTACAGACAGTTGTTAGCTGCCATGTGGGTGCTGGGAATCGAACCCGGGTCCTCTGGAAGAGCAGAGGGTGCTCTTAACTGCTGAGCCATCTCTCCAGCCCCCCATCTAATTTCTAAATGTTTATACTTTATTGTATCCAGCATTTTTTAAACAAAATTCATGACATAAAACTCATAAAAAACCCATTCTACTTAATTTATTAGTAGAAGAAAACATGAAATTAATCATGTATGCTTCATTGATCAGACTGTATAAAATAAAGAAATTGAAGGTAAATTATTAAATTATATCAAATATTAATTTCAAATTTATATTAGATTTAAACTTTAAAATTAAGTCTACTTTGGCAGAAGAAAACAAAACATGTTATCTATATTTTTAATTTCTGGACACATTTTCTGGAAGAATTCAAGCCTGACTCATAGTTGTCAATAATATTACTAAATTTGAAATTGTTCTCCTTACGTTTTATTCAAAATCTAAACAATTGCTTAATAATGCAGAGTTGAAGGTGGACATAAGGTATAATCACAGACAAAAAGTAATCAGTATGTTTATATTTGTCCATTTGAGGATGATTATCAGGACCATGTCATGTATAGAATTTGATTATGCCAGAGATATTTGGAAGAACATTAAGGCACTGCACTTTTATATTTATGGTTGCTGTGGTATGACTATAAGTAAAAGAATACCACAAACACACAGCTAAATTTGGCACCTAGGAAAGAATTTCAGCTTTGTTTTTGTATTTGGCCATTGTCTATGGAGCATGGACAGTGGTGTTGAGTGTCATATTGAACTCTAGCTAGGCCTGCTAGCCTCTGTAGCTGCCCTGTGGAGTTCTCTCTGCTTTTCTTTGTAGATATATATTACATATTTAATAAAACCTGCATATTGGGAAAAGAGCACACAGTCAAATCCTAGACAGATAGACAGACAGCTCAGGAAATTCTTAAATTTTGAATACAAAGATAAACAGCTGAGTCAGTCACGCACACCTTTAATCCCAGCACAGGGAAAGCCAGGAGTGGCGACCAACACTCTTTATCCCACAACTCCAGAGACAGAACTTCTTCTGTTTCTGTGAGTTCAAGGCTATACACCTTTAATCCTAATCTGGATGGGATAGGGTATATAAGGGCTGTAGAGACCAGGCAGACACAGAAGCAACTAAGAGAAGCCACTGACAGAAGTGACTGGCAGAAGCAACCAGGAGTGAGACTGAGGAAGTTGCAAGACAGCTGGGTGAAAATTGACTGTGGGTGAGAAAAATCTCTCTGATATTTTAGCCTTCCCCTGATATTTGCCTCTGAGTCCCATTCATGCAACTACATTTATTATTCCTGAACCATTGCCTTAACTACTCCAGGTCTTAGTTCCTTATTTTAGAAAGAAAATAATGAATTCCCCTCCTAGGGTAGTCTCCATCTTTTCAGAACTGGTCTGTCTTTGAGGAGCAACAGTGGTAACAAAAAGGGATATTGAATTGCACAGAAGCAGATAAATATCATCTGCCAAGACACCTGGTGCAATTTTTTGCCTTTGTCATGAATACCTGTGACAACTCTCATCAGGCATCATGTCTGGAAATGCTTTCATGGTGTTGCTTGAGTTGTTGCATAAAATGTGTTTCTCATAAAACTGATAATTCATTTCAGTGGCAGAATGAACTCCTGTTAAATAACTAGAAACCAAATATGAAGCCGTATGCTTAGTAAATCAGTGTAGGTTGAATTAGCTGCATAAAATAATATTATGATGAAGAAAGTTACATCATTTCATTGACATGTTAATCATGAACCTTCATGCATGTGGCATCACATCAGAGTTTAGAATGACCATGGGACAAACTAAACTTATACCACTCTTGTTAAAATCATGGTGGGAGCAGGGCAATAAAATATCACAAAAATCACAACAGCAATGGAGTAAATCTCCACTAGGTAATTTTAATTATAAGAATTATTACTATTGAATCACATTTTATAAGTTATACTGTCATATAGAAGCCACTAAAGTGCACCTTTTGTCTACATTTTCTAGCTCTAAACTAAGGTATGATATGCAACATAAGTTTATTTCTGATGGTTCTGGAGCTGAAAAATTCAAGGTGATGGCTTTGACAGATTCCTTGTATGGGAAGGTCCAACTTTCTCTTTCTTGCCTGTTGACTTATTGTGATATCATCACAGAAAGAGCCAGGCCGCTTTTGAGGCTTCCGCTTTGTAAGGTACTGATCAACATCCTAGGTTCCCATATCCTAATTCCCTCTTGCCAAGGAATGGGTTTCAGAGATGAATTTGGAAAACACATTCAGATCTGACAATATTTCAAGATTTAATAATGGACCTAAGGCACCAGTTCATATCTGGGACTCAAGAATTATCATTTCTCTCTTCTGAAATATAACCTATCTTGAAGCTCACTACTATAGTTGCAGGCTGACAGTACTGACATAAAATGATATGTATTTTTTACATAAGGAAAGGGCAATGCCCTTCCCTCCAGAATTAGAAAATGCCTCTACATTTGTGTGTGATGGAATGTTCTCTGTATGCTGTAAATAAAGGAGTGTTTTGGCCTATGTAGAGCATTGTAGAAGTGGGTAGAGAATCAGAGAACAAACAGGTAGAAGGAGGGTGGAGTTAGTTAGTCTCCATCCGACCCCCCAAAGAAGAGAGACTTGTAAGAAATACAGGTGAGCCACGGGCTGGGCCACATGGTGAGTAGATTAGTAGATTACAAGAAATAGGTTGAATTAAGATGAAAGCTAGCTAGTAATGTGCTTGAGATATGGGCCAAACAGTATGAAGTTAATATAAGTGTCTGATTCATTTTTTTGGGGAAAAAAGCCACCATGGGCCAGGCATAAAACTCCCCGTCTAAACAGGCCGGGAAACCTCTTACAACAGATGGTGTCCCAACGTGGGCCAAACACCTGCATAAAGCCTAAGAAAGTTTAAAAAGCTTAAAAAGCATTCTAGATCACTGAAACAGAGCCAAAAGTGGCTTTCTGAATTGCATATTTCAATTGATTTATGGTACAGAGATAGCATAGTGTTCAGGTGGGAATTTAAAAATGGCATGCCACAGCACACAGCTTAAACCCATGTGTTTCATGGAAGGTTTGACATAAGTGTGATTGATTTAAGGTTTCTGCTTATACTGAACAGAAAGGAAACAGAGTCAAAAACAGTTTTTCTGGTAGCAGTATTTCCTGAGTCCACTCTGTTTGCTGACAGCTAGAGAGATACAGCGGGCACCTCTGCCATATTGAAAAGCCTCCAAAAGGGGTGGAGTCAGCAATTAAAGTAATACAACATTTTAAAAGTTCTTTAGATTAGAAAATGATTAAGGATTCTCAACAAAACAGATTTAGACTCATGAAACCTCTAAATGGGCTACAATGTATGTAAAATACGCATAGGCTTCAGAGAGAAGAAAAAGGGAGTAAAGAAAGCCCTTTAAAAGGAGAAATACGAATAAAGACAGATAGGAGGCCATGTAAAGATGGCAGATAAACAAACAGTCTGGATTATGGTTATTGTGTTTTCTTTTAATTTTTTTAACTATTAGTGAGCTATCTGCAGAAAGACAATTGATTGCTAAGCCTGCTAAGTTAAACAAATACATATACTTTAAAGATATCTTGACTTTGAAATCTGTTTATAAGAATATGTTGCTTGGGAAAAGAGATTCTGTTTTTGTCTTCACAGAAGATCAAAACCTGTGGATTGGTTCCAGGCAAATGTGGTTTCATTTGCCAAGGCCACCTGAAATTCTCTGATGGGAAGATCAGCTTCCAAGATGCCAATTGAGATGGTCCAGCCTCAAGATCCCATGAGATCAACAATGTCCTTTGTCAGCAGGAAGTAGTAAAAGAAAGAAAGCTATGTCCAATTTCCAAAAAATATTACTTATTAATGTTTGTTTTCATTATAAATGGTTAGTGGTCATAGTCAATCTTTTAAAAAAAGGGGGGGGGAGAATATGATATAGGAATGATTAGAAAAGATAACTGAATTTTGATTTATTGATATAAACTTAAGGTCAATTTTGTTATGCTGTATGTATTTTTCTACTCTTGGTTAAGGTATGATGCTGATGTAACTCATTTAAAATTGTAAAGTGTAATTAAGAAATGCAGATTAATAGTCATCTATGATAACCAAACTTATAGTCATGTTAGGTTTTTGTATGTATACAAAGATATATTTCAATTAGATAGGTAGTCTTCAAACACTTCAAAGACATACAGAATGTGGCATTTAAAATATTTTAAGCACTTAGACTTTTTTGGACAGGGAGACAGGTCTGCTCCTGGCAGCACCAATGTATTTCAGGAAAATGATGGACATTGAAGAAACTTCATGTGGAATTTTTTTTGGTGGCAACAGATAGCCACTGGACAAGAAACTGTTCTGGTATTGACTGCTTGATAGTATGCTGTATAAACTAGACATGCAGGTTCCATAGGAAAGTGACCTGTGAATGTTGGCAGAACAAGCCGAGATGGTCCTTCAGGTTCCTGCTTTGCAGAAAAAAATTGCCAGGAATTCTTCAGGAGCCAAGGAGAAGCAACTGGTGGACTGTGACAGATTTCGTGCATCACTGAAAGGTATGTCAGAGACTTTGGGCCATATAGGCTGAAGATGGATGCCCCAACATTACAAAGGAACTTTGGGTGACTGTCTAGGCAGACAGGTGTCATCTCTGTCATTTTCTAGACTTTGGAAGTTGCTTACACTTCCTGTTTATTTGGATAATATTATAGCCTTCTGTGGTCTTTGATGTGGTATAGTTCTTTTCAGTTTAAAAGGTATATTAGATAGGAAACTTTAGACTCACCGTGATAAGATAGATAATGAAATGTTCTCTTTAATTTTGCAAATACAAATAGACTGGATATTGTGACTGTAATTCCTGCTTGAGAGCTGTTCTGTTACAATTTTGCTATACAGAAATTGAAACCTTCCTTTTTGATTAGACAGAAAAGAAAAAGTGTGGTGGAATGTTCTCTGTATTTTGTAAATAAAGAACTGTTTTGGCCTATGTAGAGTACCATAGAAGTAGGTGGAGAATCAGAGGACAAACAGGTAGAAGGAGGGTGGAGTTAGTCAGTCTCCATCCAACCCCTGAAGAAGACAAACATGTAAGGAATCCAGGTGAGCTGCGGGCTAGGCCATGTGGCAGACGGATTAATGGAAATTGGTTGAATTAAGATGAAAGAGCTAGCTTGTAATGTGCTTGAGACACGGGCCAAACAGCATGAAGTTAATATAAGTGTCTGATTCATTTCTATGGGGGACAAAAGCCGCCGTGGGCCAGGTACAAATTCTGGGCCCAAACAGGTCTGGTATACTCTTTACAACATTTGTGTTTACATTCTGTGACAGTTTAAATGTCTCATGTGGCAAAACCCTTTGGAAGGCACTGTTCACAAATAAGTTTCTTAGAAAAACAGAACAAAAAAAAAAAACAAAAAAAAAACAACAACAAAAAAAAAGAAAAACAGTACATAAAGTACCATGCTATTCATTTACTGTCATCATTTTAGACATTCTATATTGCATTGCTCTTTTAAATGAACCTTGAATTCATCTGATACCCAACCACCCTATACCCTGGGCAAGTTTTCCATCTTGTCCTTGATTTTAATCCCAATAAGGGCATAACTTGTAGCAATTTCTCTTCTGCCACATTCTTGGTGATCCAACCACTGTCCACTTCACTCACAAATCCTCAATAAGGGTTGGCTGAATAAACAAATGAGAGTGAATTTAAAAAGAAACTTAAAATTGGGAGAGGATTTTTCTACATTAGACCACATATTGTCTTCTGCCAGCTGCTCTTTATATTTCAATGAAAAATAATTATGCCTATTATTTGAAGTCAACATCATGGCATGGGGCTTTCACAGTTAAGCCAAAGCTAACTCTGGTGTCTTTGTGCCACGCTCTAGCAGTATTAAGTTAACAGTAGTGATAAAATTGTTTCTCAAAGTTAAATCATTGTTTTGTTCTATTTCTGACACAGATAATACTTAATTCTAATGTTCTTTGCACTAGCTCTCCACAAAATGCATAACTTCTCCATGAAAACTGAGCTACTATTCCACAGAAGGCTATATGGGTTGTAATTAGAAGTCAAAAAGACTTTACTCTGGGTAGAGTTAACTAAGGGGACATTTACCCACTTGAAAAATGACAAAATTTATACACTCAAACATTGTTTATATAAGAATCATAATATGGTATGGATAACAATTAGGTAAATAAAATCCAATATTTATTAAGTCCATATACTTATCTATAATTTGCCAACTCCTATTAATATCTCCTCTTCCCTACTTTGTATTTCTCATAATGCAGAGTAAAATTTCAGAGAAACTTTTCAGCAAAACCTTACCTAGAATAGCCAAGACCATGCTGTCTTTAAGAACCTCCATGGAGCCTGAGCACACAAAGTAGATGGCCTGCAGAGCATCTCCCTGGCGCAGCAGATACTCTCCTGGAGCACAGAATGAGGTTTTGATATGAAGAGACAGTGATCTGAGACAGCCCTGGCTGGCACATTCAAACAGGGACAGCTGTAAGATCTCCTTGTTTAGATGCATTGTAATGTCAGAGCGCAGTTCATCTGGGAAATCTTTCAAAAGCTGTTGGGAAACAGGAAAGAAGAAAGGAAAGTGTGGTAAGCTGGGTCTAGTCAATGACTTTGCAAGCCACCAATGACACTCTTTCTACATGGATAAACTATAGTATGTATACAAGAGGAGAGTTCTCTCTACAATCTCCAGGGCCATATAGTGACTATGACTTTAGTTATGTACCACCAAATAGTCAGCTGATAGTAAATCGGGAGATATTTTTAAAAATTGTAAAGAATCTTGGTAGGAAGACTTGTGACACTTCTGTCAAGGGTCCTACTGAGGATTCGTATAGGGACTTGGACCCACTGGCCTGTCTTAATATGTCATGATCAAATCATTCTTAAAATAATGGTAATTATCTTTCAAGTACAAGAGAAAATGAGGTATTTGCCTTTCACTTTCTAGTTTATTTCATTAAACACATTAATCTCTAGTTCTATCCATTTGTGCCCTAAAAATAACATAATTTTATTTTTCTTCATGGCTGAATAAAAATCATATGTGTATGTGTGTATGTGTGTGTGTGTATGTGAGTGTGTAGGGGCCAACTATGAAAGTAGAAAGATGACCATCATAGAGGAAAAAGAGGTCTTGGGGGGGGCTAGGAGGGAAAAAAGGATTTTGGAATACGTGTGGTATAAAAGAAGAGGACTTGGGGTGGCAAAAAGGAACCTTCAGGAGGGCACTCCATCCTTCTTCCTTGAGAGGATGGGGAAGCAATAAATAAAAATACAACATGTATAAAAATAGATTGTTTTATAAGTTTACTGAAAAATAGTTGATTACTTTGTTATTGAATTGATTGAGGTATTGGACTACTTGTTGTTTATGGATGTTTCTTGAATTCTACAAATACCATATTTGCTTATACTTTGTTTCTTCTTTTAACTTTATGGATTATGGTAGCAAGTTTTACATTATGATGATGAACTATCCTAAGAATGACTCCTTTCAAAAACTACAAAGAAAATGAAAATAAATCCATTTTATTGGATAAAGTAGTAAATTCTTATAAAACTGACATCACAGAGTAGCAATGTAGAAACATCAATCATGATACATAAAGGATGTTGGGTTGTAGGTCCATGAAGACAAAGACAAACAGATAAAGAGGCTAATAAATATGTCCCTTTCTTATCCTTGCATTAGAAAACCTTGCTTTTACTTGATGCCGTGTGCTTTATGCCTGAAACGTCAAGATAAGCAGTGCACATTACCTCATTTGAATCTATTCCATTGTTAACTGACCAGGTGGTCTGAAAGTACTCAAGCATCCTCTGCTTGAGCTGCTGGGGCAGATGATGCACACGGATAAAGTCCTTCAGGTCCTTGGTTCTGGTATGATACAGACTCCATCTAGAGTACATCCTCTGTATGATGGCAGTCACATTCCCAAACACCAAGGCATGCATCAGGGCTGGAGAGCACAACAGACCATAAGATAATAAGACAGAGGCCTTCTGTACATGAAAGTCTAGTTTGTAGATGGGTTACAATAAAGCATGCTTATGTGACCATACTGATATAAATTCTTTGCTAGAAAGATGTGGCCACAGCCACTCTGTTATAAGATCACTCAATCCCAAAATAGACATTTTGCCTTCACATGGTTTGGTCCAAGTAAAAATAGCTTAAAAATAATAATAATAACACATGAAGTAGACCCTTTGACATATGTGCAGTCTCTTAGCTGTCATTGTAGACCTAAAAATTTTTACTTTGAATTATATTAGCACAAGTATTATTTTAGTAGTTACACATAATTTAATAGCTATAATAAAGTCTATCAATAGTTTCATAGAATAAGCTATAAATTTATAGTTAATAATTATTGGGTTTCATTAACAGATTGATTTAAAAGACAAGTCTACTTTAATAACTGAGTAGCTTTTGTTTGAATTTTGGTCTCATAGGCCCAAATCATCACTTTAAGGGCTTGGGACATACCTCAGAGGTATAGCACTCACTTAATTCATAAATGGCCAGGATTTGAGTCTAGGAATCATAAAAGTAAGTATGTAACTAAATAAAAATAATAACAGAATATTAAAAGTGGTATATTTATATTACTGTTAATATTAAGAGAGTGGTTATAAATATGAAGATTCTCTGAGAAGTGGAAAACTAAAGGCAATTCTCTTCTTCACCTCAGCTTTGCAAGCACTCTAATTTTAAGAAAAATAGTTCAAAATTTGAAACCATGAAAAACACAAAAGAATGTACTGAAGCAGAGATGCCTGGAGAGTAACTAAATCAGCCTGCCTACTTACATAGGGGTCTGCTTTTGTGAGATTTGTCACTTAGGTGTCACTTGCTTTGCTTTCATTTCTCTTGATATGGTAAAACATTTTGTCAAAAAGCAACTTAGGGGAGGAAGGATTCACTTCAGCTTAAAATTACAAATTACAGTCCATCACTGTGGGGAAAATCAAGGCAGTAGCTTCCAACAACTAGTCACACCACATCTACATTCAAGAGCAGAAAGTAATGAATGCATTTGTGATTGCTTGCTTCCTTGATTTCAGCACTCTGTTTACAGAGTTCAGGATCTGTGCCTAGCAAATGGTATCATCCACAGTGGGCTGGGTTTTCTCACGCTGATTAACAAATTTTCCTAATATGTATTCACAGGCCAACCAGATATAGACAATTCCTCTATGAGTCTCTCCTCCCAGATGATTTTAAAAGATAAACCAATCCATTTCTATAACTATTAGAGTTTGACAAGATACAAGTGATTGTTTACCAGAACTAAGGGGTCAATGGGAAAAGAATGGAGAGGGATGCTTCTTGCAGATAAAATCACAGAGGACTGAATTTGCCTTCCAGGAGTTTTTATACTTTTGGAAGTAGCTGGCAACCAGGTAGAAAAGACATTATAGAATTTTGCATCTCATAGTGATTGGCAGAACAGGATGAACATGTTTCATGTAGATATCAGTAGATAACTCAACTAGGCTCAGCTTTACCTAGGGCTATGAAAAGTAGAAAACAGAAGAGAGCCTGGGTTCTTATTCTCAAAGTTAATTCAGTTCATAGTGACATTAGGTTTAAATTAGGGTCCCTACCCTGGAATAGGACACAGATGAGATAGAAAGCACAGAGGCTCTGTAAAATCTCCTGTTTTAGTAGCTTTTTTCTTTAAAAGAGACTGAAAAAAATAATAGCTCATCTGTGAGAGCCTATCAAATGGTCCTGGTACCATAATGTCAGTGTGGAAGGAACAGCAGTGGAAGTTTTTTAATACCAAACTGTATACACTGTAAACATGTAAATACATAAACAAACCTAATCTTCTGAATATTTCAGGACATCCCAGTTCATTTTCCCTCCACAGTCATCAGAAATTGTCAAATGCCAATGTATAAATTCCATTTTAATCTAACACTGGGAATAAAATTCTGTAGAATATTTTTCTTATAGAATAATGACCACCATGCACAAAGTCACATTTTAATAACAAGACCATAGCATTTTTCAAAAGTTACTTGACTAGAGTTAGATTTGGAACCTATATCCAGGAGGCAATATATTATAGCCGAGAGAATAAAAATAGAATCAGAAAAATCTAGACCTGAATCCCAGCTTTCCTCCTCCTAATTGTGTGAATGTATCAAGTTAAATCTCTTTTAAAATGACTAAAAAAAATTAGAATAGGGCTTGTAATATGGCCAATGCTTGTCAGGGAAGCCCTCATCCCATGTCTAACCCTGAAACTCTTGTAAAGGGTAAGGAGAAAACCAACTGTACAAATTTGTGTCCTGATCTTTACACACACATTACTTTATCAGTATATACACATATATGCACACATCAATAAGTAAATATTAAAAAAATTAAAATTTTCTACTAAAAAAAGTCTTTATGTGGTTCCCATTTCCCTTATATGTTAAGTAGACAGGTTATTATCTTAAATCCAGGGCTATTCTGAGCTATAAACCATAGAGTATCCAGCCTGGGTGGAAGAGTCTAGTACATGTGTGAAGTAGTAGTTGTTCGTGTTAACTTTTCCCTTGGAAACTAATACAAATGTCACTGAATTTGGGGAGTAAGATTTGGGGAAGAGGATTTAAGATTTTGCTGGCAGCTTTTCAACAGTTACTTCACTCTTGGTAAAAATCACTTCTTGTTGAAAGAATTCAACTACATGCACACAAAAGCAGAATGCTTTCCAAATGTCCAAAGATGTCTAAAGGAAAGCAAATAGTTCTTAACAACTTCATAGTGCATGGCTTTGTGAAGTTTAAGTAGTTTATTTCATGTGATTTTTACAAGTACCACAACTCAGAGGCTTAAATATTTTACTTAGATAAAAAGATCTCCACTTTCAAAAAAATTCACCAAAGAAAAAAACAAATTATGCTTCAAGTCAAAGAAATTAGACAGAAATCTTAGGCACTGCTAATAAGCTTGTGGGCAAGGCTTGGACCCTCTGCCATCTTAAACTGAGTGTAGTAGTCTTCTTCCAGAGAATAAATCAACTGCAGAGAATAAGCCTATTTCATTTATATTAACACTGCTCTTAATTATCTGTATGATGTTAATTTTGCATTGCTTAATTATAATGTGCAAAGCAGTTAAAGAGAGAGAAGTTGTATGTTCAGATCATTTAGCATCCTAGTTGCACATTATCAATAAAATAAATTGCTGGATTAATTGTAGCATTTATAAATGTTGTTGGAAGAATCTTGTCTGTCTGAATCATCACAATTATAAAGTCTTATTTCTGAGTAGGAAACCACTTCTAAATTAAGAAGTTAGAAAATAAAACTCCAGCTCTCATAGATATATTTTTAATTTTCCTAAGATATTATGGTCTTTTATGGCCACTGATGCTCATTCTGTCATTCTGTCTTAGCAGAAATTGTATGTGTATGTGTATGTGTGTGTAACTGTAAGGCAAAATCTTTCCATCTGCTATGAAAGTTTGAATCAAAAATTTCTATATCCAGGTTAGTTTCTTGCTATATCTCATACTTTTCCTCTTTCTCAAAAAGCTTGGTATATATAATTCTTGAATGTTAGAACTGCTGAGTATGTTGGAGGCTTTTTTTAAATGTAGGAGTTTTGCATTTTGTACAATTTTATCTCAGTATCAGGTCTTTGTAAAAAAAAAAAAAAAAAGTTCCCAATTGTGGTCTCAGGAAAAGGCAAACAGGTTTCAGAGGAAATGAAAACCACACTATAGTTTGGCACTGACTTTTGCCTTTTCTCTCTTCTTCTGTGAACTGGAGCACTACTGCTTTTCCATGAACAATATTATTGCCGGTACTTTTAACAGCTATTTTACTGTGGTTGTAGAATCTGTAGCAGGCTCTTTTCTTTTGATAGGAAAGGAGAGCAGAGTTCAGCTTTCAGATAACTTTGTTGTTCCCTGTCATTTCTCCCTCCTCCTCACAGATCTGGAATTTTCCATTTCTATTAACTTTCCTGGGTTAATACTGAGTTATGGGTGTCAGAAGGCAGAGAAAACAAAATAAGAATTTCTTGAAGATTGAATTTAAATGTTTCAAAAACACTAAAAATGGCCTGACTAAGAAATTACATTTAGGTTCAAAAAAATCAGGTCAGAGACTGTTGAGTTGACAGACCCAAAGGAAGTATGAAAATAATGCTCCTTTGGAACTAGACATGCCTCTGTGGTGAGTTATTTGCACCTGCACTGGGAAGCTTTATCTGGCCATCAAAACTGAGTGGACTGGACCTTCAACTGAAGCAAACTTACTAGTTAATTCCAGGCAGTTAGTACTAAGTTTTAAAGAAAGATTTACAAGGATTTGTTTTCTGTCAATAATAACATATATATATAGTTTTATTAATTATTTCATTAAAAGATATATAAAAACTAGACTTTGGTCATGCATTATACATAATTCTGAATTTTTGTGTACTAAGGGCTTTTTAATGTGTATTACTATAGGAAACAAGCTCTAAAGAAACCAAGTAAGTCTCTGATCTGTTTGAACATCTGTATCTGGTCACTATGCTGTGAACTTGAAGGAAAGCATTTGCTCATCATATTCTCTGTTTCTAACAATCTAGGACACTTGGCATAATTCCCATGCAGCATAAATATTTATTGAACTAGATGAATCAGTTGTAACTCCATAGTGTCACTTAGAGTATTATAACTGTAAACAAGAAGCTAAATATTTTATGATGACTGGTTCAGAAAATCCATGCCCACTTCCCTTGAAAATGGCAGTCTTTTGAAATCTTGGGTCCTTGTGGTTATCACCTACATGTTAGACAACATAACTTTCTTCAATAACTTGGATCATCTCTGTTAACACAAACTAAAAACAATCTCATATGAAAAATACAAATTTGACTTTGTATTTTTACATTTACAATGTATTCTCTCATTCTCACTTGATAACTACATTATTTTTAGCTGTCCTGCCTTAAGTTTATAAGGTAATACTAAAGTAAAACACATAAACACACACACACACACACACACACACACACTTTTATTGCTATATACATGAAAAGGGAAACACTGGGCCACTGGGTACAGTCTATTCAGATTTGATGAATGTTGATAACATTATTTCTGACTGGATAGAAATGCCCACTAACAGCACAGAAAGGCTGAAGCATGGATTATCTCTCAAAGCACAGAGGACTCCAGTGTTTTCAAGCATGCATTTTTTTTGAATGGAACATTGTTTGCTTCTTGTTTTACGTTACATCTCCATAAATGACAATGAGCAGTGTTTTTATAAGCCTATTATTTATCCAAATACTCAAATTATTTTCTTGAAACAGTTTTTCAAATATGTTTTAGTTTTCTCATATGGATTTGTATACCTTTTAATAAAATATGCCAGATAAACCCTAGGAATACAGAATCATACAAGGACACTTCACTTGCTCAACTATGAACCTGGAAACAATCTAGATGCCCCTTAACCAAAGAATGGATACAGAAAATGTAAGACGTATACACAGTGAGGCATTTCTCAGCTATAAAAAACAATGACTTCATGAAATTTGCAGGTAAATGGATGAAATTAGAAAATATCAGCCTGAGTGAGGTAACCCAGACTCAGAAAGACAAACATGGTTTGTACTCACTCATAAGTGGATACTAGATGTAAAGCAAAGGATAACCAGACTATAACCCACAGCTCCAGAGTACAACCCACGGCTCCAGAGAGAAGCTGAGTAACAAGGAAGACCCTAAGAGGATCACCCTGGGGAAAAAATAGATGAGAACTCCTGAGCAAACTGTGGGTGAGGGGAAAGTAGAGGAGAGGGGGTTGGAGATGAGAACAAGATGATCAAGCTGAGGGAGTGATGGAGTTGAAGAACAATGAGAGAAGTAGGGAGCCATTATGCAATTAGGAAGACCCAGGAATCTATAAGGATAACCCCAACTTAGACTATTAGCAATAGTGGAGAGGGTGCTTGAACTGGCCAATCATACTGGTGAATACCCTAAGTGTCATCATAGAACCTTCATCTAATAACTGATAGAAACTGATGCAGAGATCCACAGCCAAGCACCAGACTGAGCTCTGCGATTCCAGTCAGAGAGAGGGAAGAGGGATTAGATGAGCATGGGGGTCCAACTCACGATGAGAAAATCTATAGAAACAATAGAACCAAGTTCATGGGAACTCACGAACTTTACTCTAACAGCTGTGGAGCCTGCATGGGACTGGACTAGGCCCTCTGCATATGAAAGACAGTTGTGTAGCTTGGTTTGGTGGAGGAGCCCCTGGCAGTGGGATCAGGATCTATTTCTGGTGTATGAGCTGACTTTTTCGAGCCCATCACCTAAAGTGGGATGCCTTGCTAAGTCTTGATGCAGAAAGGAGGTGCTTGGTCCTGCCTCAATTGAATGTACCAGACTTTGTTGACCCCCTGTAGCAGATACTACCTTATTCAAGGAGAGGATAGGGGGTGGTTTGTAGGGTGTATGTGTAGGGGTAGCTGGAGGAGGGCTGGGAAGAGTAATTGTGGTTGGTATGTAAAATGAATAAAAAATTTTCTTTTTAAAATATTTACTTAATCATGAATAAAATTCATTTAAATACTCTTGACTGTTCTCCCCACATCCTCTTCCCATGCCCCCCATTTCAACTTCTATCTACTCCTCAAAGGGAGTAAGGCCTTGCTTGAGTAGCCAGTCCAAGCTAACATACCAAGTTGACACAGGACCCATCCCTTTCTTACTGTAACAAGGCTAAGCAAGGCATCTTACCATAAGGAGTGGGCTCTAAAAAGCCACTTCATGTATCCAGGATAATTCTTGGTCCTATAGCTAGGGGCCTATTAACAGCTTGACCAATGCAACTATTCAGAGGTCATAGTTTCTAGTTGGGTCCATGCAGGCTCTCCAGCTCAAGTCCAGAGTCAGTGAGCTCCCATTAGCTGGGTCAGCTGGCCCCGTGCTTTTCTTCACTGTGCTCTTGGTCCTTTCTTGCTCCTCTAGTTGCTCCTCCCTCTCTTCAACTGAACTCCAGGAGTTTGGCCAACTGCTTGGCTGCAGGTAGCTGGATCTGTTTGCATCAGTCATTGGATGTAGGCTCTATGATGACAATTAGGGTAGTCATCAATCTGACTACAGAGGGAGGCACCTTTTCCACATTGCTAGGAGCCTTAGCTGGAACCTACTTGTGGATTCCTGTGGATTTCATTAGCATCAGGTTTCTTCCTAAACCCATGATAGCTCACTCTGTCAGACTATCTCTTTTCTTGCTCATTTTTCTGTCCCTCCCTCAACTCAGCGTTCTCAAAACCTCATGTTCCCTCTCCTTCTCCTCCTCCTTCTCCACTTCCTCCTCTTCTTCTTCTTCCTCCTCCTCCTCCTCCTCTTAGTTTACCCAGGAGATCTTAATAATTTTCCCTTTTGGGGGCAATCCATGTGTATCCCTCTTAGGATCCTTCTCTCTATTATTTTATCTGGCATTGTGGAATCTAGCCTGTTCATCCTTTGCTTAAGTGTTTACTCTCTACTATCCACTCATGAGTGAGTACATACCACTATTTGAGTCTGGGCTACCTGATTCAAGATGATTTTTTTCTAGTTCCATCCATTTGCCTTCTAGAAAGTAGCCTTTTGCATAGCAAGTGTTTGCAAATATCTATATCCTTGTAGTTTACTCTTCAAGCCCTTAGTAATGTCTTCTGATAAAAAAAAGATGCTGCAGTTCAATTTATAATTCTTTGTAAAAACAATGAGGTATCTGTATCATATTTTAGAAACACTTGCAAAATTCAGGTTCATGAGAATATGCTCTCATGTTGTCTTATTGTTCAGTCTTTTAAGTAATCTCAAAATCCCATTTGCAATTAATTTTCATGTTGTTGAGTAGGGATCCAGGTTACCTTTAACAAGTAATTATACACTGGACACAGCAACACTTACTTTCAAAAACATTTTTATTACTTTATTGCTTATTTACTTATTTACTTGTGTGTATGTGTGTGTGTATTCATATGTATGTTTGGGTATGGATGTGAGTGTGATTGTACTATAGTGCATAAGTGAATGTTAGAGGACAACTTGTGTGAGTCACTTCTCTCCATCCACCATCTGAGGTTCAAGGATTTAATTCAAGTTGTGAGCCTTGGCAGCAAGCACCTTTGTCCGGTCCCCATTGACACTCAGTGACCATGCAATTGTCCTTGAACTGTAGTCTAGAGTCAGTATGTCAGACCATATGATTATATAGATATGGGCCTTATTCTGAACTCCCTTCAATGTCATCAGCTCACCTCTCTGCTCTTCACCTCACATCATATTTTCTTAATGACAGTAGCATCCCAATATCCGTTGGTACTTGGAATGCAGATCTTCTGATTTTGTGTCTATTTGTGCTTTGTTTTGTTTTGGCCAGTTTCACCTCTGATTGCCACTGATTTTTATAAAAACCTGTCTACTCACAAACACATATACACACAGATACATGGCTGCTTTAACTTTTGTTAGAGAGATCACATGGGGAATTTTAAGTTAACTGGGTAAAACACTGAACTTAACACTTTGTATTCCTTCCAACAATCTCAAACCATTTGTAAAATTTCTCACTAGTGCTTTGTAGTTTTCTGTGTACTTTTACAGAATTATAGTTCAAAATTTTTCTCCACAGTTGAAGTTTCTGTATTGTTTTTCATTTTACTTTGTGATTAATGTACTAGTAGATATGCATACAATTGATTTTATATATTAACTTTACTTATAAACTATTTGAACCTTTTAAATTACTTATTTAATGAATATTTTCAAGGTACTTGTAGGGTTTTCTTGGTATGAAATTTCAAAAAATTTACTTAATTTCTTTACTATGCACTTTAATATATTCTTTCTATATTCAATAATTACAAATTCTTATATTGGATATATATGTGGATACCAACATGAGATTTTTAGATGTTTTGAATTTTTATAATTAGTTAACTATGATGTGCAAGTAATTTGTTAATTAGTAGATATTAAAATTTTAGCATTTTTTTCTTTTAGCATAGGGTAATCCTCAGAATAAAATAAAGTTATTCCCATAAATACAAACGGAAAACTTAAGGAATTCAATCTACTAAGCTCATGTGGCATCAGAGCAAGCTGCTGTTTTCATCTGCTGTTATGTCACCTCATGTTCCAATGCCACTTACACACTGCTTTTGCAACAGAAAATTTTGATCAATATAAGTTTAACAAAGAATTAACAAGGTGATATTATCAAATTATACCTTCTATATTTTGTGGCTGTGACAAGTATAACACCTGCATTCAATGAGAAGCAAGGAATAAATTATAATGTGACAATTTCTGGTCAAGTATCAGTTAGGTTGGTCAAAGCAGTATACTCAATTGTCTAACAGATTTCTCAAATGGAAGGCTTTAGCATTAAGCATTTTGCAACATTTCCATCAGGGTAAGAAGAAACATGGGCAACTTTCAACAAGTATAGACTCTGCTTACTTGCAAAGTACTTCTCATTTTGTTAGACAGAAAAAAAAAATTCTACTTTGAGGAAAGTGGAATTATGTGAATCTTAACACTGGATGTGAAGCAGCCACCTTGGGTTCTGACAAGTTGTAGCTCTTGAATTGTTGTAGAACAGAGAATTCTTGTTCTCTGATCTCTAGGCTATTAGCTCTTGGCATCATCCAGGAGCCTGTGAAAATTGCTGTAGAGCAGCATGCTGTTTTAGCAACTCTTTCCAAGGAGGACTGCAGATGTTGGCCCTCCTCACTTATTGCTTCTCAGTTTCCTCACTGATTTGGCACTAAGCATTCCCTGTTTGGTGCTGTTCAAACTTTCTTTGCAAATTCCAGCTTCCTCCTGCAAATCAGATCATGAGCTTTCCAAGGAGGTCTTTGTGTTAAGACACTGCTTTCACTGTGTGGATGAAGACCACTCTAAGTGCAGCATACTTTGTACATCCTATCTCTCATGATGCTAACTTATATTTAGAATTGAGGACAGTAAGTGAATATGGTAAGATAGGCTTTGGAGAAATACAGTACTAACAAAGTCTGGTCTAAGAATGCATATTTCACCCAGATGGATGTGCAGCTCTACATCTGCTTTGCACCAGCTGTATGTTGTTCCATAAAGGTTCCCTTTACATACTGAAACAGAGAAATATCCACATTGGTTCAAATGGTGCCCCCTTTATAAAATTTGTGAAGCTAATTCCCCAAACTTTAGACCAATCATTTGAAAGGTCAGCAACAGTACAGGAAGTTCAGAAAAGAGAAAATATGCTAAGTATTTCAGTGGGGCACATGATAAAGGAGTTGGTTTGGCTGACCACAGAGGGCTGAAGCAGAAAAACTGAAGTTCAGAGGTCACTGAACATAATTAAGGGAGGTGTTGGAGCTAAATACACTAAGAGGCTTAGACAGCTGTGACTGTGACTTGGGGTATGATGGCAGCCTCAAAATGTAGAGAACTCTGGAGGAGTGTCTGGAGACTGTAAACAGAAAGTTCTTGCTGATGTTGAGGGGACATCGTTTCTCCTGAAGGAAAGCCTGCAAGCCAGAAGCAGTCAGAGCCTTGCCCCTCTTTCTGCCTATCAGTCTCTCAGTGGTGCCCTATCCCGGCTGAGGTGTAGTTGGCTGCTGCAATAGAAAGATTTTCAAAGCAGAATATTAAAGAGTGAGCCCAGGGCTTACAAAAAATAGTTAAATAACATATTGGTTAAATGGAATGATGCCAGCTACACAGACCTGCCTCAAGAATTATCCCAGTATTGCACCAAAACACTCAGCACAGGTGATGGGACATGTAAAACAATAAAAATTACTTGCTCCTTGGAGTTTTTTATTATTTTTAATAACAATATATTAAGCATTCAAAGTTTATCATACTAGTATGAGTAAAATCTAGTAACACTAACTTTGGTGGAAGTTTTTGGCATATGCCTACAACTCAGACACAGGGCATTCCCGTGAGATAAATAATAGTTTAGAAAATAACATTTGCCCTCCTCAAATTAGCCTTTCATTAGCTCAGAAGGTGGACTCATTACCACCACTGCAGTCTCTGCTAATTTACATATATATTAAAATATCTGTC
Organism: Sigmodon hispidus; assembly: GCA_004025045.1. Lineage (NCBI taxonomy): Eukaryota > Metazoa > Chordata > Mammalia > Rodentia > Cricetidae > Sigmodon > Sigmodon hispidus. Next base: position 52,101 of record PVIH01002030.1, read on the forward strand.
ATTTATTTCCTAACTAGTGATTCTAATTAGGTTCTAGTCCACTATCAAGCAATGTGTCACTATTGTGTTTCAGACACATGCAAAATGTAAGAGAGCATCTGGAGTGAACTCAGTTCCTTTTCTTGCTCCAGAAAAGGGTTCCCTACCTCCAATCAACATGGTGCAGATGGAGAAGATCTTTTCTGCATCTGTGTTAGCAGACACATTCCCAAATCCAACGCTGGTGAGGCTGCTGAGAGTGAAGTACAGGGCAGCAATGTAGGCACTTCGAATGGATGGGCCTCCTAGCGTGTTGTTGCTATAGTATGGAGACTCCAGTCTCTTTCCTAGCTCATGAAGCCAACCTGCAATGGAGGAAGAAAGAAAATTTAGGATGAAAAACTGAGTCCCACTTTAGCTCATGTGGATATCTACATATAAACAATTGTTAGTATGATTAAGAGGGGAAAAGTTAAGAGAAAATTAAAGGCATATTCCATATATATTTACATCTATCTATTTGTCATAAAATCATAAGTATTGTTTTAAATTATTGCAGTACAAAATACAGTAATTAGATGATCAAAGTGGTTGGTGGCTGCAAAGGATGAAAAGAAAGCTTAGCAACTATGAGTGGCACATATATCCCATGAAAGTCAATGAGCATAAGAGCAAAATGGTATTTTGTTTTACTTTATTTGTTTGTCTGGTGCTGAAATAGAAAGTGCCTTACCTACCTATGCAATTACTCCACTTGCTTAAGCTACAGTCCATTCCTGAGCATGAATTTTAAACCCTACATAATAAATTGCATGACACAAAGGGCTTTTGCTCTCTTCATTTCTTTAATTCACTGATACTTAGCTTCCTTCTAAGCCCCATCTGGTTACCTTAGACCCCCTCAGTTTACTCAACTGATCTCTCCAAAATTTTCCTCTTTGTTAGGGACTGAAGAGCAGGGAATCTGGACATGTTAAGTGGTAATGGAACATAATTCAATGTCCCACAATGGTTATTAGGATACACTGTAACATTATCAAGGGAGATGTTTTAAATGTCTAGTTATTATAAGTTGATTGTATTGTTATAGAATTATAAAATCTATATTGACAAAACTGAGAGAATAATATAACCCTGGTATCATCTACAAAGAAAACACAAGATCACTTTAAATATTTTATTGACCTAGGAAACTATCCAGGGCTAGTGGAGTTATAATTTTTGGAGGAGAACCTATAACCATGTTACTAATCTGACATAATTCCTAACTGTATTCTAATATTTGTTCTTATATCTACAGATTAGTGTAGTCCTCATCTTTTATCAAGGAAACTTCTCTTTGCCACAGATGTAGACAATTACAGAACACCAAAACCAATCAAAACACAGTTATAGAGCCCAGTACCAATGGATACATTTGTAATACAGTAATTGAACATAAGATGCAGGGGTCATTGCAGAAGAGAGGACAGAAAGCTGTAAAATCCAGAGGCCTGTTTAAATAGGAGCAGAAAAAGGACAATAGACAGAACCAAAGCATATGAGGGAAGCCCACAAGGCCTCAGTCCTACACAAAGAACTATGAGCAAGTAAGCAATGTTAAGAGTAGAAGAAATTTCCCCAGGGAAAATCACACCAATGGGTTATCCAATACCAAATGGTCAACCCTGAAAACATATACATATAAATAATGGTATAAAGACAGAGCACATTGTATTTTTGTATTTAAGAATGTATATGCATGTAACAGCAGTTAAAGAAAGAAGGGTCCCTGAATTTGAAACAAAGTAAGGAGAAGTAAATAGGAGGATTTTGAGGGAGGAAACTGAAGGGAAAAAGCTGTTTAATTATAATCTCAAAAATAAATAACAATACAATAAAAATATCATTCAACATCACAATTCTTATAATCACAATTAAATAAACAATTCATTAAGCACAAAACATTTTATTTGAAACATTTGCCATTTAAGATTTTTGTTTTATAATTATCTCTGTGACAAGCATGCATGCTTCATATGACTTTGGGTTACCAGTCACAAACCATATGTCCTTCATTTAATGGCTGCCCAGGAAAAGATGGATTTCTTAAAAAATTTTTTTTTAAAGTCGTAATAAGTTATAGTTTGTAGAACTGAGTTGTGTAATTAAAATGCAAATTGGGAACAACTGAGGATTTCTTGACAACCAGGATGAAACTTGGTGAGAGCATCATTGCTGGTGTCCTTGTTACCTGAGAAGCTTTTCCTTGCCTGCAGCTTGTATCAGAACTTCCTGGGGGTCCACCTCCTACCCCAGCTCAGCATTTCCTTGTCAGTAGATGGAGAAGGGCAGAAGAATCAATCTCAATCGCCTTTGTGAATTCAACTAGTTGTTCCTAGACTACACTTTTTCCCATGATAGCTCTTTAGGCCAGCTGCGGCTGGGAAAGCTTTGTAGAATTACCATAGCCCACCCAAGTTCTTCCCGCATTAAGGGAATCAGAATAGCAGTGGATGAACTTTAAATGTACATAGTAGGATCTAATGTGAGAACTGGCCTTGAAGCCACCATATTTAAATTTTATGTAGGTTCCGACAACAGCAGGATTTAATGAAGTTCAGTTTATGGAGTGACTCATTAATAAATGTACAGACATTTATGCTAATGGAAGACCATGGACAACATTTCTGTGGATGTAATAATGTGTGGTCATTTGGAAATCCATGGTTTGTTTCTACTTAAAGTGTAACAAAAGTAGTTTTTGATGAAAGAAAAGCAACAGAATTTAAGTATGATATTGCTAAGATATGGCCACACATTTTTTTTTTTTTAGAAAAACTTCATTGAAAAAATGTTTGTAGATTGAAACAAGATCTAAATCTTGACTCTGATATTTATTTATTTAAAAGTTTTTTTTTTTAATTTTATATACTAACCACAGTTCCCCTTCCCTTTCCTCCTCCACTTCTTAGCCCCCAGCTTCTCCCCACATTACTCCTCATCCACTTCTCAGAGAAGGTAAGAACTCCCACAGGGAGTCAATATAGTCTGCATATCAAGTAGAAGCAGGACTAAACCCATCTACCATATGAAGACTGAGCAAGGAATCCCTCTATAGGGAATGGGCACCAAAAAGTCAGTTCATGCACTAGAGACAAATCCTGGTCCCACTGCCAGAGGCCCCACCATCTGCCCAAGTCACACACTGTCTTCCACATTCAGAGTGCCTAGTTCAGTCCCATGCAGGTTTCCAATTGTCAGTCCAGAGCCCATGACCTCCCATTAGCTCAACTGTCTCTGTGGGTTTCTCTATCATGGTCTACCCTTTGCTTATATAATCCCTCCTCATTCTCTTTGACTGGACTGGGAGTTTGGGCCAGAATTCTATGCTTTTTTAAAGTTTCTGTCACTTAACTTTTCTTTTTCTCATTTGTTCATTGTATTTAATTCTTAGAAGTGTATGACAGTAGCAAGTTTAGTGCAATTTTAGGAGACCAAATGCAGATGGGTACTGGTTCCAAATAGTATCGTTGTAAGGAAGGTGGAAGATCCAAGAAATTCATGCTAAAGATTTTCCCTCTTTTAATGACACAAGAATGCTTTTGCTTAAGGTCTGCTAATCAAGCTATAATATAGAACTATAGTAATAAAAACAGCTTGGTACTGTCATAAAAACAGACTTGTGGATCAATGGAATCGAATTGAAGACCCTGACATTCACCCACACACCCATGAACTCATGATTTTTGACAAAGAAGTCAACAATATTCATTGGAAAAAAGGTAGTATCTTCAACAAGTGGTGTTGGCATAAGTGGATGGCAGTGTGTAGAAAAACACAAATAGATCCAAGCCTATCACCACACACAAAACTCAAATCCAAGTAGATCAAAGAACTCAACATAAACCCAACCACACTGAACCTGATAGAAAAGAAAGTAGGAAATACCCTCCAACACATTGGAACAGGTGACCACTTCCTAAATATAACACCAGTAGCACAGACACTAAGAACAACAATCAGTAAGTGGGATCTCCTGAAACTGAGAAGTTTCTGTAAGGCCAAGTAAGGACACAGTCATTCAGACAAAACAACCTACAGAATGGGAAAAGATTTTCACCAACCCTACAAGTGTCAGAGGACTGATCTCTAAAATATATAGAGAACTCAAAAGCCCTAAATAACCCAATTTAAAAAATGAGGTTCAGAACTAAAAAGGGGTTTCTCAGCAGAAGAATTACAAATGGGTGAAAGGCACATGAAAAAGTGTTGAACATCTTTAGCCATCAGAGAAATGCAAATCAAAACAGCTTTGAGATACTACCATACACCTGTCAGATTGGCTAAGATTAAAAACATAACTGACAGCTTATGCTGGAGAGGTTGCGGAGCAAGAGGAACACTCCTCCATTGTTGGTGGGAGTGTAAACTTGTTCAGCCACTCTGGAATGCAGTATGCTGGTTTCCCAGAAAACTGGGAATCAATGTCCTCAAGAATCCAGCAATACCACTACTGGACATATACCTTAAAGATGAACATTCACACCCCAAAAGCATTAGCTCAACTATGTTCATAGCAGCATTATTTGTAATAACAAGAACCTGGAAACAACCTAGGTGCCCTTCAACTGAGGAATGGATTAACAAACTGTGTTACATCTACACAATGGAGTACTACTCAGCAGTAACAAAAAGTGATATCTTAAAATTTGCAGGCAAATGGATGGGTCTGGAGAATATCCTCTTGAGTGAGGTATCACAAACCCAGAAGTATAAGCAGGAGATGTACTCATTCATTAGCAGACTCTGATATTTATATAAAGTGGAAACAGTTGATTCCTTTAATTTCTCATTTTAAGAATTTGGTCTAACCTGTGGGATTAAGTGACATTAAGTTAGGTGTCACATGGAGTGAATACCAATTCCTTTAGTTGCAGAGGGTTTGGGTACTGTCCCTTATTTTTCCCTCTTTATTTTCAACAAATAGGAAGAAAATCTAGAGAATTATAGGAACAAAAGTGGCAGGAACCTCCTCACTCAGGAATCTTGTTAAACCCTTCTGTCTGCAGGGCAGCAAGAACTTCTGCACATTTACAACTGTGTAAGACCTTCCATCCTTCTCTGGTGTGAACCTGCCTGTCTTCTTCTCCTTCACAACTCCTTTCTTCTTCTTCCTTTCTCTGTCTCTGTCTGTCTATCTCCCTCTGAGACAGGTCTCATATCCACAGAGCTCCACTTGCCTCTGTTGACGTTAAAGGTGTGTGTCACAAACAAACCACATTTACAGGTTAAATGCATATGCTCCAAGCCCCTGTACAACTCTCGTGGCTTCTGGTTTTATTTTATCACTTTAACTTCATCTCTAAGTCCCTCTTATCTATCAAAAGAGTGAAGGGCAATGAAAGCTTCTGAAAAAGTTTTATAATATAATTTAAGACCAAATGATGAGCATGGCTAATGCAACATAATGAACTGAGATTGGCCCCTGAGGAACCCATTCTACACTTCAGCATGTCTTACTTTCCCTGAGTCTCTTAGAGTAACCAATGGCTACCCTCAAAGAGTGTCTTCTTTCTTTCCCTGACGTCTTCTTATCTCAGTCATCATTCTTAGACCATTATCTTTAACATTATCTTTAACAAAATATCTAACTCCTCTTTGAAGAGGTTAGGCCTGGAATTCTTTTCTGAGTCAAATTAAAAAATCCCACTTTGACCAAAGCCTGCACTAGATTAGACCCCATCACCCCAGCTGCTGAGGGGCAGGTGTTTCTACTCATCACTGTTACCTAACCTAAAACATAAAAGACATAGAGATTCAGAAAAGTAAGAGAAAATATGAGAGTAGCAATTAACTAGAATGAAAAAGAGAAGGAGTAAAATTTATTGGTAAACCCAGGAGAATAGGCCTTGGGGAGGAGAAAACCCGAGGAACAACATTTAGAGAGTTATGCATTTATGCTCCACTCTTAGTCCAGGAACTATTAAAAGTTTATGGCTGCTAGGGAAGTAATACTCACTGTTCTTTAGGGTTATGAACAATGGTAGATGCCTTAGTAAACAACCATATACTGAGATGTGTATGAGTAGTGCTAATTGGATTCAGCAAGTTACAAAGAAAAGGAAGGAGAGAAGGAAGATGGGAGGGAAATGTGGTGGTGGTGGGTTGGAGGAGGGTTTGTTTGGAAGGGTGACTGGAAGGTGGATATAATCAGAATAAATTTTATGCATAAAATATTTTTTAAAATACATGGAAGTGCCTGGGTAGAAAGAAGGCATTATACAACAATGGAGTTATATTTCCTATATATCAAGAGTGCTCAGAGAGAAACAAGCAATACACATGGACAACAGAGCCTGACTTACTGGATCTTCATGTACAGTAGGGAGAGATAGAGCCCAACAGTGAGGTGGGAGCAGTTTCTGCATCTACATGCATCACTTTCAGGATGGAGCAAGCCCTCTGCAGAGTTAGGTTCTCTGGGGATAGCCATGGGAGGCTGAGTAGCTGGGCTTGGATCTCCCTCAGGACTCCTCCAGGCTGTGCTCCAAGGGCACATCACTTCATCTTTGCTTGACAGAGACTAAGGGGTTGGAGACTAAGTCTCTTTCCTGCTCTTTGGTATTTCATGCTAACTATAGGAAGTTGAAAAGATGTTTCTGCCCATAGAATAAATATTGCTCAACCTACTTTTTGGTTTAAGTCAAAGCAAAAGAAGGAAAAGTTACCACAGTTAAACCTCCACATCCTGTGAAAGGTGTATAGTCAGATGTGGAATTGGTACCACAACTGTCTGCTGACTGTAGTTGATTAGAGTAGCTAATAACTTACAGAACTCAGCTTTCTCATTAAAAATAGGGTGAACAAAGGACCTAATACCTTTCTCTACTTACATGTCTTAATTTGAATAAGAGTAAAACATTTACATACCTGCAGCTGTTCATTTCCTTAGTAAAATGGTAGTTTATGTTAAGACACACACAGACTATATTTTCATTCCCTGCCCTGTGTTTTATAAATATGAGATTACATTTGAGCAAGCAACACACCTCAAGAGAACAGACCTACTTTTGCTAATACTGTATCTCTTCTCTGTCTAGCTAACTGTTCCATCTATTTTGAGAAATATCCTGTTTTTGTAAAGGATTGCTTCTAATTGCTACAGCTGGCAGAGCAGAAGCAGTAGCAGTAATGATAAGGGAGGGAAAAACCCTGGTAGCTAGAGGGGAGGTCAAACCCACAAATCTGGAGACTGTTCTGGACTAAATAAAACTTGACAGAACAGCTTGTCCAAAATGAATGTTATTGTTCTACAGTGAGACAGTTCTCTATGGAAGACACCATTTAGCCAATTTTGATTCCAGTCTGTTTTTACACCAGAGAAACTTGTATTTTTAAAGGGAAGGGTGAATCAAGAATATTCTGCCTGCTTCTGCTCAGGACTTCCTTCTCCTAATGAACTGTGGAAAGAAGCAAGCAATACAGAAAGGCATAGTCTATTTGAAATTGAAGGACCCTGGGTTCTAAGGCTTGACCCAGGCATTCAGTTCAGGTATTCAGCAGAGCACCCCCCATGAGAACAAGGAACTAAAGTCTAAAACTCTGTCCCAGGAAACAGAGTGACCCAGCCCAGATAGCCATAATCAGCTCAGATAGGACATAATGGTCTGGTCAAATCTGTGATTAAAATACCAGAAGTTCCAAGCAGAATAGTGGTGACCAACACCAGGTTGTAAAAGCCCCCTAACCAGCTGGTCTTAAGGCAACCCCATGACTACTGTGAACAACCTTATGACTTTGAAGTATGACCTTTAAGGTGACCAATCATGTGTTTCCACAGTTGCTATGGTGATTTTATGATCTTAGCCTTTAAAAGAGATATGGGATTGCTCCTCACTTGCTACTCCCTTTCTTCCCGAGGCAGGGAGGAAGCCCATCTGCAGACGTAATAAATCTCATGCTTTATACATCAACTGGGACTGGAGTCTGGGTTCTTGGGGCCCCCCTTCCCGAGGATAGTACCCTGATTCTGGGGTCTATCAGAATGTGCTGTCATATAACTAATACAAGATTTACAATAACCTTGTTGCTAAAACAGGAGTTGAAAAACAGAGAAGAGATTTTAGAAATAAGCAGGCAGTGGGTCTCAAAGACAGAACGATTCTTAATGGGTACACCTAGAAAAGCTCATAATTTTCATGGTGATTCAACATTCATATACAGTTGCATACTTGCTGTGAACACAGCGTATTGCTTAAATATTTACATTTAACCCTGAAAAGAAATTAAAAACAAATTTCTCTCTCAGTTTCCTATATTAACAGCTGTAGTCATACTGTTTCTATGTACATATTCACAATATGTTCAAATGAGACTCACTTTGCAGACAAATATACCTTTGGAAGTTGGTTTATTATAGCATCCAATAAATGCTCACATATTTTAGACTTGAAATAAAATACGATGTGTATTAAAAAAGAATATAAATTCTTTGGTTTTATAAAAACCTCAAGAATATGAAAACAACCCAGTACAATGCAAGCAATTTTGAGATTTACATGTTGATAGACCCCAGACTCAGGGTACTATCCTCGGGAAGGGGGGCCCCAAGAACCCAGACTCCAGGCCGTTGATGTAAAAAGAAACAGGAGGTTTATTTCATCTGCAGACAGGCTTCCTCCCTGCCTCGGGAAGAAAGGGAATAGCAAGGGAGGGGCAATCTCATATCTCCTTTAAAGGCTAAGACCATAAAATCACCATAGCAACTGGGAAAACACATGTTTGGTCACTTTAAAGGTCATACTTCAAAATCATAAGGTTGCTCATAGTAGTGTTGGGGTTGCCTTAAGACCAGCTGGTTAGGGGGCTTTTTTAGTTGGTCACCGCTATTCTGCCTCGAACTTCTGGTATTTTAATCACAGGTTTGACCAGACCATTATGTCCTATCTGAGTTAATTATGGCTGTCTGGGCTGGGTCACTCTGTTTCCTAGGATCAGACTTTAGTTCCTTGTTCTCATGGGAGGTGCTCTGCTGAATACCTGAACTGAATGCCTGGGTCAAGCCTTAGAACCCAGGGTCCTTCATTCCCCCATTTTCTTTTTGGGTACTGTCTCAATCATGAGACTCTGGCAATATGCTCATGGCAGCAATCTGTCTAGAAGATGGTCTTGTGCCCCACCCCTGCAGGCCCAAACTGATCTGCAAGGTCTCTAAAGAGCAGCTGGGACCTGACTGGCAAAGCCAACTCTTGGCTGTAGGGACCTTTGGCCTTCACAAAAAGATTTGTCTCCTATGCCAGGTTTCCTTTTAACTTAGCATTTTCAACCTTTTAGGGGTTTGGGGGTGTAATGGGTGTAGAAGATTTTCTTTACTGCTTCAAGCTGACATTGGAGCATTGTTCTTAGGGCCCCAAAAGGTTGAAAAGCTAGTAAAGGAACTAAGCTCTAGGGCTTCTGTCAGGAGCACATAGCTGTCTCATCCAGTAGCTGAGAGACAGGGAACAGCCCTAATTGGTAGAACTGGTTCACAGGTTTCCAACAAGTCCACAGCTCCTGGTCAAGTGGAAATCTGTTGAGATATGTTAAAACTGAGAACAAAAGGTTAGAATTTAAATCTTAGGCCCAGTCTTAGTAATTTGGGAAGGGCTGGAATTCCCAAACCAAAAGAGAAAAGTATCATCCTTAGGGACAGACAGGTGGGAAAAACTTAGGCTGTAATTATCTGGAATCTTTTTGGCCTCTGTGAGGTGGATCCAAATTCTATGAGTCTCTTAAGCTCATACAAATTGCAAAAAGACATAAGAATCTTAGTTATTCCCAATCAGGCTTTATAAAATGAGCTTGAAAACTGGCTATCACCTTGGAGAAGGATCTGATTGTCTGATTCTACCAAGCTGACAAAGTTATAACTAGCCCAGCTGTCAATACTTGCAGAGATCTGAGAAGGATAAATTATACCTAAGTGCAGAATGAGCACCTTCTGAATCTACTAAAAACAACAGAGACCAGTCCATACCCAGTTAGTCATACCCAGGTCTCCACCTAGTTGGAGGCAGAAGTATCTAAACAGCATCAATCTTCAGCTGCCAGGCCTTAAAGGTGGGAGATTTTTCCCCACAGTAGAGGGACATATGGGAGAAGACTGACCTTACTTTGTCTAGGCAAAAGGGTTCAATCAATTCTCCAAAGTCCTCAGATCTAGACTGGGTTCATGGCAGCAGGCAGGCATTGTGCTATGGCATCTTGCCCAGGTCAGCACTGCTACAATCCAGGCGAAGATCCTGGTGTCTCATAATCTTCTTTGGAGACCTTGGGTCACTGTTAGGATCTGGGAGTCTCTGTCTGAGAAATAAACATTTTAAATGCCCTATTCTGCAGATCTCTGAAATATGAGGGCTGCCCAGGTGTATCTGCATAGATAAACTTTGTTTCTAATTACTTGTTGTAAGCTTACCCTGAAACGTATATAAGAGAGTAAATCTCAACCCTGTAATTAATCACAGTACTTACAAGAATGACTGCTTGTGTTTCTTAATAGCCTTGAATTAGCTCTCATTGTTTTCATTAGTACACCTTATAAATATTTCATGGATGTCTTTATTTTCAATCTAAATCTTAAAAAGTTTGTTCTCAAAACTATGTGCTCAACTTAGATTTAAGATCTATGTCTGGCAAGATTAGCTGTCTTTGCAACCTTGATTACATACTTATAAACTTGTTTTCAGATAAGTTAAAAAAATTTCTAGCACATAGAATCTATTCGTACACTCAGCATGGAGTCTGTATGCTCAAATTAGGTCATCTGCCAAAGTTCTTGTCACATAAATATCAATAGTGTATGATGATTAATAAAAGTAAGCTAATTTCAGCATTTTAACCATTATAGTTATATTCACACATACAGAGTTGGATCCAAGTTACATACATACATACATACATACATACATACATACATACTTAAAACTAGCTTTCATCCACACATAGTTAACTCTAAGTCACAAACATGTCCATATAACCATACATATGTCATAAACATTTTGCAGTGAAGAAGCATCAGCTAATTCCAAAATGAAGAAAAACCAAATCGAATTAACCCAATATCTTATAGTTTCTTTTTAAAATTCATTATCTGCAGGTATGAGAAACCACAGCAAACAAAGTCCACATCGCCTCTGACCTTTTACAACATTCTATATACCTTCAGTCGGTCTAATTCCTCAGGCATCTTTGCTTCGGAAATGTTTGTCTTCCTGTCTCTTTATTATCCCAATCCTCTGCCTTCTCTATCATCCTCAGGATAACATAAAAACTTTCACAGTCCTTTTTTGGTTTTCTTCAGTATGCATACACTATAGTAGCACACGACCAACATGAAGCATCTGAAACTAGCAATAGAGTTTTTGTTTTTCTTACCTAATAATTTATAACCAACCTCTGTAAAAGATGACAAACCCACTGGATCTGAATGATCAAAGCAGCAGTTGCTTTGTCTCAGCAACTACAGTCAGTGACTGACCAAAATGCAATCCAAAATGGAGTCATGTCATATGCTTTCAAATTTTCTCCTGCATAGATTTTAATTATAACAGATTTTAACCTTATTTAATAATTTTTATCATTGTCATGTCAAAAAACATTTGAAATCCTGCTAATCTCTTGACCACAAGTGCAGCCACGGCAGCTGTGGGTGGTGACTGACTGCTATTGAGAATAGAGATAGCAAAAATATTTAAACCATTCTGTCTCAGCTTTATGCTTTTTAACAAAATTAGAAACATATCAGAACAGCATAGATAACTTTCTTGAGAAACAGACAAAACTTCTCAACAAGGCAAATAGAACTTTCTGACCAGAAACAGAACCAAATGAGCAGATAACATCTGAGTTATAAAACTGCATGCACACGGAAGTCCAAACACACATTCTGTGGCCACAGTTTTCATGCACTCACACATTCATCAATAGGCATAGCCTGGCTAAAACATCTGCATAGATAAACCAAACAGGGCAATGTTGCACGTGAAGTGAGCAATGAACAGTTTTCAGAAGGCTGCTATGGGAATGCTCCCAGGCAGCAATAGGTCCCCCTGGGTCTCGGGAAGAACCGGGGCTCCTTGGTCCCAGTCTTCCTGTTGTAGACAGACTCCAGAACAGAAAACACTGAGACAACTGACAAACACAAAGCAAACACAATCCGTGCCATGGGCAACTCGGCTATAGAGATACAGATGGGAGTGGCCACAAACGGCTCCATTCCCCAGGAAGGGGAGAAACCAAGTCTCCTACCTTCTTCTCAGACAACCCTAGAGGAGACCCCCATGGAGGGGACCAGGAGGGCCGGACTCAAGGCACATCTGCCTACCTCCCCGACTGGCCCAAATACAGATACAGACGGGAGTGACCATGAATGGCTCCATTCCCCCCCAGAAGGGGAGACACCAAGTCTCCTACCATCCCCGAGACAACCCTAGAGGAGACCCTCAGGGAGGGGACCAGGGGGGCCCGGACTCAAGGCACATCTGGCTGCCTCCCCCACTGGCCCAACCACACAGGTCCTGCGCAGGCACAAAATACAGATGCCAAATTGCCCAGACAACAGATAAGGACACAACATACACAGAACATTCGAGCTCATTCTTACCTCCAACCGGTCCCAGAGTGGGGGTTCAGGGGCACCCCAAAATCCCAGATGAATCCCCACATGATAGACCCCAGACTGAGGGTACTATCCTTGGGAAGGGGGGCTGCAAGAACCCAGACTCCAGGCCGTTGATGTAAAAAGAAACATGAGGTTTATTTCATCTGCAGACAGGCTAGGCTACCTCCCTGCCTTGGGAGCAAGACAGTAGCAAGGGAGGGGCAATCTCATATCTCTTTTAAAGGCTAAGACCATAAAATCACCATAGCAACTGGGGCAACACATGTTTGGTCACTTTAAAGGTCATACTTCAAAATCATAAGGTTGTTCACAGTAGTCATGGGATTGCCTTAAGACCAGCTGGTTAGGGGGCTTTTACAACTTGATGTTGGTCACCACTATTCTGCTTGGAACTTCTGGTATTTTAATCACAGGTTTGACCAGACCATTATGTCCTATCTGAGCTGATTATGGCTATCTGGGCTGGGTCACTCTGTTTCCTGGGACAGACTTTAGTTCCTTGTTCTCATGGGGGGTGCTCTGCTGAATACCTGAACTGAATGCCTGGGTCAAGCCTTAGAACCCAGGGTCCTTCAATGTGTCTTTAAATATGTATCTACAGAGAAAGAAAGAAGTTAGCAAATAACTGAATCTATAATTCAAGCAATGCTCTAAGACTGAACCCTGTTGGACTGAAAGAGACTCTAGCTGGCCTGAGGAAGGCAAACACGGCTCTGAAAGGCCTTGACCTTCTCCCCCATTCCTTCTGCCTTATTAGAAACTATTATACTACATTCTTAAACCTAGACACCAGTCTATTCCTTTGTTTGGTCACTTCCTCCTCCTGAGGCTACCATGGTCTGGCTATCAAAGTATTGAAGTTCAGCAATCAAAAGCTCCCTTTTGGCTCACCTAATTAATATGCCGAATTAAAGTTAAACACCTTATTCCAATAAAAGATTCTCCTTTTACTTTGATAAACTGCCAACTGCCCATAGGCCAAACCTACCTCCTTTATACAGAGGCAACCTTTCCCTTCTCTCTTCCTCATTCTCTTCCCTTCTCCCTCATCTTCTACTATCTCCTGTCTATGTCCCATTTCCCGCCCTTTGTCCCTCTGAGGGAAAAAAAATAAACACCTTTGTGCTGAGAACTTTGTCTTGGGAATGTCTTGAGTGGAATACCTGTCTCTTCAGTAACAACAGTAAACTAGAAGCAAGAATAAGGCAGATGAGGGTCCAGAGTTTTCTTTTAGTTGCCTAGCAATTGGTTAGTTTTTCATCTGCTACTGCTGGAGTTCTGGACTATGCATGGATGGTGGTGTCATTTTTATGCCATGAATACACAGCAGTCCTAGGAAGAGGAACAGTATAGGCCCCTGCTTTGACCTTCACCTGCACTCTGAGCCTAGAAGGACACAGCCTGCTGGGGGTTGCTTGTTGCATATCCTGTGTCTCCCATTGTCACATGTTGTTTTGGCTTTTTTGACTATGGGGTACAGGAAGCTGGGCTTTTATTTAAAATCAGTAATCTCCAGCCCCCTGGGGAACTCTGACTGTGCTTTCTGTCAAAGAAGCCCCCTTATTTAAACTGAGATGTGATTCAATAAAGTAGATTAAGGGGCATTCTCCCTGAGCGAATGACCTTTGTGTCTGTGTCCTTTTTCAATCAGCAGCCTGAGTCCCTGAACCCAAGTAGCACACAGTTGCACCAGTGTTGGATCCATTACTTCACCAATGACTGATGTTTAGGAATTGTTATCCATGACAGATCCCAGACTTAGGGTACTATCCTTGGGAAGGGGGGCCCCAAGAACCCAGACTCCAGGCTGTTGATGTAAAAAAGTATGAGAGGTTTATTTCGTCTGCAGACAGGCTACCTCCCTGCCTCAGGAAGAAAAGGAGTAGCCAAGGAGGGGCAATACCATACCTCTTTTAAAGGATAAGACCATAAAATCACCATAGCAACTGGGGAAACACATGATTGGTCACTTTAAAGGTCACACTATAATCTTAAGGTTGCTCACAGTAGTCATGGGGTTGCCTTAAGACCAGCTGGTTAGGGGGCTTTTACAACCGGGTGATGGTCACCACTATTCAGCTTGGAACTTCTGGTGTTTTAATCACAGGTTTGACCAGACCATTATGTCCTATCTGAGTTGATTATGGCTATCTGGGCTGGGTCACTCTGTTTTCTTGAACAGACTTTTAGACTTTTAGTTCCTTGTTCTCATGGGGGGTGCTCTGCTGAATACCTGAACTGAATGCCTGGGTCAAACCCTAGAACCCAGGGTCCTTCAATCCACATTTGAAAGATAAGAAAACTAGGGGTCAAAGATTTTACATAACTTGCTGAAAGTGACTAAAGAGAGTAAACTTAGCTCAAAAAGTGCCATTTTGTATTCTAGTAGCCATAGAGATAAAATAGAGTTCATTTCCACATTCGTGACAGGGGCCTGCCCAGTTCTAGGAGAGAATGAGCTGGACACCTGGATCATCCAGGTGGGGTCCAGGACTAAAAGGAGTTTTCCATTTTAGAGAACTATGCAGAACTAAAGACAGAGCCCTGAGAAAGATTCCCTCACCCAGTTCCCAGAGACTATTGCTAGAAACTGCTGTTCACAGAGGGGCAGCATGACCTCAGTTCCAACTGCAGAATCCATACCACTCTGACCCTACTACCTGACCATCAAATGCTCTAGTCAAAATACAGCACCATCATTCCTGGGCCCAGATTCCCCAGATTAGCTGTCAGCACAGAACCTTGCACTAGAGTAACCACAAATTGTGGTTTTTTCCCTTTAAAAGTGGCTGTTAAGCTTCTATCAGGAACCCCTATTGGTCTTGCTATGGCAAGAGCTGGACTGGGTTCCCTGCCATGGTTTGTATTTACATAAATAAACCTTGCTATTGCTTTCTGCTACATCCTTGTCTCTGGTGGTATCTCTGGGGTTGTGACTTTGGACATAACAGTGACTATTTGGGGTTAGGATTTTAGGGCAAATCTATGTGCTGCTTGGTCCAGGAAACATCTTTAAGAAGAGGTAAGAAAAGGACTCAGAGAAGGGAAGGCAAGCACAGCCAGGAAAGTTGGTAATGTGTGCACCTGAAAGGCAGTCTCAACTGGAAGAATCAGCAGATTAAAGTGACACTCACTGGATAATGCAGGATAATTAGTGAGTGCATTTTGTAATTGCAAGATGGCCTACCCAATGGAAGGCTGCCCTGGGCACTGTATCTCTGCTAGTGAATGCAAGCAGATGAGACTCCCTCAGTTTTGACAGAACTTTTCATATTTCACAATAACTAACTTTTTGGGTTTTGGACTGATTTCAAGAAATTTATTTTTAAAGAAAGAATTAAGTCTGAGGTGCAAACCTACTACTTTTTGACTTAAGTAATTATGTTCTTTTTGTTACACTAGAAGAAAAGATAATTACTTCATCTTCATTTTTTTTCTTTCAGTATGTTTTGATTCCTTGAGATACAGTTAACAAATAAGCATATGTATATATTGATAGACCCCAGACTCAGGGTACTATCCTCGGGAAGGGGGGGGCAAGAACCCAGACTCCAGTCCAGTTGATGCAAATGGCAAGAGGATTTATTTCGTCTGTACAGGCAGGCTACCTCCCTGCCTCTGGAGCAAGAGAGTAGCAGCAATTAACAATCTCATATCTCTTTTAAAGGCTGAGACCATAAAATCTCCATAGCAACTGGGGCAACACATGATTGGTCACTTTA
Source organism: Sigmodon hispidus (assembly GCA_004025045.1). Lineage (NCBI taxonomy): Eukaryota > Metazoa > Chordata > Mammalia > Rodentia > Cricetidae > Sigmodon > Sigmodon hispidus. Next base: position 68,442 of record PVIH01002030.1, read on the forward strand.
AAGGTCATACTTCAAAATCATAAGGTTGTTCACAATAGTCATGGGGTTGCCTTAAGTCAGCTGGTTAAGGGGCTTTTACAACTGAGTGTTGGTTGCAGCTATTCTGCTTGGAACTTCTGGTATTTTAATCACAGGTTTGACCAGACCATTATGTCCTATTTGAGCTGATTATGGCTATCTGGGCTGGGTCACTCTGTTTCCTGGGACAGACTTTTAGACTTTTAGTTCCTTGTTCTCATGGGGAATGCTCTGCTGAATACCTGAACTGAATGCCTGGGTCAAGAACCCAGGGTCCTTCATAATGTTTCTTCACAAATAGTTAATAACTTTAAAGGCCAAATGTTGATGTGGTTGTGACTTCATTTTTCAGTTACAAATACCCAGAAAAAAATCTTGTACAAAGACCTAATGAAGGACCCTGGGTTCTGGGGCCTGACCCAGGCATTCAGTTCAGGTATTCAGCAGAGCACCCCCCATGAGAACAAGGAACTAAAAGTCTAAAAGTCTGTCCCAGGAAACAGAGTGACCCAGCACAGATAGCCATGATCAACTCAGATGACCATTAGGACATAATAGTCGAACCTGTGATTACAATACCAGAAGTTCCAAGCAGAAGAGCTGTGACCAACACCAGGTTGTAATTGCCCCAGTTGCTATTGTGATTTTGTGGTTTTTTAGCCTTTAAAAGAGATATGAGATTGTTAATCGAGGCTACTCCCTTGCTCCCGAGGCAGGGAGGTAGTCCTCCTGTACAGACAAAGTAAATCCTCTTGCTATTTGTATCAACTAAACTAGAGTCTGGGTTCTTGGGGCCCCCTTCCAGAAGATAGTACTCTGAATCTAGGGTCTATCACTATGAGTGTTTATCTAGATTTAGTTTAATTGAAGGGAACTGCCCTATTCCACAGATCAGGATCCTGAACTGAATACAAGGGAGAAATCAAGATGAACACTAGCATACATTCTTCTTTGCTTTCTGACTGCAAAACAATATGACTAGATGTGACCAGCTGCTGCTGCTGCTGCTATAACTTCCCTGAGTGTACCCTCAGACTGTGGACCCAAATAAACTCTTGCTTTCTTAAGTTGTTTGTGTTAGACTATTTCACCATAGCATCATGAAAGTCAATAATACATATTAATTTAAGGATTACACTGCCAAAACAAAATAGATCACACACACATACAAATTCATCACCACCAACTACTGCAAACATAAACAACTCTAATGGAAATAAGAAGCATGAGGTGATCTAAAAGCACAGTTGAACAGCTACTGTGGAGTTTCTGATTGATCATGCAAGGAAGCAGAGTGTACCATATGTTTCCAGCTAACTAGAGCACTTCCAGATGCTTTCCAAATCTCATCTAAAAATAGAGGAAATTGTAACAAAGATTAGGCTCATGGATAAGTTGGCAGAGCACAGATGGTGCCTTCTTACATAAAACAAGTGCAGTTAACAGTTCTTTCAGAGCTGTGCTCCAACATGGGCATGGACATGTCTTCCTTAGCTTAGTTGCTCTTGTGGCTTAATTAGTTTCCGGGATGTATATCCATGAAGAACTAGGACTATTATTTCCAAAGATGAGTTCTCACTCAGAAATACCTTAATCTAAAATAGTTGGTACTTGCAGTGAGCCAAAAATATGTATGAGAAATACAGATTAGAATAAACATAATTGAATCCAGCCATATGACTTGACTTTATTATTATTGATACACTAAAGGGTCCATTGTATGGTAATACTTTTCTTCTTGACTTTTACCTTTCCCAAGTTCAGAATGACAAAAAACTAGAAAGAAAAGCTCAGTGACATGTTTCCAAGGTATCAACAATTTTCAGCTGATCTGCCCAGTTGTCTGGCAGCCATTTAACCTAAAAGCTCTGTCACCTGTTGAAAAGAGCCTTAAGTTACCCTGGTGGGCAAAACTTAAAGTTCTGATAATATTTCTTTCAAGTGATTAGAGGGAGGCACATTGCACTATTACAAGGGGTACTCCAAAGCACCCCAAACTATGCAACACACTTGACTGTTGTACAAATGGTCCAGTGTTGTACTCTCCGCAAGGCATTTTCTTTAAGTTTCTAGGGAATGTCAAAATCTCTTTGAGATATCAGTTCTTTAGTCTCTTTACTAAGGGTATATTTTTACTCTAATGTCTAATAACCTCTAGAAATATAAAATCAACTTTCATGACTTGATGGGTTATGGAATAAAAGAAATAGTGAGAGATTGCTTAAGTACATTTCAAAATGTTCTTAGCCATGATTGACTAAGTGACTGGCCTGGCAGCAAACACAGTAATGGGGACACAGGAGATCTAAAGATCTTATAGAAAACTTTTAAATGGCATTCATGGTTCTGAGGAATAGACACCATGCAAGAAGCAAGAGGCACAGGAAAGCTAGAAGAGAAGAGTGAATGGAAATGTGTGTTGGAGCCAGGCATTCAGATACACTTTATGATTGAGTCCAGAACCAGAGCATCACAGATGTGGATGAGCATGGGATCATGTTTGGGAAGGTTGCTTTCCATAGTTTTCATTTCCCAAGTCTGCCATTTAATAGCTGAAATTCTCTTAGTTTCCTTCACTCTAAAATGGAGAAGATGACAGCAGCTCACTTCACAGGCTGTTTTGAGGTTAAGTGACACAACTCATGCAAAGTACCCAGAAGGATGCATGTGATAGCATACACAACAGAGAACAGGTTGCTGCTTTAAAGACATGGAGGTTTTGTTGAACTAAGACTCATACAGACTTAAAATTGCTTCATTATTGAAAACTTACAAAGTACAATCCAGCATTCTAATATGAAGCAAATAATATATATATATTTGCCTCACTCCCGGAAGTCAAAGGATTGTCAATTACATTTACCAACTGCAGTTACTATCACAAAGACATGAACAAGACATAAAGAAATTTTCTGTTTTCAGTTTGCTTTGCTGCTCCTCAACACACTATTATAAAAGTTGTATGTTAAAATATTTTCATTTTTGCATTCATGATGAGATCACGGACTGATCACATAAGGTAATTATAGACTATTTTATTTAATCCTATACCATATAATTTAATTTCTTAAAATTGTAAGAGCAAAGAATTATAGTCCTTAATGTAAATAATAAAATGGTGGAAATTAAGAAGGTTGAAACAGAACACAGCCAAGGATACCTATGTATTGGAGAAACAAATCAGGTGTTGGATCTGGACTTGTCAGAACTACAAGTCATCATATTGTTTGCTATGCTGTTCTATCTTCCTGTCTATTTTGTCGGTCAAGATTTTGAATTTCACAGTTGCCTGACTGACTCCATTTCTTTCACTAAAATGGTGACCCTTGCCTATTTTTCTCTGGTTTCAATTTCTTCTTCTCCCTGCAAATGGGAACATCTGTCTAATGATGTCCTCTCCCCATTGCTTACTGTTGTCACAGCAGGACATACAGCGTGTGGTCCGTGTGATGTTCTTTCTGTGAATGGAAAGTTTCAGGAGATCTCTCTTCTTCTTTCCCTTGGGAGCCCTAGTTATTTTTCCAGAGGCAGAAAGTGATGTGTTAATGTTCCGTGAAGGCAGTTGTGGGTAACAGAAGAGCTTTTTGGAACCACAGATTGAACTCCAGCATCTTCTTGATGTTTCATTTTCCAGAAATAGAACTACAGTTACTTTCTTACTGATTTTGCAAAAACTTTTATATAGGTCATATCTATACTGCAGGGCTATATTTTTCTTATGAGAATCTACTTCAGTTAATTTCTTTTTTGAGAAGGTGGATTTTGGGATAGACTCTCTTTGGAGCCTTAACTGTCATGGAAATCTCTGTATATCAGGTTGGCTTCAAACTTACAGATTCTTTCCTTCTGCCTCCCAAGTCTGAGACTAAAAGCATGTGTCACCACTGCCCAGCTTTTCTTTGACATTATTAAAATTATTAAATAAGCTAGGTCTTTCAAATCACCTGTTAGCCCCACCATTTATTAGTCTTTGACTTCTATTTTCAGCCACAGACACTAATTATTTGACTACAGATCTATATTTGGCCATTGTAATGCCTCTTTAAAGAGAGGATTGGGTAGAATGAAAATGCTTTAATCTCCAGCCTGGCACACATTTTGGTATAACTCAGAATGTAACCCCAAAAGCACATTATTTAATCAGGAGTCTAGTCAGGTCAATAGTAGGCTTTGAAAGCAGTGCTGAATGATGGAAAGCAACCAGTGTCCATCTCCTTCTGTGGTCACTTTAAAAAAAAATTCTGAGGCTGTTCCCATTCTCAGGTTTTCCTCTTTGAGCATTCTGCAATCATGTAGACTGTCAAAGTCTTCCTTGGTCCTTCGTTTCAATAGCAGTTTGTTTTTTTCTGTTTTGATTGGTGGAGTTTGTTGATATGGCTATTTAGGGCTTTGACAGCAATTATTCCTCTATGACAAGACTAATTCCTGAGTTCTCTGTTCTTATATTCAGGTCCCAGCCAACTGAAAATCATATCAACTTCATTTGTTTTTCCTCCAGCTACTTCTAACCTACTTCCTTTAACCAGGGAAAGTACAATATTAACTTAGTGTTTCCTTTGTCTAATTGTATACATCACCTAATTAGTGTTGAGCATAAACCATATTCTTCACCATGATTTGTAAGAGCTAAAGGCAGTAAGATAGATGCTCAATATTCCATTTCCTTTAGGAGGAACTGTGTACAAGTATAAATAAAATCATATAATTCTACTAATGATGTTCTGGCTGGAGCAATAAAACCAAATTTTGCAGGACACTATGTCATTCTAAAAGTATGACATAGCCATTGATCTCATAAACTCTGAACAGCTATGATGCCCACATGATACTGTGCAAGACTGAGCTCATTAACATTTCATCATGATGTGGCTAATGGGCTCTACAAACACATACAGGAAGTTAACATTTGCTGTATATGAGGAGTGGAACTCAGGTCACTGAGCCCTATATGAATATATATAAATGCGTAGCACTTAGTGGGAAGAAAGATATTCCTTTTTTCAGTAGTACAGCCACTCATAAGTTTACCATGCTTCTGTAAAAATGATACCCCCACCTATGTCCCTATAAGTGACCCTAAGTAACTTCATTGGGTCCCAAATTCAACTTGGGTATAATATTTCTCTCATTTATTTTTTTATTGTTGATGCCCTCTCTGGGGTGACAAAACATCTCCTCATCTGCCAATGAGAAGTCCATCCAAATGTGGGCTTAAGGAAGAAAGACAGGTTCTCATTACTGTCTAAGGTCAGTAGGACTTTGACTGCAGTGGACGCAAAGTGCATCTAAGGCCTTTGCAAATACATGACTGGCAGGTACCAGGCCAAGAAGATGTGTGCAGAACAACAGGGTTGCCTTGAGAACACAACAATTTCACCTGAGAAAGTGACAGACAACCCTTTTGGATATAAACACCATCTTGCTGACTTCTTTCCCCTACATGAATTTCAAACCACATAGGATAAAAAGAAAATCATATGATACCTAGGCCACCATTTCCTGTTGTGGTTGCTTATATTGCTTTGATTTATATGTTGAAGTTACTAAGAGCATACAAATGCAAGGATCACCCTGTCCTGCTGTCATCTGGGATACACTTTGTACAGTCATGAATTTATCTGTGTCTTTAGTTCATTATCAACATCATCTGCCACTGGCAGCTGGTTGTGCCAAAGAACCAACAACTTCTTGTTGGTATAAGAAGTCGTGTCAAATATATTTAACATTTAAATTCTGAAGGTTAAAAATAGTTTCTTCTTCCTTAAAGCTAACAAAATCAGAAGTTACAGGAAAATATAAATCTAAACTGCTATAGCCAAGACAGATGCTCAATACAATGGCTGACATACTACAAAAACTTTGAAGAAAAGTAACAGGAAAAATGAAGTAATGCTCCCCTGGATATGTGTGATTGAGTGTATGTTTGCATGCACAAGTGGGATGGAGAGAAAGAGAAAGAAACAAATAATGAGAAGATTGGTATATTTCTTCTTAGTTCAAGAAGTTTATTGAACTTGACTTGAGGATAGTTAATAAAAAGTTAAGGTAAGGTACATTTTTTTTTTCAACTTCGAGAAACTTAGAAATTTTTAATAAATGGGCAAATATTGAAACTTGAGGAGGCTGTGGGGACAGTGCTTTGGGTTTATTATAGGTGCTTTTGTGTAACAGAAAAGCCAAACTCAGAAGCTTCAGACATTCTTCAGCCTCCAGAGATGCTCAAATGAAACTTTCCATATTGTTGGAACTCAACGCTTAGGATGGACTCTAGAAAGTAACTTCTAATTACAAATTATTGTTATGATACAATAATTATACAAATTTGAGAATATTTTGAAATACTATCAATTGTTTTATGTGATACGATTTTATTTAAAAGAATTTGGCTATCTCCAGGTTTGGCCTCCTAAGGAAAGTGTCCTATACTTAGACAAATCATTCGCTTAGTGGTTGTGCGTGGCCTCCTTACAGACTTTACCAGACATCCTCAGGAGCACTGAGGACAGAACACTGACTGACTTTCCTCAGTGGTCACAGTCATCCAAAAGTACAATTATTCCCAGTAGTTAAAACAATAGAGAAAAAAAAATCACTTGTTAATGAAGTAATAAATTTTCTAAAATGTAAATTGAAAAAATATGAAATGAGCCTCATTGCAGCTGAAATGGGAGATTTAAAATACTATAAATTAAATCTTCACTGTAAAGTTATCACAGAGAAAAAGTCACTTTAATAAACAAAAAACAATTGAAAAGGACCTTGGGACCTCCTACCCTTGTTGGGGAGGAGATAAAGTGATAAGGAGAAGAGAGAGTGACTGGGATGTGTGGGAGGGTGGAAAGGAGTTTGAACAAGGAGATACATGGATAAAATATATGACTTTATTCATAATAAAAAATGTAATAAAAAAAGAAAGAAAGGAAAAAAGAAAACCTATAGATATGAAAACTAAAAGTTAGATTAGCTCAATAAAATTCTGGAAAGTTCTCTGAAGGTAAGAGGCCTTAACTGTGTTATCCTGCAAATAAAAATATCTGAATTAGTGCACACAGGGAAATGCACTAGGGATCAAGAGACTGAGAACAATACATATGGGTAAAACAAGAGCTTAGTGTGAGACAGACACATTTTATACTCAAACAAAATCAATTCAGTACTTAATCAGAGATTGTTTGGCTAGCCAACAAATAATTTTTTAATTAAAGACACTTACCAAAAATAATGTCATAAAGCATGTCACTCAAAGACAGAATATTCATCTTGCCAGTCCAGCCAGGTCTGATGGCATACCTGTGATCCCAGCACTTGGGGGCCGAGGCAGGAGAATCAGGAGTTAAAGGTCAGAGTTCTTAGTGAAAGTCTGTCTCAAAAGAACAAAATTTTCACTAATGTGAGTAACTACTCTTTCCCACTGCTACTCCCTATGCCTTGTACTGGTTTTACCATACACACACACACACACACACACACACACACACACACACACACACACACAACCACACACAGAAACACACACAGGCCATAATCTCCGTACCAGATGACTACCATGCCATCACTGGTTTCTACAAGTTACTACATGTATTTACAGAGCATTACCTGTTCTCTGTTGGCAAATTAATAACACTTGCTTCTTTAGTTCTTTTTAATCCTTAACTTTTTAAAATTCAAACATAATATGCTTTGGACAGTAATGTATCTGGGTTCTGTGCACAACATTTTTGTATGAAACCTATAGAAACCCCCTTCCCCAATTGGAGTGTGATATTCTGACACTGATTACTCTTGGAGTGTGGTATTATATACTCTTGTGGATGATGGTATTTTGATATGACACACTTACTAGTTGACTTTTGGAACAATTTTCTGAATCATTCCCCCGTCAGTGTATCACAAATAGTCTCCAAATATCCCAAAATATACTGTTTTAGCCACAGAACAGTCTTGCTATCTGTAAACCTAGACAAGCACACTTTAAAAATCAATGACATTCACTAGCACTAAAACATGATTTTATGGCCAGATGATAAAATTAGAAATACTTCCCTTTTTCTGTGTGTCATGCTCAAAAGAGCCAACCTTCACTGATTTCCATTTTAGTATTAACGATTGCTAAAAATAAGCCTGTGGTGCCTGACCATAGACACCAAGTTGAATAGATACAGACACGGACTTCCAAAAGTTTGGACCATTGACTTGAATACAATAAGAAGTTATACAGAGATACATAGGAAGCAAGTCTAGCTGTCAGAATCAATAAAGTCCCACCAGGTCAATACCATCAAGAGCAGCAGTGGTTCTGAACACAGACTGCATTGTCAACAACCCCTTTTGCATTATTTAATTCTCTTAAGCCATGACATCATTAAAATTTTTATTTTATAATTTGTACTTTAGACATATAGCACTCATATCACTCATATTTGCACACAGAAAAAAAAAGAAGCAACGCTTTAAAGACTACATTTTAAATGTGCATTCTTTAAAAGCAAGTACCCTATAGCACTTTTTCCCCCACAGGTATCAGTTCTAGGTACACAGAGGGTTTCACTGTCAAAGGTCAGCTGTAAGTCATATCTGAATACTATATGAAGCACTACTAAAAGCTCCATGGATATAGATATGCAATGACTGGTACATTTGCCCTTACCATCTCAATAAGGCTGTTTCCTCACATATATTGAGTAGGGTGTAGACAAGCATCACAGGACAACTAGTAATGGAAATGTAGGCTCTTAGCACTGGGTAGGATTCTGGACTCTGAAGTTTCTGAGGAATCTGATTTGAGTTGTGTCTAACTTTTCTAACTAATCTCAGCAGGAAAAGCAAAAAGAAACATTTTTCTTTTCCCCAAAGACATTATGTCTAAGTAAAGGTTATGTCAACCAGGAGATTTTGGCATTAATTTCCTTAGAGGTGAAGACTGTGAAACCCATTTTAATTATTCCTTCTTTGAGAGGCTACTAGAAAAAAATTTCTTAAATGCAAAGAGATTTGACACATTGCTCTACATGACAAGAAAGGAGAGAAGGGGCACTGAAGACTGTATGACAAATGTCTAGTTAGTTCAGATGAAAAAAATCATCTTATTTCTATCATGTGTCTATGTGCTATAATTCAATTTTGTTAAAATTTTATACTGGGGAAGGACAATAATGAAAATGGTTTATTCACATAAGCAGTTCCACAAGTAAAATGTCAAGAAAGTTCTTCCTAAATTCAAGGGCAAGGAGTGAGATCAGGAAGCTCAACATCTGTGCACATGTTCATGATGGGGACAGTCATATGAGGTGCTTCAGGGGACCCTGACGGGCAGTTCTCCCATGTTTCTTTCTCTCGACTTCAGATTAAACTCCTAATGTCTTATTTAGTCAGCTGAGCCCCATCTCTGGCTTTTGCTATTCTAGGGGCATGATACACATTGCAGCTCAGTCGCCAGCCCATTATGATGGTTTTGGTTATCTGTTTACTCAGTCTTTCAGTCTTACTCTGGGACTAGGTTAGTAACCAATGGTCACAGTCCTGTTTCCTAATCTTCAGTGTTTGCACTCTGCTTTTCCCTTTTTATTCCCTTGCTACATTTTAACTATTAGAGATTTATTAGCATAGTTAGCATGTTTGGATTTCCAGATTTCCTCCACAGAACAGTAAAATGTAGCTACAGAACATCACTGTCCTGTGGGACTGGAGACTTTGGAAGTTCTTGATGGGAGTTAGCACTCACCATGTTTCCCAGAACATTGTTTCCTCAACCTACAGTTCAATATCAGTCTGCTTAGACATAAGGGCAATGTTACTTTCTCTGCCAGGCTTTGTATGTTGTGACTGCAGATATTAATAAGTTCTCTATACAAAGCAAATGAACCCTTGCAGCAATCCCTTGGCATGCTGGGGGAGTTCCCTCATCCATACTTCCCTCACACTCAGCCACTCACTGGACTGCTTTCTAAAGAATCTCCCAAATAATATCAGCCTTTGGAGGCTGCCCTCAGGGGTTGCCTTTAGACTGAATTGGAATTACTTCTACCCTTTTTTGATCCTTTACAGAAGTTTTTATACATATAAATCTATAAGAAAATCGATATTTTGAGTTGAAGATGGCACCAGGGCTAGAATGAACTCTCCCACTAGCTGTTACATTTTTTGTCTTTTAATTTTTTAAAATTTATTAGTGTGTTTTGTGAAGTCTCTATTTTTAAAATTTTGAATATTGTTTACTGTCCTTAGCACCATATTCCTTTGAGAGAGTCAGTAATATATATTTCATGGAAATATGGAAATCTCAAAACAACTTCAAAAGCTTCTTCTTTGCTCCCTTCACTCTATTTTTTTCTGTAATTATTTCTTCAGAAACATAATAAGAACTATGTGAATTTTTTACACATTCCATTCGGGTCACTGTGGTGAATGCAGTAGCTGGAAGAAATGATATTACAGAAAGCGTTTTTAGCCTCTTCTGTTAAGATGCCAGCATGATTTATGTTCTTAGTAACTTGAAATTCTGTTTGAAGAACTGCTATCTTAGGGTTAGATGCTTTCCCCACAAGTGTGCTCCACACAGAAATATAATTAACCACCATTTACATAACAACATTCCTATATACCAGAAAAATGAAAACAAAAGTTATGACAAAATTTATATTAGATTATTTGGGAAATAACTGGCATCATTGTTCTAGAAAGATCATGAACTTCACATGCAGGAGGTCTATCAAATGCTGGGGCCAACAAGGAGGAAGAGATGAGCAGATAGAGAGCTAGTTACTGTTGAATATCTATGGGTTTAGGTTTCACATCCAAAAAAGAGACACTGGAAAAGACACTGAAATTCTACACACACTAATACCTGGTATAAAACTGTGACACTCACTGTGGTACCTGCAGGAAGAGTGTAGATATGGCTGTCACATGAGTTTTGGAGAATACCAAAGAAACTCTAGCTTAAAAAACAAGTCTCTATTGAGAAATCAAAAAAGTATATCCTTGAGCCTTGTATGTATATTGTCTATAAGACATTAAAACATTGAAGCTAAGAAACATTATTTGATACTAAGTCAGGTTTCCCTTGGAAGAAACAGAAGCAAATCACACAGGAAAATTCAGTATATTTTCTTCTGCACATTGGGCTGCACAGGATATCAATAGAAGTCCTATTCAAGATAAGTTCACTATAAAAGAAAGAATAAATTGCAAAATGCATGTAAAATAATCTGCCTTTGACAAGAATTGTTATACAATGAATTAACAGTAAAAAATAAAAACATGGAAATATAATGTGTTCTTTAAAATTTCAAATTCCATCCAGGAATTGCACCTAACAGAAATATTGGAAACTTTCAAAAAGCAGACTACATAAAAGTTCTGATAAATTATAAGATAAAATCTATATACTTGTTTTTAAAAAGTTATTATAAGAATCTTCAAAAAGTATATAACTAAATCCAGAACTTGGACCTAATAGACAGATACATATGGTGGCTTGAATACAATCATTCCCCATTGGCTCACACATTTGAATTCATAGTCCTTGGTGGAGTTGTTGTTTCAGTGGTTTAGATAGGACAAGCTTTCTAGAAGAAGTACTTTACTGGAGATGAGCACTGAAACTAGGGGCCTAATATCACTCCAGTTTATGATTTGTGCTTGCCCTTGAAGATGGGAGCTTCCAGCATCCTGTTCTGCCACCATGTCTGCTGCTTACTACCATGCTTCCTTGCCTCAACGGACTCCTATCCCTCTGGAACCATAAGAAAGCTGAAATAAGATTTTTCTTCTTTAAGTTGCCTAGGTCATAATATTTCACCATAACAACAAAAAGTAATTAATAGAATACATAAGACCTTGAATTAAAAGTTATAGAAATTATCTCAACAAATATTGAAGAATGTGTGCCATATAGACTAAGGTCTCTGATAGCAATGAGTGTAGTTAGAACTTAATAAAAAGGTGTCATTAAAACTGTATAATCTGGATAGTAATTTATAAAAATGTATTCACTTAAAATGGATAGCATTAGATGGATTATCTAGAAAAAAAGAGAAAGTGAACATCAGTTAGCCAAATCTCTAAATTCTCAAAAGAACAGAACTAGCCAAAACAACACATGAAAGGTGTGCCATATTACTGTCAGGAAAAGGAAATTCAAACACAATGTAGTCCTTTTTAATATTCCTGGATTTTCACATCCTAAAAAGCACTGGTGAAAACTACTGGTGAAGATTCTGGGATGGGAGAAACATGACATTATGGGCTATTTCAAAGAGATAGAGTAGCAATATATGTGACCTGAGCAGATGTACAACATGCGCACCTGTGAGCTGTGCATATTTTAGAAAAGTTACACTTTTCACTCATTGATCACTGTGTAATGAAATTGCAAAAACTGATATTCTCTTAGTGGAGGGAGCACAAATCAACCAGAAGCAATAGTACAAATCTGAGAAAGGAAGTAAAAATCTAATCAAAGAAAACAAAAGGCCCAGCTCTAGCCTGTCTGACCTCTCAGGCAGAGAAGTTATTTTGAGAAGTTATTCAATCATCATGTGTATGTTTTCTTGTATATAAAGATGTATTAATATTTGGCTCTGACAGCCTGGAGCTCAAAGAAAAAAGCATGTTCCAGCCTAGTACATGATAGACCAAAGCAAGGACCCATATGCAGTCCCAGTGTGGACAGCCCCAGGCTTTCAGGAGAAACATGGGCCCACTGGGCTCCTTGCTGTCTTGGGAAGGCCACACTACTAGGGTGAGCAAATGTCTGGTGCGGTATGAGAGACAGAGAGAAAAACAATGACTCATATCCTGCCGACAGAGACACATCTGAAGCGCTAAAAGCTGTGAGGAGCTCACCTAGCTGGGTGGCTTGATTGCCATCAAGGGCCATGGTGATGTCTGGGCCTGGGCTGCTGCTGTGGCCATGTCTGAATTCATGGCCCTATAGCAGCCATTGTTTGTGTTGATGTCTGTAGCTCCTGATACCACCAAAGGCAGAGAAAATAGGACTTTACAGAGTTGGCCGCTTACTGGTTACACTAGGGAGAACTGGTCTTGCCTCTTCCTGGCTGAAGAACTCAGGAGAGAAGGAAGCACAATAGTGTTGACTCTGTTTGCAGAGGCATGGGGAAGCTGGCCCTGACGGCCTGAGACTAGAAGAGCAGGTCATGCCCGTCCTGTCTGCCATGTGATGGCAGGAGTGAGAGACAGATGTCCTTCTCCCCTCACCACTTGAACACCTGTAGTAGGTGGGGGACTTGCCTCAACTTCTCAGCAGCTGAAACACTTGGGCGAGTGGCCCTACACCTTGCCTGAGCAACACAGTAGAGCTGGATCTGAAGGTGTGGGTGTGGGAGACTCAAGCTTAAGGGCCTGAAAGCAGGAGAAGTGGCCACACCTCTTGCTCATAGAAGGAAGGCAATGCTAGACGGCTCAGTCTAGTGGTGAAGACTAGGAAAGTTGGCAGGCTGACCAATCTGCAACTACTCAGTCTCAGAACCAAGGCTATAAGTTGACACACCCCAACATCCACCCCATCTGCGATTGGCTGCAGCATGTGAAGGGGCCAGTCTTGCAGATCCAATGCTGCAAGGCCTCCATGACATGGCAACAGCAGAATATCCAAGAGCAGTCCCAGTGAGGGCCTAACATGAATTGTGTAGCAGAAATCAGGAGACTCGAACCAGACCAATGACTCTTTGTAATAAATAGTTATAAGTAAAGATAGATGGAGAGAAGGGTAGACCATGATTCAGTGTGTCACACTACAGCTTCTATAATGAGATATTCTTTTCCTTTTTGCCTCTTAAACTTTATTTTGCTTTTTCCGGGGAGAGGTTGCAAGGGAAGAGAGCAGATATGATGAAATGGGGAATGAATGGATGCATGACATGAAAGACACAAAGAATAAATAAAAAGGTAGTTTAATGAAAAACAACATTTGGCTCAAAGAATTATTTTTCAACTAAAAGATTTAACTTACATTCAGCATCTAGAACAGTACTTGGTATGAAACAAGGCCTACATGTCTGAATTATATGTTAGTAATAATAAATATTATTATTATTACCACTATGACTCTTTACCTTTGTGCTTATTTACCTACACGAATATTGTTTGACAAGTAACATTCTTAATACATTTTTCTTTTAGAAATATAATTTTGATGCCAATTTTAGAAGAGTAAAGAAGATGGGTACACTTAGCAGCAGTACATTCCCCAGTGAATCATCTTGTAGCACATTCACTTTGCACTGATATATAGTGGTCATCTAATTATATAGAGAGGAAACAAATTCTTGAACCAGAATGAGATCTTTACTTTCTAGTCATTTTTTTTTCAGAATGAGATTTTATGATAGAGAGGCCAAAGGGGCGGGGGGGGGGAAACCCAAAGGTTTAGAATCTAAAGCTCTATCTGGCATCAACAGCCAGTGAACACATAGAGCATAGCAGCTTAAATGGAAACAACTCAGTTCTATGAAGTTTTTGAGCACAGGCTGAAAGCATCCCCTGGAGTGAAGGGCTGTCTTTTGCAGAATCTCAACCGGCAAGAGAGAATACCTTTTGAATGACAGAATCAGATGGTATGAGGAGGCCTGCACTGCTTCTGGCTATTCTTTAGAGATTGAATCAGAAACTCTGGAACATTTGAGTCTTAAGTGACCTGGATGCCTAGAATTGTTTTCCCTCGGTTAACCCTAACCCTAACCCTATCTCTCAAAGTTACATACAAGGTGAAGCTGTGGGTTGCACCTTTGCCTCACACAAATGAAAGCATGATGCTATGCCTGAAACTTTGTAGAAGGACAGATTTCATGACACTAAATTTACTGTCAGCAAAATACATGTAAACCTCTGGTGTCAAGTGTTTTACACAACTAAGAATTTAAGACTCAGGTGAAAGATAATTTTTTTTAAAGGTCAAATCTTTAAGTTGAAAACAATCTGAGAGGTCAAATACTTCTAGTGTTTTTGTTTTTTAAAATTTTATTTGTTTATAAGGATCCCATGAAAAAATGGAATAGGCAGGCAATTTCTAACTCCAATGAAGACAGACAGCTTCTAACTTCATGCCAAGTATTATTTATATGTGGGTAGATAAATTTGTCATTAGAGATGATGTCTAGTTCTCCTTCATTTTTCTAAAGGGTTTATGACCCAAGAAAGACTCAGATTCACTAAAAATTAAAATTCTAAATTTAAATACTAAATTTTGAGAGATAATATAGTTTGGCAGAATGGAAACGTTAAGGCCATATAGCTAATTAGTGGAAGGATTTGGCTAGAAGTCAACCTCCAGGCAAAACTTGGCCCCTCATTGTCTGTTCTTCTATATAATTATTTTTCATTTTGAAATCTATTGCATTATTTTTCACCCTTTCCTTTTCTCCTTCCACTTGTTCCGTTGTACACTCCCTTGCTTTCTCTCACATGCATGTCCTCGTTTTCTTTAATTGTTGGTGTGTGTGTATCTATTCCTCAATATATATCTAAAACATGCTCAATTCATATAATGTTACTTGTATGTACAGGATATCCAGGCTGACACTTGGTTTTATATAACCAGTCTGGGAATTTCTTGTTTGTGGAAAACTATTTCTTCCACTGTCAGCTTTATACACGGGGGGTTGGAGCAGGGAGGTGACTCAGCCTGTAGTCAAGCCTGAGGAAATGATATTTTTGATTTCTTGAACTCACATGGTTAAAGGTGAGACTCTTCTCTTGGCATGTGTATCACAAATCAATCAACCAACCAACCAACCAATCAATCAATCAATCAATAAAATGAACTTTTTTTCTTAAAAAGATCTAAACTTTTAAATTTTCAAGCAATAACAACAATAATAATAACATGTTGGTATTTAAAACATTTTCAGTAAATCTCTTAATTGGTAATTAAGTAAATAGCTTCCTCAAACTAATAGACAAGTGATATTTGTTAGTACTTGTAGATGAACTGATTATCTTTTGAAACAAGGAACTAATTAAAGTGTATGAAACACATTATATTTGTATTACTTGAAACTTCTATGAAATATTATTTAAAAGCCACCAACTTTTTTTCAGTTGTAATTATAGCAAAATCAATGTAAAATAAATTTCACTAATAGAAGCACAAAAATGTAAAATGGCTAAAAATAAACGTAAGAATTACATGCAACTTCTGTGAAGGAAAATGAAAAATTTTACTTAATTATAAGAGATTTTTTTTTTAACAAATAGAGATTGAATACTATAACCTTCTGCCAAAAAAAAACCTCAGTGGTACAAAAGAATTATTCTAAATCTTGTTTCTAAAATAAATTACAACTAAAATCTTATTTGAATTTTGATGGAGGTAATTTTCTTACAATACTGATTTAAATAAAAAGGAAGATTAGAACAGTTCCCCCTCTGCTTACTCTACCAAGTTTTCACCAGCACAATAATTAAACACTGAAGTAATAGTGCAAAATTAAACTAGATGGAAGAAGAATAAAGTCTAATAATGTCACAAATCATAATTAAATATGATTCCAATGCCACATTTAATTAATGAGAATGAATGATCTATTCTATAAATGATATTGGGAAACTGGGTGGACATTAAAAATCAATTAATTAATTAACTGGTTAGAACCAAGCCTCAAATTAGTTATACCTGACTCACACTTCACCCCCAAACTAAGCTTCCCTTCTTTGAATACTCTCTTGCCTTTGGCGCCACTGTAGCATGTCTCCAGTTTGAGGGCTGTCATCAATGATTCTAGCAGTTGTTTCATGCAGGAAAACACCATAGAGTAGAAGGGAAGAGGCCAGAGGAGTAATGATTGCAGAGCCTGACACCATAGGCTTTTTTAGGCATGTTGTAGGAAACCAGACTATGGGGAATATACTCAAAGGAGACTTTCAAAGTCTCAATTTGGAGCAGTATGTAAGATGTTTAAGATCCAAGAGCAATCTCCAAAGACTGTGGATCAAGCAGTTTCTCTATGGGTCAGAGCTCTGGATTGAAGAACTATGAACAGTGCTAAACAAAACTTAACTACTGTTTCAGGATGAACCCATATTTGGCATTTACTCTAACAGGAAATACAAAAGAGCGGCAGAACAGGGTAGGGCATAGAGAGGGGGCTTAACTCACCAATTCCTCGTATTCCTGCTAAAGTCACATAGCTGAAACCATTGTTTATAATATTCTGCAGCAATGTGACCACATAGTACAAAACTATGTAAGAGCTGGATGACAGGGAGAAGGGTTGAAAATGATATTTATATCCAGTCCTTGCACCCACTGACTCTCAACTACCTGTACTAATCCCACACTAGATCAACCACCAATCATCCAAGAAAGAGAGCATCATAGATCCTACTCTTTATCTCTGAGCTATATTTTGGGAAAGGTGTAATAAATTATCCTCTTTAGTTATGTATCCTTTGCCAAGCCACCCAGATTTCAGTGAATAATGCGAAACCCATGGTAATAGAGATGATGCTGGTTGATATAAGTAGGTCACAGAACAAAACAGACATGCAAGAAATTTATGGAGTGGAGGAAATGAGATGGGGTGGTAAGGATGGATGGTAAGAATGGTCAATATATATATATACATATATATACATATGTATATGTATATATATGTGTTTGTGTGTGTATGTTTATGTACACATATATATTATATGCAAGGCCTAAGAACAAATTTAATTAATTAAATTATAATAGCAATAGGCAAATTTAGTGCAATATTAAAAATATAAAGACATTAGGAGTCATATCTCTAAAACAAACATTTTAAATTTTCATATAGTATGAGAGATAATATATGAATTTTAATAAAAATTACACATTTTAATACAACTCAAGTAACCATGCCATCATTAGAGAGAAATAATTAATCTGAATCATAAATCTTATTTTCTCAAGAATCTTTAATCTTCAGGAAGATGACATGAAGATTCTAGAGTTTAGTTTTATTATTATTAAAGTTTATCTGTATAAACAGTTTGGGTAAAGTATATTAGTGTGAATGATACAAAGACTGGAAGCATTATATGTATATATACATACACACAGACACATATGTATGCGTATATCACACATATATACATATACATGCATATATATAATTTTTATTTATGTGTATGCATGTTTGTATGTGTGTCTGTGTGCAGACAGTGTGGGTGTCCACAGAACCCTGAAGAGGGCATCAGATTTCCTGGAGCTGGCATTACATATGGTTGTGACCTGCTCATCATGGGGGCTGGAAACTAAACCTTGTTTCTCTATAAGAGCAGGAAGCAAGTGATCTTAATCACTGAGTCATCTCTCCAGGCCTCCCTGGAAGTGTTTTAAATCAGACACTTAGTCTGAGCATAGCATTAGCCAGTGCTCATAGTCTTTTACTCTAAGAATTAATTTTCACAAAAAATTATTAATATATCAACAACTTAAGAGGTTTCAATGCATTCTTTTTTATTGAAATGATGGCTGAAGATTTTTCTTTACTGAGATCATGAACAGAAGACTTGTTACACATATTGTTGGGAGCCAAAGTTATAAGTTATAAGTTAGCTCTTGCTTAGTTATAAGTTATTAGTTATAAGTTATAAGTTATAAGTTAGCCAGCAGTCTATACTCTAGATAGCAAATACCAGAAAACTACACCCTTATTGTTAAACTAAACTATGACTCCAGGCTTTCTCTTTGACACTCTCAGCTCAGCAGGTGACATCCTCCAGGCCCTCAATTGATAACAGATAGATTTCCATATCAATTCTGCCCTCTCTGTTCCCCTCACAGGCTTGCCACATTCTGTTGAATATCCCAACCCTTTCCTCCCAGCTACCTGCATGGCAGAGACTCTGTATAAATATTAGCTGTAACAATGAAGCAAAGGAGGACTTGAACACAGAGATTTGTCTTGTCCTTCTGTTCTTTGTGTTCCTGCCTTCCATTTGCTTCATTCCTAAGTTCAGGTCCACGCTGAAGACCCTGCTGGCCGGGCCAACATATAAACTTCCTAACAACTTAAATTAGTAAATGAAAAACCAGTAATAATTCAGTAAGAGGGAGATAAACAGTTCGAAGTAAGCAGTTGTTTTCATGGAGTTGTTAGAAGGTCAGAAGTTTGTCATAAGCTGGAATCCAAGTTGATTGAGAGGAGAGGTCAGCCCAGACCACCTTTAGCCTCTAAGGACTCTAAGGAGATCTTCCTAGGTCTTCCCTGCTTCCCCATCCAGCCTTCCATCCCATCACATCTCCAAACCTTTATGACTCCTTCAACTCACAGAACCATTCTCTACCAGAAACCAACAGTCACACTAGACTGGGACTCAAATCAGAATATCACTCAACCCTCTTCAGAGAAGCTCCTGGTAGCAGATCATGGTTAACAAACTGACTGACAACTGACAATCTACAGAGTGAGGGATTCTGGAGCAATTAGTCCTGAACGGGATGTCTTCATCAAACCCCTCTCATCAAGATCAGGGATCTATGAAAGAGAAGAGGCAGAAATACTCTAAGAGCCATAGGAGAGACAATGATAGCATGCACAAGAACTTCACAGATGCTAGCCACACAAAATCCCAGCACTGAGCAGAGAAAGGTGGGTACCAAGTCCCACCCCAACCCAGAATCTATTTGCTACTGATACCTGTTGGGAAATAGAAACAAAAATCTCTTTTCTCCAATAGAATGAATGTCTCTGGATAGATTAATCACACTCTAGGTCAGGTTCCATGCCCAGGAACAGAAAACTGACTCCATTTTTTTGTTTGTTTTGGTATGTTTTCATTTGTTTGTTTTGACTTTTATTTTTCTGTTTTTCTCTCTCTTGAGAGAGAGAAAGCACATAAATGGGTGGGCAGTGTGTTCAGAGGATCTGAAAGGCTTTGGGGAGGTGAAAGTATGATAAAACATATTCTTTTTATCAAAAATACATTTCATTCAAAATATATTCTATAAAAATTTTTAGTAAAATATTTTTAAAAAATTAAAAGTCAGAGGTAAATATTCAAAAGTGGCAAGAATCAGGTTATGGTATTACAAATGCAGGTAATAGCACAATAATCCAGATAATGTTTTATGAACCAGAAAAGCACAATGGCTTAATAATGACGCATATGAACACTTAACTATATCTGTACTTACTGTAATGACAAACAGGTTCTATAAAAGAAACAAACTCTCATCTTTTTAAGTGGTATTGAATACTGAAGAAATAAAAAATTTGAATAGCAAGAGTCTCCAGAACAAAATCACAACTTAACAGCAACAGAATCCATATGCCCGACATCTTCTGCTTTTATTTGCCTGAATTTCATAGCAGTTCACTTTTAGTCATATGCATAATGATCATGCTGCTCTTTAACTATGCAAATAATGAAATATCATTGAGAAATATAAAAATGGTGTGATTTATTTCTAATCACTGAACAAGGACTGATTTTAAAAATTATTCCCCCATTGGTAATATACACGAAATGAGTCATAAGGAGATATTCTATGCTCATCTTGATCAGTCTGGATCAGATAAAGTACATGCACATGCTTGTGGTATAAAAAGGAATCATATATGTCTATTTACACACTCACAAATCTGTATTTACATATACTTGTGTGTATATTGCTAATTATAATGCAATGCCACACTGTAATCCCATGGCATTCCTGTTTGCAAGCTGCTTTTACATGATCTTATTTAAGTTCATTTGTGACTCTTCAGCTAGGTGTTACTTATTTTCTCTATTTTATAGATGAGGATAATATTTTCCTAATATAGATTTATTATGAGATAAAAAGATTAAAATCATTGATTTTCTTTCATATTATAATATGGAGTTTAAAAACATTTTCCAGGAAATTTTTAACCCGAAGTTTACAAGCTGCTAATTTGTCAGAAGAAACTAGTAATACGTACCAAAGATTTGGTTAAATACAGCTGTAGCACATTCTTCAGGATTTCAGATATTGTATTGTGCCTTCAAGTCCTGGATCACAAGATAAAAATGGGCTTCTTTTCTCAAACCTCTCTGACAATAAAAGTCTTGTGGCTGAGAGTCTGTTCTCTAAAGTGGGAGGATATGAAAGGATTCTAGGACAAAGATTCTGTGCACTGAAACCAGTGTTCTGTGGGTATGACTCTGTCCGTCTCTCCCAGCAGCCATGGTGACCTAGAATTCTGTTAGCTGCCTGCCTACTATTTGAAATACAGAAGTTCTTTTGAAAAGAACTGACATGTGTCATTGAAAACTCTTTTTTCTTTTTTGCTTTATTGTCCCAAAATGTTCAAATATATTTAAATATGAGATTAGATTGTGCAGTGACTGATGGACATTTCTCTTTCATTTCAATATCTGTGCAGAAATTACTCATACAACTTGAACTGTATACTACTCAAAGTAATAAGTGAGTCTGTGTTTTTTAAACAAAAAAATTTACTTTCTATGGCAAAAGAATAAAAGCTTTAGTCAAAAAGCTGGAAATACTTTCTGGTTTTCATAGGGTTTCTTCCAAAGCTGAATAGAGAACTAGAGACCCTTTTCAGTAAACATACAGTGCTTGTTTTCATTTCGCATAATAGCAGCAACACAAGCAGTTTCTGATGATGTTCTTCACAACTGTCCTGAAGTGCTTTAGCCGTGGTGGTTATTATTTTTTAGTGGATCTCCACAATCTATTAGAAACAAAGAAGTCTGTGGACAAGCTGGGGATTGGAAAAGGCTTAGCCAATTGAAGAAGATAGGAAGCACTGAGCAGCTTCAGATTAGAGCTCTTTATTAGTGGCTACATATGATTTCTCCAACCCCACGACTTCAACAGCATTTCTACTTAAAGTATAGAAAGAACTGGCAACACACAGGTCTCTTGGGAGGTTAGTGCTCAGAAACAGACTGGGCTGTACAATGGAACTGCTGACTTGTATTTTGAAATCTGTGGTGGTCCTAGTCAGACTTTAAAGTTAAAGGCACTATTTTTAAAGGAGTTAGAAGCTAGGAGTGATGACAGTGCCTATAAACCCAGCACTCAGAGGGCTAAGGCAGAAAAATCATGACTATGAGGGCAGCCTTGGCTACCTAGTATGCTTAGATAACCAAAAGCAGAGGAACAAAGCCAGGTAATTCTCAGAAACCCCAGAATGCTCACTTCAACCTCTGAGAGACATGTTTGTATGCTTTCTATGCCCTTCTTCTACATTTCTTTTTATTACTTTTAATTGTGTGTGTGTGTGTGTGTGTGTGTGTGTGTACAGTTATGTGCATTGCATGCATGTGCCTACAGAGACTAGAAGAAGAAGCCTGATTTCATGGAGCTGGAGTTAGAGTGTTTGGAAGTCACTCAATGTCTTTGCTGGGAACTGAATGTGGATCCTTGGCAAAAGTAGTATATTAGCTACTTTTCTATTGTTGTGATAAAACACCACAGTCAAGGCAATTAATGGAAAGGTTTATTTGGGGCTACTATTTCCAGAACAATAAGAGTCCACCAGTGTCCTGGTGGATAACATGCCAGCAGGCATGCAGGCATGCATGCAGGCAGGCTGGCAGGCAGGCAGGTAGGCATTTCACAACCTCAAATATGAACAAAAAGCAAAGAGCACATTTAGAATGGCAAAAACCTATTGGAAGTTCAAAGTCTACCTTCAGTGATACACCTCCAACAAATCTACATGTCTTAATTTTGCCCAAATAGTTCCACCAACTTAAGAGCAAATAGTCAAATGCCCAAGACTTATGGGGGATTTCTCATTCAAACTGTCACAAGCAGTAAGTACTCAAGCTGAATAAACTTGCTCTAGATGGATAAACTATCCCACAGCATTTTTAATCCACCCACTTCTTTATTTCATGAGTCTCCACAATGTAAATCTTGAAGAATTTTTATATTTTCTGTAAAACCTAAAAGGTAGAGTGCTAGTAAATCCTGCTTACTCCAGGGAATGTGATTTACTTAGTGAAGTAATCAGTTTACCATACACAGGACTGGTCAGTTTTCCCTTCCTTACATGACACTTAGACATACTTAGTAGGTAGTAACTAGAGATCCTCCAAGTCTGTTAGATTTATAATGCTTTATCAAATAAAGTGCAGGTGGCTTAGCACTAAAATTATCAATGAAACATTATAAATCGTATTTAAAGTAATACTTTTTTATTTTTTACATTCTTCTGGTATGTTTGTCTGTGACTGATATAAATGAATTTTGTATGTCTACAAAAGATAAGTATTTCAACCTGAGAAATAAGAGACAAATTACCTCTTTTGCTATCAACTACCTTCTATCTCTGCTGGATCATTTATTTCAAAGTTCAGCCTGCTATGATCTTAAATTGAGAAATTTGAGAAAGAACACAAAATAATACTTTAGGTACAAGATGGACCTACTGACTCAGAGCAGTTTAGCTAAGGAAATAAAAACCAAGGTGGAGGTCACTACTGTGCCTGCATAAGGAAGACAGACTATGTACCAGCAAGATGTGGTTCAGCAATTCAACAGACATGAAGACATCTGTCAAGGGTGTGATGATTCAAAAAGGATTTTAATAAATGTTTTATCAACTTTTCTAAAGTTTTTAAGTATAAGTTAGATATTTATCCCTTTTTACCCTTTCTTTTTAAATTTTTGGCCAGCTAGCTAATATACTACTTAAGGGGGGATTTCTCTAGTGCATATGTACTAGAGAGACAGGATAAAAGGAAAGGAGTGTGTACTGGCTAGCTTTAACTGTTATGATGCCATGACCTAGAATCATCTGCTAATACAGTCTTAGTGAGGGATTATCTTGACAGACTGGTCTATGGATACATCTATGGGGACCTGTCTTGATTTTTAATTGATGTGGGCAGATCAAGCCCATTATGGGCAGTACCATTTCCTCAATGATGAGGAATTACCAAACAGTCTGGGTAATAGGAGACTAATAGCAATCAACCAAGCAATAAGCTTGCAGACATTCATTTTTCTTTACTCTTGACTGTGGAGTGATGTGATTAACTGCTTGAGTTCATGTCTTGACTTGCACTCAGTCATAGCCCATAGTCTGGAATAATAAACTGGATAAATTCTTTCTCCTCTAAGTTGCTTTTCATCAGCATGTTTTTCACAGAAACAGAAATCCAACTAAAACCAACTCTCTCTTTGTCTTCACAGTATAAAAATATTAGACCTTTTTTTTGGCATATGACTAATAAATATTCAGTCATTATGTATTCACTCTTCAGGGACCAGGAAGCACTGGGTGAGCTAACAGGAAACTTCACTTCAACAAGTGCAGAGCTCTGGTGTGTTTCTTGTTGTTTTTATTGGGTCTTTGTAGCTCTTTTCCCAAGATTTATTCTTGGAACTAATGAGTTCATGGGTCCTGCCCATTGATCTCTTTTTTTATTTCTGTAACTCAAAATGAATTACAAGGCTCATGTCTTCCCTAGACTTGGATAGAGCTACTGTTTTTCTCTAGCACTGTTCATTGGGGTATGGAAGTCAGAGAGTTCAAAGACACCTTTATTTTCTGATAAGGATGGAGGTGGCAATGTTAGGACCCAGGAACAGGAACATCCAATGTACCAGATACTGTGTGAGGGCACTTCTAGGGAGAGCTGCACATCCACATCTGCTACAGATGCTGAAACAAGAAGCACTCAGGTCATTCCACAACTGGGATTACAGGCCTAGCAAATCCTTGAGGTAGATTCAAATCTAAATTGTAGCATCTTAAAACTGAATTCTTCATAATTAAGGTACTAAGAGAGTGCTTTAAAAACAACTTCTATGTCATTACCTAAACTTTACAGCTGTCATTAATTAAATTCTAGAAATGATAATTATTGCAACTAATGCACACTTATTAACTGAGGCATATGAAAGCCTGAGAAATCTCACACCTGCCATTTTTGCAACACTGAGGGTAGAATTCAGTATGGCATGTATATTTAGTAAGTGCTCCACCACTGAGTAAAATTTCAAGACCTTGTTATATAATTTGCCTGTGAAGATGCTTATGGGAAACAAACAAATAAACAAAACAGCCCTCTAAAAGAGGCCAATGAAAATATTTCCTTGTAGTCAATTAAAAATTTAACCTTAAAAATACTCCCAAATTTACTTGTAATACATTTCTTCAATATAGAGTTAAATATTACTCTTAATACTCTATATCCTCATTCTGTAGAAACTGTCACATTTTAAATAGCAAGACTTCAGGATATTATTTAACCCATTATGCTAATTTTAACTCTGTTAATCTCAGAAAACGACATCTCATCGGTAATGCATATGACTGGTTGGTCATAATTCCTAAATCAAATGGCAACATTCTTCAATTTCCTTACAAATATACTTCCTATGTAAAGTGATATTGATTTCTTTTATAAGAGTAGTTCATAATAATATGACAGCTATAGCCCACAGTATTTATTGTGCATGGCTTTACTTTTTTTTTTAACCTTTGCATGTCCACGTATGTGAGTGTGGATGCACCTATGACACCCTTGCTTGTTGGTCCTCTAAACCACATCTTGCTTTTACATGAAGATCTAATTGCAGGATTTCCTCACTTTAAGAACAAGCTTCAAACCAGCTACCAATATGCTTCACATATATTTATATGTTTGATAACTTAATAATGACAAACTCAAAGAGACTTACAACATTGTTGCCATTTTATAGACATTGAAGAGGAAGCAAAGTTATTGGTTTCTCCCTATTTACTGCTATTCTATATTAAAGGACTCTACCTTACAGAAGAACCGCAAACCCTGTTCTGCTTTGGCAGAACACAAGCTGTAGAGGTAGCACAAATAGTCTGAGAATCTACTCCATGGCACCCAACATACCAGTTTTGGTAAAGAACCAAGCATGCAATGGAAACCTAAAACATTATTTTTCAGATGAATTAGCAAACTCATAGTGACCAGCTCATTTGTTTTCTCTACCTGAGCCAGAAAAGTTTTCCAAAGAGTCTTTCCTTTTAATCTACCTAATATTCAAGACTACAGAGAGGTTTCTAGACACTTTGGGGAGTCTAGGTTCCTGAACCATGGATTCCACTTAGTCACCAAATGACCCTGACTATTAATCCATTCAGACCACTCAGTCTTGTCAACAGTTGTATTCCAAAGAATAGTCTTAGTAAGGGATAAATCAATACATATAGAGATTGCATAACCTACAGCTAAATTTTCTCATTTAATAAAATAAGTTAAATTTGGGTTCTCTTTAGTCTGATAAAAAACAGCCAGACAAGCTTCAAAACCATCTAAATAATAGATTTAGATATATAAAAATATGAACTGTGAAACAGCACCAGACAAATAATTTTACATTCAGTTTTTTATATAATAATCCAAAAAGTACAGAGTCTTCATTAAAAAAAGACATCTTAAAAAACTGGCATTGATTAGGCTTAAAGATGAACTTGAGTTTGTTTTTAAACAAAGCAAAGCATTTTAGCTATCAGTATAGTATTGAACTTGCCAACGACAAAAGAAGAGTAACTGGATAATTGACAATAATTAGAAAGAAATTAGTCCTTAGCACAGAAAAACCTGTTCTATATGTTAGCCACAAAATTAAAAACAATGTATTCTCTAACTGGATTTATTTAGGGGCTGAATTTTTGGTCTATGAGGAAAAAAGAATAAACTTACCACTACCAAAAAGTAATTACACAGTAAAAATAAACCAACAGGTAGAAAAGCTCTAATTATTTAATATGCAGACAAATGTCAGTTGGGAAAGTTGATTTAGTGAGTGCACAAATGATACAAGTAATTTTAGAGGAAAGAAAAGTCGTCCAAACCTTGTGCAAGCATATTTACAGGTATAATGAACATACCTCTTTTCTAATCACATCACAGGAACTATTTAGTCAGGAAATTTAATCTCCAAAAAGATTAGTCTTACTTCATCTGAATAAAAATAGTGATTCTATGATAAGCCACGATCTTAAGAGAACCTCCAGATATACCCTCAGACTAACTGCTATTGGGTGGCTGCAGCAGATGGTGGATGAACACTAGCCTGGGATAAGAATGTATGTCCCACATATTCTTAGGAAGCACACAGTGTTGAATTTGGGTTTTCATGAGAATCATATATCATGGAATCCAGAAAAAGACTTTTCAGTTATTCAGTGGGTTTCTTATGTTGTAGACAAGGATCTGTGATCCAGACAGCTGAACTAAATTAGTGAAAATTAAAGAGTTTGTTGAGGCGGGGCACAGAAGAGGTTTGCAGATGTGAGCCTTATTTTTTTTTTTCCTGCTACTGCAATGTGCCATTCTGTCTTTGCCTGGATGAGACCCCACTTACAACTATTCTGTTACAGTGAACCATAACACTATGAATAAGGTTGGAGCTAATACTGGTACAGTGCAGGTGGCTGGTTCCAATTTTCTTTAAAAAATAAGTAGTACTGCATATTTGTGGAAATAAAAACAAGAGCTAGATTACATGTCTGTAGTACAACTGGCACTGTAGAAGTGTAACAGAAAGCGTTCTTCATCTAACTCAATTTTCAGAGTGAGGAAGCTAAATTTTCTAACTGGAGACACTCAGATGACAAACCTTACAAATTAATATGAATGTACAGTTCTGAAGCCTGAAGGAAGTGAGGGCAAGTCTAAGATAGAATCAGATGCTTACCACAAGACAGAATTTTTATATGGACTGAAAACAAAAGGCTATTTATTCCCAGATATCAAATCCTGCAATTCACTGCAAATCATTAAGACAACACCAGAGCACCCATGGGGAACAAATGGTGTCAGCGAAGTCAGACCTTGTTCCCCATCTATCTCTTTATCTATCTTTCTCTCTCACTCTCTCTCCAGTTGGGTCTCTCTTTTTTTAAATCTAAGACACCTTTGCTTCCACTCTACAGTTTTATTTATGTTCTTCATTCATTCTGAGAATTCAGGACCATAGCAAGATATTTAAAACATGCTTTGAAAAGGAAGGAAAGAAAACCCTGCTGAGAAGAAAATCTTCATACCACCTCAGTTGCTTTATGGTGCTCACTTGAGAAAAAATAAGATTATTTTGTTTCTAAAGAAACTGTTAATAAAATTATCTTTCTTCAGCCTGCTTCCTCAGTATCTCCAGCTTGTTTCAGCTATCAAAGGGAAGGTTTTGTACATGTCTGTCCTGAGAGAGTGGCATTTAGGATAGCCAGCATAGGATACATCAAGCACAAACTGCCTGGCAGCTGAACATACTGGATACTTCTCTCACTGCATGCCCCTTGTGGTTTAGTCCCTGCAAAGAGCTGAGCTTCTTTCAAAAATTCAAAATTGATTTTTGATGGAGAAGAGAAGTGACAAAGTTTTAGCCAACTAAGAGATAGATCCTTTTGATTAAACGTCAAAACAAAGTTCAAAGCAACAGTCCTCCAATAGACGGTACTGTGCAATTTTATAGAGTGTGGAAAAGACGAAGGCTGCTTCAGTGTAAAAGGATAACTACCTCTTGAGAATTATTATATTCTATAAATTTCCATAAAATTTGAAATGTGTTCCTGTGTTTGGCATTGCATATTCCTTTATGCTAAGTTATGTAACATTTGAAAGAGAAATCCCAAACTTTTATGAATGGTAGAACTATTAAATGTTATAAATATTTGTAAATAATTCTGTCTTTTGTGCCATCACTGATCCTCTAAGTATGATTTGTCCTTTTCATATTTCACTTTTCTAATGGGAAAAAGAAAGGCTCCTCATCTTTATTGGAAAACTAACTCAGACATAAACCATTGATTTCTTGTGGTTCAACTACTCAGTGAAGAGCCTTGGAGAAATTTCCTGTGATTTACTGCTGCTGGCTTTGCACTGGAAAATGACAAAAGAAGAACACACATTTATCCCAACACTTCCACAGCCTTGCTGGACATTTTGAACAGCCTAGATATTTTTCAAGTTTCTTTAGCCTAAAAGTTGAACCTGATAAATTTTGATAACAATGCAAGGCTCCTAAAGGAGACTCTTGTCACTTTATTTTTAAATGGAAAATAATTAATTAAGAAGGAATAGACCTGCTGGATGATGATGAAAATGAGGATGGGAGAGATGACCAGCTGGAGTTGATCATGGATGATGAAAAAGAGGAAGAGGAAGAAGAGGATGACAGAGACAGTGCCATGGGGAGGATGACTCTTAAACACATCGCAGAGCTTAGAAATCTTGTTCCTTATTTATTTACCTAGGCACTTGTGAGAGATCAAAGTAACAGCAGATCCTCTCCCCTAGTATCCTCAGCACAATCTCACTGTTCAGTCCTCTCCTTACCCCTCCTGTTTTATTGATTCAAAACTACCCTGCACCTAGCCCATTTTCACTTTCTTTGATGCTCCTTAGTATTTTGTTAAGTCTTAGTCTGTAAGTTTTTCTTTTACTTTTGATACCTCTTTGACTTAACAATGAAAAGATGTATTTTTTTTAAAAGAAGAAGAAGGAATAATTTATAAAGCATGTAGGGAAAACAGGATTGACAGAAATGCGGAGGAGGTGAGGAGCAGAACATTACATACAGGCAAGAGAATGTCAACATAACCCAGCATAATAGAAATTTGATAAATGACTAGAATAAATACATTCACAAACACCTTTCACTCCCCTCATACTATATAAACATTCTCTTCTAACTGAAAGTGGAAAATTTTACAGAAGCACTTACCGACTTCCCATTTGAGAAGGCTGTTGTCCTCCCTCTCCATTTTTCCAATGACATACCAGATACATGCCATCCAGTGTGCAAGGAGAGCAAACATGGACATGAGCAGGGTGAGAACGATTGTGCTGTGCTGAGAATAACGGTCCAGTTTCTGCAGGAGGCGCAAAAGACGCAGCAGCCTGACAGTCTTGAGGAGATGCACAAGGGACACCTGTGGTGGGGACAGAGAAGCATGGCTTGGCACATAAGCTTCACTCACAGCACAGTGTTTTATGTAACCCACACCCAAGATGAAAAGTTTCTGAAATGGAGAATAATGGTGGTTTTGTCCCAGTGGCCATACTGACGAGTGTTTCTGCTCCTCAGATACTACATCAAGAGGTGAAAGATAAAGTAAGATAGGCTAAAGACTACAGAGGCTAATTTAGTTTTTCCTGTAAACATTTGACTTGATTCATTTTAATTGACTTTGCTTCTTGATTGTATATGATTTTGAGTGTAAGATACTACTTTGACCACATTTTCTATCAGTTCTGCTCTTTCTCTGTAGAGAATACATTTGTGTGATAAATAAATCATCCATATTGAATAAAATTTTAGCAAGTCATTAATTAATTATTAATTAAAGTTATTAAATAATTTTAAGATTTTTTTGGTGTTTATTTTCTGAGATCAGATTTTTATTAAACCCATGTTGACCTGAAAAGATGTATTTTTTAAAGTCAATTAACCCAAAAAACTTCAGTAACTACCTCACACTCAAGTACCAATGGCACCTTCTGTATCACTTGCTAGACTACCTGGCTTCTATCTACCACTATCAATGAACAGAGAAAACATTCAATGAGGCATTCAGACCTGGAGCTTCTCTTCAGAGTGTTTGGAAACCAAAGTCAAGTGGAATGGAAAATTTTGGTGCATTTCCTATGCCCTGTCTTTTCTCAGAGTTAAATGATAGACTTCTGACTCAAGGGCTAGTTTCTTGAATTTAGGAATACATTGAAAGATACACACCATTGGTGAACCCAGGCATGGTCAGAATTAGTATTAGTGAGAACTGCACCTAATACATGCTCTCTAACCACCGTCACAGGACTTCAGAGAGCATTCTACAATAGAAAACAAAGAATATCAACTCATGTAGAAACAGTTTGATAGACTCCTTGGCCATTGATTTCTTAACAGTACTACATCAGAAGAGGAGTGACTTTGGCTGGTGACTGCAATTACTCTTCCTTTCTAGACTATAATCACAGACAAAGTCAGCATCTTTGGAGAGAATTGCCTAGAAATCAGCTGGTCAGTTGAATTCAATTATTTTTTCTTTTACCCATTTTCCCCTATCACTAAGAAAAACATATGTAAAACACTGCCAGTATTTGAAAAACCTGACAAGTAATTGATATATGAATGAATATGTAAAAAGAATGAATAGATTATTAAGATATTCAAATCTCATGCTACAAACAGTGATATTCAACAAAATTGTGATCAATTCCAATTTTGTGAATTATTCTACACTTAAACACAACACAATCTTTTTTTAAGCTTTTTTTCTTTCTTCTTCTAATTTCTCCTCCTCTTCTTTCCTCTTCCTGTGGCTATTCTGGAATATCACAGGACAAGCAACCCACAAAGCTAAGCCATGAAGAGATTGGTGACTCACACCTTTAATTTCCTCACTCAGGAGATAGAGATCCACCTGGATCTCTGTGAGTTAAAGGCCTAATGGCCAGATCCAGGTGGCACATACCATTAGTCCCAGCACTATCTTATTTTGGTGAGTCCAAAAGACTGTATCTAATTCACTTTATACCTAATTTGTATTACCAACTGGAAACTATCCTTTGATGTCTCTTAAACTTACACACTTTACACCCTTAATGAGTTTCTTTTCTGAATATATAATTAGGAAAATTATAACTATCTCAGCTTCATCTCCATCCCCTCTCTTCCATTCTCTTCTCCTGCCTGCACACAGATGCTCCTCCTGTGTGAAAGTCACAGATAACACACAGGAGTGGGTTCTCTCTTTTAACTATGTGGCCCCTGAAATGTAGCTCAAGTCCCCAGGCTTGGCAACAAGCATCTTTCCATGATGAGCCATCTAGAAGGCCAAAGGAGAAGAGGGTCTTGAGGGCACCAGGGGTTCTGGTAGCTATTGTGCTCTTCTTTCCTTCTTGATACTCTTTATAGTCAAGTTTAGTCTTCTCTCTTCCTTCAGAGTCAAGATCTCATCTACCATTTATCAATCTGGAGTGGAACACACACTGGGATTTTATAATCTCTATATTGCCATTTAAAGAATTATTTTGAATGGAGTTTGTTTGATAGGTATAAGAATTTGATTGACAGGTGAGAATTTTACAATTTTTAAGTGAAATGAACTGGTGCCAAACCCCTTGGTGTATGCCATTTGAATATGATATTGATGCACATGATTCATTTTCTCTGGCCTTCAATGAGGTTTTAGGAAAAGACCATGGAGCTTCTTTTATGCACCATTTCCACAAGTAGGACATGTTGACTCCAGTTCAGGACAACATCCTGGTGATACACTGGGACATCCCAAACAGACAAACAAAAAATATTGCTAAATTTGCTCACACCAGAGTCAACTACTTCCTGCTATGAATTGGGATTAAGGATTTTGATGAATGGGGGAAATCATGATTCATCTCCTTTTGAGATGGCTATCCTGAATTTGTCATGAATGAGAATTATAAGCTACTTGTGTACAGGTGTATCTGTTCAAACTGGTAGCAGCTTCCTCTTTGATCAACTATACATGTCCATCTTGGCTGTGAGCAGGGGAAGCAGAAGTATTTGTGAGAAAGGGTTGAGAATAAAAGATCATTCCTGATGCTAGAAATTAGGCAAAGTATTTGATAGAAAGTTTTATTTTAAAGTTGCTCAAGAACTGCAGGAATTTTTTGTGCCCATTTTGTAAAGTTTTGATATTTGCTAAATGTTAAGTGATCCATACCTTTGCCTTTCCACTTTATTTGACATTCCTAACTTTGTCCATAACAGAACTTTTCACAGTGAGATGTGTAGTAGATTTCAATATTGAAAAC
Source organism: Sigmodon hispidus (assembly GCA_004025045.1). Taxonomy (NCBI): domain Eukaryota; kingdom Metazoa; phylum Chordata; class Mammalia; order Rodentia; family Cricetidae; genus Sigmodon; species Sigmodon hispidus. The sequence continues at coordinate 101,175 of PVIH01002030.1, forward strand.
ATTTGCCAAGAGCAATTAGGAGCAAACAGAGCCAAAGCTTACTTTCTGATGTCTGTACTGAATTTTGAGTTTCTTCTATGGAAATAAATTTACTAGGCACATTTAAAGTCTGGTATGAGCAGGCTTATTTTAGTTTCTATGTCTAAGATGGTTTATTATAAGTTGTTCTCATCACATGTTTTGTTGGAAAGGGAACAGAATATCTTGAACAATGTTTTCTGTTGAAATAGAACATTTTATACTTATTAAGTTAGTTAAGGATAGCAGAATTGTACTGCTTTTTAAATGTACAGGTCTGTAAAATATAGGAGTAATGTTTTTGGTAGAAAGTTCCACTGGTTAAAAGGAGAAGGGAATCAGTGAAGTTGTCAGCAATTTGAGAATCTCACCTGTTAACTCTGACAGCAATGATTATATGGAAACAGGCAATTATCAAATATGCAAATATGGAAGCCTATACTAGGCAGTTAGGAATAGAAGTTGTATGGTCAAGTTGAAGCCAAGGATTTGGCTTCAAAGCCAAGTCTGCATTTGAAATTCTGATAATTTAGATACTCTTGGAAACCAAGTCATTAAATTATTTTTAAAAGGATATGATTTATATAGGCCGTATCAATTGATAAGAGAACGTGTTTAACTTAAACTAATGTTTAGAACATTTGTTTTTACAGGCTAAAGTTGGTTACCACAACAAAAAACATTTGCTTAATCAAAATTGGTCTTTCTAAATATCTCTCTGGTTATAAGGAAGCACTGCTTTATTTAAAAAAATTTTCATCATTAAATGCAAAAATAGTTGCTACTGCAGTCAAAGCATTTCGCTCCTTGTGAGGAGACACGGTGGTAAGTGGGTAGAAGAGGGACTACAAAAATTAATCAAGTCAAGAATCTCAAGTTTTATGTTGAGGTTCTGTTATTGAAGTGAGTGGATTCCCTTACTCGAATTCCAGCAATCCTTTGTCTGATCAGCCTTCAGTTAGCTTTGTTAATCATTAATGAAATAATAACAGAGACAGAGTTAAAGAAGTGTCTTGAACTTCCCACCAAACTCTTCAGTTGATTTTCTTTTAGGAATCTAAAGTATTGTTTTTTGTCCCTAGAGGTGGTTTAGCATCAAGGTGTTTGCTTAGTGAATCAAAATTTATGACAAATTCAGGCATTCTTTCTGTATATGCTATATCTGGTTCTGAGTATTGAAGGAAGAGATTAGAAGAAATTCACCTCCTCAACTGAAGGAGCTTGCCTATGTGTCACTGGACACTACAGAGGACACAAATTCCAATGGGCACAGACACCAATGACATTTAACACCACACATATAAAAATCAAACACAGCACTTAAAGGCCACATGGAAGATGCCTTTACTCACCACTGTGACATTGAAAGCGTAGAGAAGATCAAAAGGCAGAGCAGCAATCAAATCAATGATAAACCAGGTTGTGACGTAGTGGATGCAAATAGATCTTGCTTCAAAGATAACTTGGCCAGACTTGCTGACATAAGTTGTTCGGAAATTTAGAATAATATCTGCTTGGTAGGGGGGAAGACAATTAAGAGAAAATGGGGGAATCAGAGAAAAAAAAAAGAAACAGTAAAAAAATAATAAAAAAGAAAAACTAAAAAAACCAGAAATTCAGGAAGTCAAGCAGTTAGGAATGGGAGGAGATGTATACAAAATTAAGTAAAAAGTAATTTTAAGCTATTTCAGATTAGTGTCCTCATAGACATAATTATAAATTGATAAGAAAATAATGAAGAAGGGGAAAGGACATTTGGGATCGTATTTTCAAATGACTGAACAATTCCAGCCATCAGAATAGTAGTGGCATTACCAAGTACCAATGTGCAATAATTCTAAAGTTTATCTGGTGATTGTTCCATCCTCATGGTAGAGACAAAAAGAAATGCATTCATATCATCAGATCCACCAACTGTCATGTGATTAATACTACCTCATTCCATGAACAAAGTTTATCAGATCACTGTGTGGACATAAAATTCACCCTTGAGTTGAAGTCAGGTTTGTTACCAAGTACAACAGTTATTAATTTAGATTTATACTTAATCTTTCCTGTTATGTTCTTGTATCTTAGATAATAATTTTTAAGCTTTCCTTATAAAATTGTTTTGCTGTATGTTTATTGAGTCTATACTATACACAATACCCACATAGGTGCTAGGTCAAGAACAAACCCACAACTAAGAATGCTTTCTTACATTTTGACATTGTGTAAAAATGAGGATTTCTTTGGATGGCATCTTACTTTCTAGATTAAGAAAAAATTATTTGTATGTTTCCTTTAAGACCAAGTACATATATGCAGGTAACAGGAATTTAAGGATGGGTAAACACATAACAGGAAGGCACTACAGATCCTCTGTACCCATCAGACTAAAAGGTGAATGACACTCTACCCAGCCCTGGCAGAGATCCCAGTCTCTGGGACCCTGGCCCTGGAACACAGTCTTGGGAACCAATCCCCACTCATCTCCGTCATAACTTCAGGTCAGCAGGGAAAATTCCTGCATGCCAGAAGGCCAGTATAACCCAGTTCTCTATACACACCCAGTTATAAAACCTCACCCCACCCCCCAATCCTCACCATCATCTGGTGACCTCAGAGGCAACATGAGACCCACAGATTGTCTGCACCCATTGGATCCAAAGTTCCTGAGTTCCTACTAAATCAAGACCATCTGTCAGAGACCCTCAGTTTCTCAGCACCTACTGGATCAAAATTGGCCACCCAAGACCCACAGTGTGCCAGCACCTACTGAATTAAGAAGGGTCACAGTGACACAGAATACACCACGTTCAAGTGAACCAAGAACTCAGATTGGAAAAAGAGAGGCTTCCTGAGACACAGAGACAGCCAGAACAGATTTTACCAAATCAGTTCCCAGAGATACAGATAAATCTTGCAAAGATTCAAGAAAAAACAAAGGACAGATGCCAGTGCAAGAATACATATAACAACATAAAGAACAGAATGGCACCACCATAATATAGTGGTTCTATAACAATAAGACCTGATCAAGGCAATGCAGAAAAAGCAGAGGGAAACAAACTTAAAAGCAACCTTATAAAGAAAATAAAAGCCTCCCATCGGTTCTTGTTCCGCTTCCGGGACTGGGTGCTGTCTACAGAGCAAGTCCCAGCACACTCTGTAGCAGGCACAGATAAAGTCTGCCTGTCACTTTCCCCTAGCTTCTGCTGAGGGAACTTGCACGGCTACCCACCTCCACCTCAAACTGAGCAAACAGATAGTGACTGGGGTCCCTGAAGGACCCCGCCCAGAGAGGTGACAGGAGGCACACAAGCCCGAGTGCCACAACTAACCAGGAGGCATCTAATCGTGAACCACTGAAGCCATGGGCAAACATCAGTGCAAAAACTTACATAATAATACAAAGAGCAACAAGGTAACTCCAGAAGAAAGTAGCAATCTTACAAATACAAGACCTGAACTGAGCAATGAAGAGGACACAAAAGGAAGCAACACCAAAAATTCCTTTTTGATGATCATCGAAGCTCTCAAAGAGGATATGAAAAATAGCCTTAAAGAAATAGAAGAAAATACAAACAAAAAATTGGAAGAGATGAACAAATCTATGAAAGAAACATGCCAGGAACTAAAAGCTGAAATAGAAGCAATAAAAAAGGCACAAAATGAGGCAAAGATGGAAATAGAAACTCTGAAGAAAAAAACTGGAACCACACATAAAAGCATAACAAACAGAGTTCAAGAGATGGAAGATAGAATCTCTGAAGTGGAAGACACAGTAGCTCAAAAACATATATCAGTCAAAGAAAATAGTAAAACTAAAAAAGCCATAACTCAAAATGTTCAAGAAATCTGGGACACCATGAAAAGACCTAATTTGAGAATAATAGGAATAGAAGAAGGAGAAGAATACCAGTTCAAAGGCACAGATAATGTTTTCAATAAAATCATAGAAGAAAACTTCCCTAATCTGAAGAAGGAAATGCCTATAGAGATACAAGAAGCTTACAGAACACCAAATAGATATGCCCCCCCAAAAAAAGTCAGCACGTCACATTATAATCAAGCCACAAAACATACAGAACAAAGAAAAAATTTTAAGAGCTGCAAAAGAAAAGGGCCAACTCACATATAAAGGCAGACCCATTAGAATAACGACTGACTATTCAATGAAAATGATGAAAGCTAGAAGGGCTTGGTCAGAAGTTATACAGATGCTAAAAGACCATGGCTGCCAAACTAGAATATTATGCCCTGCAAAATTAGCAATCACCATAGATGGAGTAAACAAGGTATTTCAGGACAAAGTCAGACTGAAAGAGCATCTATCTACCAATTCAGTACTACAGAGAGTATTAGAGGGAAAACTCCAACCTAAGGACCCCAGATACACACACGAAATCACATGCAATCAATAATTCCACAGAAGAATACCCCAGAGAAAGGAAATACAAACAAGTTACCACCAAAAATGGCAGGAAATATCAATCAATGGTCACTAATTTCCCTTAATATCAATGGTCTCAACTCTCCTATAAAATGTCACACACTAACAAGATGGATACAACAACAGAAGCCATCCTTCTGTTGCCTACAAGAAACACACCTCAACCACAAAGACAGACACAGGCTTAGAATAAAGGGTTGGGAAAAGATTTTCCAGTCAAATGGTCCTAAGAAACAAGCGAGGGTTGCCATCCTAATATCTAACAAAGTAGACTTAAAGCTAAAAGCAATTAAAAGGGACCAAGATGGTCACTACTTATTCATCACAGGAAAAACTGGTCAAGTGGAGATTTCAATCTTGAATATTTATGCCCCTAATATAAGGGCACCTACTTATGTAAAAGAAACACTGCTGAAGCTCGAATCCCACATCAATTCTTACACCCTAATAGTGGGAGACTTCAATACCCGACTTTCTTTTTTTTTTAACTACTTGATTTTTAATAGTCAAATTCAACTGCCCAGCATAATAATATAGAAGGCTGAAATCCCTAATTCAAATACAGAATATAAAACTGTAAAATCTGAAGGTTCTTATGTAACGACAGGCCACCTACTTATGTAAAAGAAACACTGCTAAAGCTCGAATCCCACATTAATTCTTACACCCTAAGAGTGGGAGACTTCAATAACCCACTTTCAACCCTGGATAGATCAACCAGACAGAGTCTCAACAGAGAAATAAGGAGTCTGAAAGAGGTTATGATGCAAATGTATTTCATAGATATCTACAGAACCTTCCACCCAAAGGCAAAGGAATATACATATTTCTAAGCTCCTCATGGAACTTTCTCTGAAATTGACCACATAATTGGTCATAAAGCAAATATCAACAGATACAAAAAAAATGAAAATAATCCCTTGTAACATATCGGACCACCAGGGCCTAAAGTTAGAGTTCAACAACATCAAAACCCAAAGAAAGCCTACCAACTCATGGAAACTAAAGATTACTCAGCTGAACCATCTCTGGGTCAAGGAAGAAATTAAGAAAGAAATCAAAGTCTTCCTAGAATTTAATGAAAATGAATCTACAACGTATCCAAACTTGTGGGACAAAATGAAAGCAGTCTTAAGAGGAAAATTCATAGTGCTAGATGCCAATAAGAAAAACCTATAGAAATCCCACACTAGAGACCTAACAGCTCAGCTGAAAGCCTTAGAACAATTGGAAGTAAATTCACCAAGAAGGAGTAGATGGCAGGAAATAATCAGACTTAGAACTGAAATCAATACAATTGAAACACAAAGAACAATAAAAAGAATCAATGAATCTAAGAATTGGTTCTTTGAGAAAGTCAACAAGATAGATAAGCCCTTAGCCAAATTAATCAAAAAACAGAGAGTGAATGCTCAATTCAAAAAAATCAGAAATGAAAAGGAGGACAAAACAACAGACCCCCAGGAAATACAGATAATTATCAGATCATATTTTGAAAATCTGTATTCCACAAAAATGGAAAACCTAGAAGAAATGGACAGCTTTCTGGACAGGTACCATCTATTAAAATTAAATGAAGATCAGATTAATTACCTAAACAGGCCTATAACCCTTAAGGAAATTGAAGCTGTCATTAAAAACCTACCCAAATATAAAAGCCCTGGGTCAGAAGGTTTTAGTGCCAAATTCTACCAGACATTCAAAGAAGAATTACTACCATTACTCCTCAAACTATTTCACACAGTAGAAACTGAAGGAATATTGCCAAATTCCTTTTATGAGGCCACAATTACCCTAATACCCAAGCCATTCAAAGACACAACAAAGAAGGAGAATTACAGACCAATTTCCCTCATGAATATTGATGCAAAAATTCTCAACAAAATTTTGGCAAACTGTATACAACAATGTATAAAATATATCATCCACCACAATAAGGTAGGCTTCATCCCAGAAATGCAGGGCTGGTTTAACATACGAAAAAATGTAAATGTTATCCATCATATAAACAAACTAAAAGAACAAAACCACATGATCATATCCTTAGATGCAGAAAAAGCCTTTGACAAAATTCAACACTCCTTTATGATTAAAGCCCTGGAGAGATCAGGAATACAGGGAGAATACCTAAATAAAATAAAGGCAATTTACAAGAAGCAT
>PVIH01002030.1:107887-206203 GCA_004025045.1 Sigmodon hispidus
CAAATTGGAAAAGAAGAAGTGAAGCTATCTCTATTTGCAGATGATATGATTGTATACATAAGTGACCCACAAAATTCTTCCAAGGAACTGCTACAGCTGATAAACACCTTCAGCAATGTAGCAGGATACAAGATTAACTCAAAGAAATCAGTAGCCTTTCTATACACTAAAGATAGAAGAGCTGAAAAAGAAATAAGGGGAACATTACCCTTCATAATAGCTGCAAATAGTATTAAATACCTTGGAGTAACTATAACCAAAGAAGTAACAGATCTATTTGACAAAAATTTTAAATCACTGAAGAAATTGAAGAGGATATCAAAAAATGGAAAGATCTCCCACTTTCCTGGATAAATAGGATCAACATAGTAAAAATGGCAATTATACCAAAAGCAATCTACAGATTCAATGCACTGCCCATCAAAATCCCAACACTATTTTTTGGACCTTGAAAGAACAATACTCAAATTCATTTGGAATAACAGGAAAGCCAGGATTGCCAAAACAATTTTACTCAACAAAAGAACGTCAGGAGGTATCACCATCCCTGACTTCAAGCTATACTATAGAGCTACAGTAATAAAAACAGCCTGGTACTGGCATAAAAACAGACTTGTGGACCAATGGAATAGGATTGAAGATCCAGACATTAACCCAAAAACCTATGAACACCTGATCTTTGACAAACAGGCCCAAAACATTCAATGGAAAAAAGATAGTATATTTAACAAATGGTGTTGGCATAGCTGGATGGAAGTGTGTAGAAAAATGCAAATAGATCTGAGCCTGTCACCCTGCACAAAACTCAAATCCAAGTGGATCAAAGACCTCAACTTAAACTCAACCACTCTGACCTTGATAGAAAAGAAAGTGGGAAATACACTTCTATGAATTGGCACAGGCAACCACTTCCTAGATATAACACCAGTGGCACAGACACTAAGACCACCAATCAATAAGTGGGATCTCCTGAAGCTAGGAAGCTTCTGTAAAGTCAAGGACACGGTCAATAGCACAGAATGACAGCCTACAGAATGGGAAAAGATTTTCACCAACCCTACAAGTGATAGAGGACTGATCTCTAAGATATATAAAGAGCTCAAGAATCTAGAGCCCAAAACCTTGAATAACCCAATCAAAAAATGGGGTACAGATCTGAAAAGGGAATTCTCAGCATAGAAACTACGAATGACTGAAAGGCACCTGAAAAAGTGCTCATCATCTTTAGCCATCAGAGAAATGCAAATCAAAACAACTTTGAGATACCACCTAACACCTGTTAGATTGGCTAAGATAAAAGGCACAGATGACAGCCTATGTTGGAGAGGATGGGGAACAAGAGGAACACTCCTCCATTGTTGGTGGGAGTGTAAGCTTGGTCAGCCACTATGGAATGCAATATGGCGGTTTCTCAGAAAATTGAGAATCAATCTGCCCAAGGACCCAGCAATACCACTTCTGGGTGTATACCCTAAAGAGGCTCATTCACACTCCAAAGGTATTAGCTCAGCTATGTTCATAGCAGCATTATTTGTAATAGCAAGAACCTGGAAACAACCTAGATGTCCCTCAACTGAAGAATGGATCAACAAACTGTGGTACATCTACACAATGGAATACTACTCAGCAGTAAGAAAAAATGATATCCTAAAATTCGCAGTCAAATGGATGGATTTGGAGAATATCCTCCTGAGCGAGGTATCACAAACTCAGAAATATAACCAGGGGATGTAGTCACTCATTAGTGGTCTCTAAACAAACAAAGAAGAAAAAAAGCCAAGCATGCCCAAGCTGCAAACCACAACCACTGAACAGCTTGGGATCATAAACACCCTGGACTGACCCTTCAGATCCCACTCCAACTATATAGGAACACCTGACTCACTCTTGAGTGAGGGCGGACAGAACTGGATTTGCCAGGAACGGAGACTGAACTAAGCATTATTGAGTCAGTCGGACCATAGGACTGTCTGCTGCTTTCCCAGGTAGGGGATGGGGAGTTGTGGAGAAGAAAAAAATGGCCTGAGGTGGCAGGAGGGAGAAGGGACCTTGAATAAGGATATACAGGGATGGAAAAAAAAAATTCAGAGGGAAAGCTGAACACAAAGTAAATGTATGTGTAGCAATCTTATTTGCATTGTCACCATAGATAAGTCAGGCTTATGATTTTTATCTTCTTTATAGTTATTGTTAATTTATCAGCATTTTAAATTCATTTTACTGTTTTTCTTGATAAATACAAAATAAACAAAGAAGAAGGAAAAAAAAAGAAAATAAAAGCCTTAAAACAGCATATATAAATTCCTTTAAAGAAATGTAAGAGGAAACTCAGACCTATGTCCTTAGTGGAAGCAGAGGTGAACAGATTCTAGCTCCTAGGCCACCCATCCAGAGAATCCCACTTCAGGGCAGAGGTCACAACAAAGATTCTGATCTCAGAGTCTTGCTAGCAACAGGCCCTAGGCTTTAGCTGGGAGGGACATCCCATAGCTGGCCCCAATTTAAGCGCAAGCTGACTCATCATAGACAATCAGACTCCTTCAAAAGACAAAACCATGTCCATAGTGGAGTTAGAGATCATGCAGACCCCTTGCTCAGAGCAGACAGGAGAAACACAAGTCCTCTAACCACAGCTCACAAGGAGCTGACTAAGTGTGAACCACTGAAGCCATGGGCAAAAGCCAGTGCAAGAATACATATAACAACATAAAAAAAAAAAACAAGGCAACACAAGAATAAACTGGTAGTTCTACAACACCAAGATCCAAACAGAGCAATGAAGAGGAAACAGAAATAAACAATGGCAAAAACACCTTTATGAAGATTATAGAAGCCTTAAAAGATGATATAAAAAATTCCCCAAAAGAAATAGAAGAAAACACAAACAAACTACTGGAAGAGATGAACAAATCCTGGAAAGAAAACCAAGAAAAGGAAAACCAAAAACGAATAAAGGAACATTCCAGGGACTAAAAATTGAAATAGAAGCAATAAAAAAGGCACAAAATGAGGCAAAGATGTAAATAGAAAACCTCAAAAAAAGAGCTAGAACTACAGATACAAGCATAACCAGCAGAACCCAAGAGATGGAAGAAAGAATCTCTGAAGTGGAAGACTCAAAAGCAGAAATAGATAAACCAGTCAAAGAAAACACTAAAACCAAAACAGCCATAATACAAAATGTTCAGGAAATCTGAGACATCATGAAAAGACCTAATTTGAGAATGATAGGAATAGAAGAAGGAGAATACTAGCTCAAAGGCACAAATAATGTTTTTAATAAAATCATAGAAGAAAACTTTCCCAACCTAAAAAAGGAAAGGTCTATAAAGATACAAGAAGCTTACAGGACACCAAAGAGTTTGACTCCTTCAAAAAAGTCTGATTGCCACATAATAATCATGCTACATAACATACAGAACAAAGAAAAAAGTTTAAGAGCTGCAAAAGAAAAGGGCCAAATTATAAGGCAGAGCCATCAGAATAACACCTGACTATGAATGGAAACAATGAAAACTAGAAGGGCTTGGTCAGACGTTAAACAGACACTAAAAGAGCATGGCTGGCAACCTACTCATACCCAGCAAAACTATCAATCACCATAGATGGAGTAAGCAAAATATTTCATGACAAAGTGAGGCTTAACCAATACCTATGTACAAATCCCACCCTTTAGAAAGCATTAGAGAGAATACTCCAACCAAAGGATCCCAGATACACCTATGAAACCACAAACATTCAATAATCTCACAGAAGAAAAACCCAAAGAAAGGACGTACATACAAGCTACCACCAAAAATAACAAGAAATACCAATCAGTGGTCACTAACATCCCTTAATATCAATGGACTCAATTCACCTATAAAAAGACACATACTAACACGATGGATCCAAAAACAGAAGCCATCATTCTGCTATATACCAGAAACACACTTCAACCTTAACGACAGATACGGGCTCAGAATAAAGGGTTGAGAAAAGATTTTCCATTCAAATGGCTCTAAAAAAGAAGCTGATGTTGCCATCCTAACAACTAGCAAAGTAGACTTCAAACTAAAATCAATTTAAAGAGACCAGGATGGACATTACTTATTTATATCAAGAAAAATTGATCAACATGAGTTCTTAATACTTGATATTTATGCCCCTAATATAAGGGCACCTATCTATGTGAAACAAATACTGCTAAAGCTCAAATCCCACATCAATTCTCACACCCTAATAGTGGGAGACTTCAATACCCCACTTTCACCCTTTGATAGTTCAACCAGACAGAGACTCAACAGAGAAATAAGGAGTCTATCAGAGGTTATAATTCAAATGGATTTAATAGATATCTACAGAAGCTTCTTCCCAAATGTAAAGGAAAATACATATTCCTCAGCCCCACATGGCACTTTCTCTAAAATTGACCGTATAACTGGTCATAAAGCAAATATCAATAGGTACAAAAAATGAAAATTATCCCTTTTATCATATCAAACTACCAGGGCCTAAAGTTAGAGTTCAACAACATCAAAGTCACAGAAAGCCTACCAGCTTATGGAAACTAAATATCACTGAACTCTGGGTCAAGGAAGAAATTAAGAAAGAAATCAAAGTCTTTTTAGATGAATCTACAACATACCCAAAATTTTGGGACACAATGAAAGCAGTCTTAAGAGGAAAATTCATAGTGCTAGATGCCTATATGAAAAATCTTAGAGAAATCCCACTCTAGAGAACAGCACAGCTAAACAATTAGAAGCAGACTCACCTAGAAAAAGTAGATGGCAGGAAATAATCAAATTTAGAGCTAAAATCAATACAATTGAAACAAAAAGAACAATCTAATAATCAATGAATCAAAGAGTTGGTTCTTTGAGAAAATCAACAAGATAGATAAGCCCTTATTCAAACTAACCAAAAAACAGAGAGAGTATCCAAATGAACAAAGTCAGAAATGAAAAGGAGGACATAATAACAGACCACCAGGAAATCCAGAGAATTATCAGGTCATACTTTGAAAATCTACACTCTATAAAAATGGAGAACCTAGAAGAAATGGACAGCTTTTTGGACAGGTACCATTTATCAAAATTAAATCGAGATCAGATTAAATACCTAAACAGACCTATAACCCTAAAGGAAATTGAAGCTGTCATTAAAAGCTTCCCAAATAAAAAAAAAAACAAAAACAAAAAAACCCAGGTCCAGATGGTTTCAGTGCAGAATTCTACCAGACATTCAAAGAAGAACTATTATCAATAAACTGTTTTACACATTAGAAACTGAAGAAATATTGCCCATTTTTTTTGTACGAGGCCACAATTACCGTAATATCCAAGCCTCTCAAAGATCCAGCAAAGAAAGAATTACAGACCAATTTCCTTCATGAATATTGATGCAAAAATTCTCAACAAAATTCTGGAAAACTACTAAACCCTCCCCAAAAGTCTGTTGGCCACATAATAATTAAGCCACTTACTTACAGAGTAAAGAAAGAATTCTAAGCACTGCAAAGTGAAAAGTCCAAGTTATCCATAAAGATAGACCCACACGAGTAACACCAGATTATTCAATAGAAACAATGAAAGCCAGAAGGTCCTGGTCATATGTTATACAGACACTAAAACACCACAGTTGCCAGCTCAGACTATTATACCAGCAAAACTATCAATCACTATAGATAGAGTAAACAAAATATTTCATGACAAAACCATATTTAAACAATAACTATTCACAAATCTGGCATGATCGAAAACACTAGGGGGAGACCTCCAACTTAAGGAAGGTAGACATACCCATGAAACTACAAGCAATAGATAATCCCACAGAAGAAAAACCTAGAGAAACATACACACTACTCCCAAAAATAACACAAAATAACAATCACTGGTAATAAATATCCCTTAATATCTATGAACTCAATTTATCTATAAGAAGACACAGGCTAACACAATGGATACTAAAACAGAATCCATTCTGCTGCATACAAGAGATATACTTCAACTTCAAAGACAAACACCAGCTCAGAATAATGGGTTGGGAAAAGAATTTCCAATCAAATGGTCCTAAGAAACAAGCTGATGTAGCCATCCTAGTATCTAACAAAATAGACTTCAAACTAAAATCAATCAAAAGAAACAGGGATGGACATTACTTTCTAATCTCAGGAAAATTTCACCAAGATAAAGTGTCAATCCTGAATAATTATGCACCCAACACAAGGACACCTTCATATGTAAAAGGAACATTACTAAAATTTAAATCTCATATCTAACCCCACCCATTAATGGTGGGATACTTCAATGCCCCACTCTCAACAACAGATAGGTGTACCAGACTGAAACTTAACAGAGAAATAAGGGATCTAACAGATGTTATGACTCAAATGGACTTAATAGTTATATACAGAACTTTCTACCCAAACACAAAGGAATACCTCTTTTTCTTAGGGCCCTATGTAACTTTCTCTAAAATTGACCACATACTTTGTCATAAAGCAAGTCTGTATCCTATTAGACCATCATAGACTAAAGTTAGAGTTCAACAACAAAAATCACAGAAAAAAGAAATAAAAGATTCTAGGAAGAATTCAGTGAAAATGAATGCACAACACGCCCAAACTTATGAGACACAATGAAAGCAGGGCTAAGAGGAAAATTCATAACACTAGATGCCTACATAAAAACCTAAAGAAATTTCCCACAAGAGACCTAACCACAGCTGAAAGCTCTAGAACAGATAGAATCAAACTCAGGGCTGAAATCAATAAAATTAAAATAAAGAGAAAAACATAGAGTTTGTTCTTTGAGATTGTCAACAGAGAGAGAAAGAGAGAATCCAAATTAACAGAATCAGAAACAAAAAGAGGGACATAACAACAGACACCCATAAAATGTAGAGAATCATTACATTATACTTCAAAATCCTATATTCCACTAAATTGGAAAACCTAAAAGAAATAGATTCCTACACAGGTACTACTTGCCAAAATTAAATAAAGACAAGATAAATGACCCAAATAGACCTATAACTCCCAAGAAAATTGAAGCTGTTATTAAAAATCCCCCCTCCAAAAATAGCAAGCCCAGGGCCATATAGTTTCAGTGCAGAATTCTACCAGATATTCATAGAAGAATAGAAACCAAAGGAACATTGCTAATCTCTTTTTATGAGCCTACAGTCACCCTGACACGCAAGCCATTCAAAAATGCAAAAAAGAAAGAGAATTACAGACCAATATCAATCATGACCACACACACATACACACACACACACACAAACCAACCCCCCAAAACAAAAACACATCCATCATGATCAAGTAAGCTTCATCCCAGAAATACAGGATTGTTCAACATACATAAAAACCATCAATTTTATCCATTATATAAACAACCTGAAAAAAGAAAAAAAAAAAAACTACATGATCATTTCCCCAGATGCTTAAAAAGCCTTTGACAAAAATCTAACACTCCTTCACAATAAAAGTCCTAGAAAGATTATGAATACTGGGAAAATACCTAAATATAATAGAGGCAATATATAACAAGCCAATAGCCAACATAAAACTAAATGGAGAGAAATTCAAAATAAGCTCACTAAAATCAGGAATAAGAAGATTTTGTTCTTATTAGATCCCTTATCTATTCAATTTAGTTCTTGAAGTTTTAGTTGAAGCAATAAGAGAACAAAAGGAGATTAAGGGGATACAAATTAACAAGGAAAAAGTCAAACTTTCTCTATTTGAAGATGACATGATAGTATACCATATAAGTGGCCCCCCAAAATTTTACCAGGGAACTTCTACAGTAAACACCTTCAGTAATGCAGCATGGTACAAGATTAACTCAAAAAATCAATAGCCCTTCTATACACAAATGATAAAAGGGATGAAAACAAAATCATCTAAACATCACTCCCTATAGCAGCTAAAAATAGCATCAAATTTCTTAGGGTAACTCTAACCAAAGAAGTGCTGTCACTTTGTATGACAAAAACTTTAAGTCACTGGAAACGATATCAGAAAATCAAAAGATCTCCTATGCTCCTAGATAGGTGGGATCAACATAGTAAAAATGGTAATCTTGCCACAAGCAATCTACAGATTCAATGCAATCCCCATCAAAATCCTAAAACAGTTTTTTACAGACCTTGAAAGAACAATACTGAGCTTTATAAAGAGTAACAAGAAACCTAGACAGAACATAATAATACTTCAGGAGGCATCACCATCCTTGACTTCAAGCTATGTTATAGAGAAACAATAATGAAAAACAGCTTGGTACTGACATAAAAATAGACTTGTGGGTCAATGGAATTGAGTCAAAGACCCAACCTTAATCCACACACCTATCAACACCTGATTTTTGACAAAGAGACCAAAAATATACAATAGAAAAAATATATTTAACAAATGGTGCTGGCATGACTGCATGGTAGTATGTAGAAGAATGCAAATAGATCCATATATATCACTCTGCAAAACTCAAGTCCAAGTGCATCAAAGACCTTAAGATAAACCCAGTTACACATAATTTGATAAAAAAGAAAGTGGAAAATACTCTTGAATGCATTGGAACAGGTGAGTACTTCCAAAATATGACATCAGTAGCACAGACATTAAAAATAACAATTAATAAATGGGACCTCCTGAAATTGAGAAGCTTCTGCAAGGCAAAGGACATGGTCCATAAGACAAAATGATAGCATACAGGATGGGAAAAGATCTTCACCAACCCTATATCTGACAGAGGACTGGTCTCTAAAATATGTAGAAAACTGAATAAAATAGAGCCCCCAAACCCAAATAATCCAATAAAAAATGAGGTTCAGAGCTAAAAATGGAATTTTCAACAGAGTTACAAATGGCTGAAAGACACTTAAAGAACTGTTCAACATCCTCACATTTAATTTAATGTAAATTAAAACAACTTTGAGATACTACCTTATGCCTGTCAGAATCCTAAGATCAAAAACACAGATGATAGCCTATTTTGGATGGGATGTAAAGCAAGGAACACCCCATCCATTTGCTGGTGGGAGTGCAAACTTGTATAGCCACTTTGGAAATTGGTATGGTGTTTTCTCAGAAAATTTGGAATTGTTCTTTTCAGTGATTCAGCAATATCATTATTTGGCATATACCCAAAGGACAGACATTTTTGCCTCAAGAGCATTAGTTCAATATGATATTAGTTCATAGCAGCATTATTTATAATAGCCACAACTTGGAAACAACCTAAATGTCCCTCAACTGAAGAATGGATTAAAATAATTATGGCACATTTACATAGTCTTACTCACCAGTAGATAAAATGACATCCTAAAATTTTCAGGCTAATGGATGGATTTGGAGAGTATCATTTTAAGTGAGGTAACACATGCCCAGAAAGATAAACATGGTATGTAATAGTTCGTAAGTTTTTAGATTTTAGACATAAAGCAAAGAATATACACAACCCCTACCCTCACGCCACCACCACACATCTAGGTATCAGGAGGAACCTAAGAGAGACATCCAGGGATTCCCCTGGGAAGGAGAAATAGAGAAGATCTCCTGAGTAAATTGGGATCATAATGGGGAGTGAGCAAGGGGAGATGGAAACAAATCATGAGAGGAGGAGATGGTTGAGTGAGAAGAGCAACACAGAGGGAGAACAAAGAAATAAATATCTTGACAAAGGGATCTACCTTGGTATTAGAAAAAACACCTGGTGCTAAGGAAACCTCCAGGAATCCACAAGATGTCCTTGGCTAGGACTCCAAACAATAGTAGAGAGAGTACCCAAATGGTATTTCCCCTATAATCAAATGAGTGACCACCACAAATGTCATTATAAAAACTTCATCCAGCAATGGATAGAGGCAGAAGCAGAGATTCATAGTTAAGCACCAGGTTGAGCTCCTGGTCCACCTGAGGAGACAGAGAGAGTAGATAGTATATGAGCAAAGGGACTAGGATCATGAGGAGGAGATCCACAGAGATGGCTGACCTGAGCAATCGGAAGCTCATGGACTCTGAAATAATCGCTGAGGCACCCTCACGGAAAAGAACTAAATCCTCTGAATGTAGATGACAATCAAACAACATGGGCAGTTTGTGGAGCCTCTTGCTGTAGGACCAGAGATTAATCCTGGTGCATGAAATGGTTATTCAGAGCCCATTCCCTACAGAAAACAACTTACTCAGTCTTGATTCTGGGGGGATGGACTCGGTCCTACCTCAACTGGATATGTCAGACTGTACTGACCTACCTTGGGGAAGGGATGGGGTATAGGGTGGGAGGGAGGCTGAGGGGAAAATGGGAAGGATTGGAAGGAGGGGGAATAGTGATATATATGAAAAACCTTTTTAAATAAACATAATAAAAAATAAAAATATAACGCTTAAAAAAAAAAAGGATGGCACACATGGTCATCAGACTCTAACAGAGAGACATCACTACATGTGCCTTATTTTGGGGCTCATTGGTTCAACTCCTCACAAATAAAATGGGGATACACAGAGAAATCAGTATTCCTGTTAATGAAACCAGGATTTGAAGTAACTGCAAAGCAATGAAGGACCTGAGTATATCATTGTATTTATTTATGAAACTCTCAGAAATACAGAGAAATAAAAACATTTAAAAACTCATAGTTATGCTCATTGTTAACTTGAATTTCATTTTGATTTTTATTTTTTGCTTATTCTTCTGTAATAGAATAACAGTCCACATCCCTGGCCTTTCTCCTGCACCTAGATATTTCCCAATAGAATCTGTATGCACAGTAATATGGATACATTGTCAGGCTATACTTTAAACAGACTGTGCTGTGGGGCCTACCCAGGAAAGCCCCCTGAAGAGACTGTCTTCAGCTCATGACAGGGGATTAAAAGATAAGTATAAAATAATAATCATATTATTGAGCAAACTATGTACCAGGGTCGATAGGTGTCCTCTTGGTGCTATGCAAAACCTAAGGCCGATTTTTGCTAAGTAAATGTCTATCATGGAGGATTCATGATGGTGGGTATTCAGCAAGCAGCACCTCCAGTATTTGTGTCTCTGAAGCCAAACAAGCCAGCATAGCTGCTCGGTAGGGGTGGATGGAGGAAACATGCAGAGGCGGACATGACCTAAAAACTGACATAGAACTGAGGGACCATTAAGTAACCAAGGAGCATTTTGTTTCTCAGGTAGGTCTTGTTTTAAAAGGCAGTTGTGGTGAAATGTGTGTTGCTTTGGGATAGTCTCTGCTTTGTGGAATTCACAGCAAATACGTCTACACTGTATGCATAGAACCCACTGTGAGATCAGACATGGTGAAGCAAGCTCTCAGAAAAATGTTGGCAGGTGATTCCAATTGGAATCAAGAAATGAAACTCATTCTTAAGAGGTCAGCAAGCGCCCTAAGGAGGCTCAGTAGACTGAGCAGAAGTATATTATCCACACTATTGACTTAGCCTTGTGGTCCAGAGCTGTCTTAAGTAGAACAGCATAGAAACTGTTGTATTTTCTTCTCCCAGCCAAGCCTGAGTTTCCCATCTCTGTGGAATAAGATCCAAATGGAAGGAGTAGCTACAAATGTACTGACCCAATTTGTCCTCCAGAAGCTCTTTCCAAAAGAATTTGAAGAATACTAGTGTCCAGGAAAGCAAAGCTATTCTATCCAGCTAGGGGCCTGAACAGTTCTCATTGATTAAAAGTGAGAATCATGTAAAAAATAGAAGAGTGAGTATCCCTTAACCTCTGCCTTCTCCAAGGGTTACAGAGCCCAAGCAGACAAGGAAAGGAGTGTACAACCTGGTAGGAAGGGTTCAATTATGCCACATGGCCACTTTGCAAGACAACACATGGCCAGCATCTCCCCTCCTTTTCCCCTTATTTTCTAAGTTGGTTTGTATAAGCACACATACATTTATAGTCCATCTTTTGTCCTATTAGTGGCTTTTTATCTGTTTGTTGCTCTTTCCTCCTTTTCTCTCTCTCGAATATTGATTTCTTTTATGCTCTCCATATATATCCTTTTTCTTTTTTAACAAAATTAAGGCCTCCACTTTGTACCTTTTGTTTGTTTATGCACTGTCTGCTTTTTGAATATGCTTTTGATTTTGTTTTCTACTTACTTTCTTTTATCTCAAAATATTGTAACCTAATCTTAAATCTTACTACAGAGTCACAGGGACCAAGGTAACATGGCACTGGCACAAAGCTGCCATGGAATAGAATAGGGTATCCAGAAATAAACACACCAGTGTTGAGGAAACTGATTCTCAATATGGGTGGCAAAAACATACACTAGGAGAAAACAAAATGTCTTCAGTCAATAGTGCTGGGGAAGTAGAAGACGAAGGCTAACTAGATTCTAATTTCACCCCAACAAAAGTCAATTAAAAAGAAGAAAAAAAGGTTTGAGCAAGAGAGAGAAAAGAAATAAGAGTGAGAATGAGGGAATAAAATAATTCAAATTCATAATGCATGTGTATGAAACATTCAAAGATTAAAAAAACTGCATCAAAAACTGTAATAGAAAACTGAATCATTAAGAAAAAAATGTTAAAGGGCTGGAGAGATGGCTCAGCAGTTAAGAGCACTGGCTACTCTTCTAGAAGACCCAGGAGTAATTTCCAACACCCACATGACAGCTCACTACTGTGTATTACTCCAGGATCTAATACCTCACATAGAGATTCATGCAAGCAAAAACACCAAAGATCATAAAATACAGATAAATTACAAAAAAAAGTTCAAAAAAAAAAAGAGAGGAGAGAAAGGGAGAAAGGAAGAGAGACAGAAAATGACTACTTGAGTATTAAACTCCACAAAGACACAAATTCTCCCAATGATCATCCAGGTTTATGGAGGAAATGTAAGGTTCAGAAGAGACCACATGCCACTGGAATTCTGGATCTTCCACTTCAGCCATGTGAGTGAACACACCTAGGTTTCTTGGGTTATACAAACAGTGAGACAGTCAACAAATATGGTTTTACATTGAAAATCTGTGGTTACTTCCCATGCATCAATGTCAATGCTGTCAATAACATTTGACATGTCATTTGTCACTCATCAATGGTGCGATGACATGACAGAGGATGTATAACAGACTGCATTTGTAATTATACATAACACATATGTACTCAGTAGTGAACAATGGTGTTTTAATTCTATCAAATCATGATCCAATTGACTCCTCAAATCAATACTAAGATATATATTATTCCCCATTTATAAGTAGGAAAACTGAGTGATAAAAGGAGGAAAACTGAGTGATAAAAGGAGGGGAGGCACTTTCCCAGAATCACACGGATGACAATAATAGATACACATTTAAATTTCACAGCTTACTAACATAGGAGGAATTGAACTCTACATATCTGAGTTTTAATTCAGAACTATCGGGTTTGTGTTTTGGTGAAGATCAGTTATATCAGTAGTTTGGAATTATGGTCTCAGTGACCCTCAACCTCCTAATTATAATTGTTCTGTCATTATTAAATATCACATTTTATCAAAAGCATATATATTTGAATAATTTGAATATGTGCATTGTTAATATTGAGAACATGAAAGGGTGATGCTAACATGTATATAGGAGATGGAAGTGCCCAGGTGGATTTTACCACAGGGTAAATGCTGTGGTGACTCAGCACCACTGCACCACCTGCCTGTCCACAGTAGGCAGAAGAGGAGAAAGAGTGCACCAGACTCAAGTTATGGAGATTGTATACCACCTCTTCAACTTCCTAAGCTCACAAGTGTCTGCAGAAGTGAGCAGTTTAATATGTGCAGCCACCGCTTTAGAATGGAAAAAGGCAGTGTCATTTCAGTGTGACTAGAGGAAGCTCAGGCTAAGTAATTCAGTTCTAGAAAAAACAAAACAAAACAAAAATAGTCTTAGTTACCAAACCTATGGTAAAGTTTGGTTCCCATGATACAGATTGAGGCAAGTGTATGAGTTCACCATAAAGTTTAAAGGACCATACAGCTAAAAAGGAGGAGTGAATGTCAATGCCACATGAGAGTTACTGGAGTTGATGAAATTCATTAAACATTTCAAAAATACCTAGTTCAACTGCATGTTCTTCTAATAAAGATTTAATGGACATTCAAAATTTGCCAGCCCAATTTCTATGGAGCCATTATACCTTGTGTACATGAACAAAGGCATTGTGCTGAGTTCCATGTATATGTACGCTTATTGTGTCAATTAAAAATAGTTGTATAATCAGTTGAAGTGATGAATCTACAGAGAAGACTCAGTGGGTAAGGATATTTAATGCCAAGGCTGACAAACTGAGTTTGAGTCTTGAAAACAACATGATGGAAGGAGGGAACTGATTTCACCAAGTTGTCCTAGAGCTCCACACATATTCCATGGCACACAAGAGCACATTTCCCAACAAAACAGCCATGTACATGTAAAAAGAAGTCTAAGATAAAAACAATTTTAGTGATAATTCCTTCCATGCTTTCTAACTGATCATTATACCCATCAAAAATTTTACATAAAGCATGCTGCATTCATCCATATAATGGCATACCTCCACAAATGTCAAAAAAACCCAAACCTGAATAAAGTAAATATTTACTTAATTCAAACAGTAAACTTTTTAAAGGCTCTGTGCTTATGTGAGAGACAAGGAAATCAGAAGTTTAGATTTCTCAGTAGACTAGGTACTGGATGAGTCATTTCAAAGCACTAATTTAGAAAGCTTTTTATAAGACAATTTGTTAGTCAATTGAATGTACTTGATGAAAAGTGAATTGCTTGCTCTAATTTGAAAAGGAAGCAATCATAAATTTTTGAGAACAGATAGTGACAACACTAACAGAAATAGTTAGGGATCTATTTTTAGTAGCCTGCACTTGAAACTTGATAACTTGAAAATCTGTTTATTTTCAAAGGAAACCCATCTAATTACAATCTAAAGAGTGCATTCTTTCAGGAGCATGGTAAAATGGTACAGTGATAAATCTAAATAACTAGTGTCTTTTTGAGTAACTGACCTAAAAAAAAAAACCACCACCAACAAAATAATTTTTGTCAAGCATAATAAGAGATATAGTTCTGAAATATTTATAAAAATCTTCAAATTTGTCACTTTGTATATCTTCTCTGCCACTGGACAGTCTGACATTATTCCCAGTTTACTAAAGTTGCAAAATAGTCAAACAGTTGCATAGTGAAGACCTGCCTATATAATTATGAAGGGATATCTTTTTACACTTAATCTCCCCCCCTGCCCCATATTCTAAAAGAAAAGAATATAGCACTAATGATTTTTCTTGTAGAGAATTACCTTAGATTGCAATAAAATGCTCAAAAAGAAATAGATCATTAGGAGTAGATTTTCCCTAAAACTTCCCTGTCTAATTCTCTTCATCATAGTACTAAACAGGCCTTCTCCATTGAGATTCTGACATCAGTGATTGACATGCTGAGGATGATATGGCTGCAGACCGGGCTCACTGTGAATACTTTCTGCCATGATGTGAACAGCTCTGCTCTGTTATACCTTCCAACTTCCAAACTTAAATACATCCTTTGAGGAATCCTTCCAGAATTCCATTCATAGCAATGCAAACATAGCAAACACACCATCATTTGATCCAGGAAAAGCATTCTCAAATCCTTAGAAAATTAAGAAAAAAGAACTTATCTCCTCAAAATTTTTATGTTCACATATGTTGATATCCGATAGATACAGATGTGGTCCATGATATGGGGATCCTAATTAATGAGCCCTTAGCAGGACAGAGGGTGGAATCCTGTGGTTTACAGCCTTTATGAAGGGTTGGCCCTAATCTACTGCACTAAAATAAAGGTGAAATTATTATTTTCTAATAATGCAGATCACAGATAATTATATTTTGAGATAGTCTGCCTTGTTATCTTCACGTTTTATATAGCACAATTAAAGACAAATGATAAATAACTAGATATGTTATTTTCTTGTTTTCAGAGTTCTAAAAGTATTTTTCTCTCTTACTAACTTGCAATGTGTGTAAGCTATGAAGAAAAAAATAATTATTTTCACCCTGAATTTGATTTCCTGTATAGCAATGTCATTAGAATGCCCACAGTTCTCAGGAAAAAGAAAGTACAAGTAAATTTGATACAGCATAAACTAGTAAATTACTTTATTAGACTTTAGGTCATTTGGGGGACAATTTAAAAATCACATTGCCTTACTCGCTAAAAAGTAAATTAAAATATAATGATGTGCACAAGAGCATGTGCTCTACATATAAATAATTACTAACTTCATTTAGCCATTTATTTAAAATTGACTGATGTGGTACAGAATGAGTGGAGGGACATTTAACTACACTAGTTCCAGCTGATGTTCTAGAGATTCTCTGGTTGTTTTCATTGCTTGCATATCAGTTCTTTTAACATAGCACCATGTTACAGCACATTTAGGCCAGAGGGTGTGGGACAATGAATAGAGAAAAGATTGGTCAAGAGGCTAGATGTATGGATAATCCTAACAAGAATTAGAATAAGCCAGTGGGAGATAGTAGTATGTGAGAACAAAGATACTCACAACAAAAAGATTAGAGGGAGAAAGGGCCAGATGAAGTGAGGTCGACCATGCCGATGATGCTTGCTTCTGTTTTTTGTCAGTGAGGCCACTGTTATTATGAGGACTCATACACATCATCACCCTTGATTTATTGCTTTATTTGAAGGTGAAGGGACCTAGAAGTCTTGTATCTTAATGTGTTGCCTTAAGTAGGATGTGCTTTGAATGAGAAATATCTCGTATAGGTTCATATGTTTGGATATGTGGTTCCAAGATAGTGGCATTATTTGGGGAGACCACAGAACCTTTAGGAGGTGGAGCCTTCCTGGAAGAAGTAATGTCATTGGTAATAAGCTTTAGAAGGTTCATAGCCTTACACCACACTCTTTCCTGTTGTTTTCTGCTCCTTTTGTGTAGATGAAATGTGGTTTCTCTGCTTTCTGATGACTAGGCAGGTCTCATGCTACTCTGCCATGATGTCCTCTGAAACTGTAAGTTAAAGAAAACTCTTCTATGAATAGCTTTCTGTCAGGGTATTTTATCATAGCAAAAATACACTAATTCATTATCAAAGTAACATTTAATAATAATAAAAGCCCTCTAGAGTGGTTCTGTTTTGGCTCTGAAGCAGAGCCTAACTATGTAGTCCAAGTTTGAACTGATGATTCTCTTGCTGTACTCTCTCATGTCTTGGGATAAAAAGCCTGTGTCACCATGCCTGGTTCTCTCCTATCTATCCCATCCCTACTGCCTATCATGAAGCAATCCTTTCTTTGAATCAGAGTGCATGGCTTACTCTATGTGACTTTTTTCCCTTGGCTGTAGTTTTACTCCCAGCAGCAACACAGAGGACACTATCTATACTCACCAAAAGGTCCTTTCTGTAAACATTCACAGTTGTATCCTCTTTTCTGTTGCTGTGATAAAACACTATGACCAAAGCAAAATATAGAGGAAAGTTTATTTGGGCTTGTGATTCCAGAATGTTAGAGTCAGTAGTAGGTGCAGTAGATGGCAGGCATATTAACTAAACAGAATCAGAGAGCTCATGTCTTGAACCACAAACACTAAGGAGAGAGAGTGAATTTAAATCTTCCTCAGTGTTCAATCTCTAAAAGCTCTCCTCCAGGAAATACTTTATTGAAAAAGCAATACCTCCTATGCCTCCACAAACACTGTCACTGGCTAGGGACTAAGCATTCAAATGCCTGCAACTATGGGAAACATCTTTTTCCAAACACCACAATTGCCAAACTTAACATCCTGTTCTCTGGATTGGGGAGTCTCTTTTTTTTCAACTGTACCTCACTGATGCTGGTTCACCTCCTTCTTACAAGACATAAAATAGCATCCAATCTCTAGTCTGATAGATTTCACAGCAAAGCAGGAAAAGAAGAAGGGGTATGGGCATCAGTGATCTCTTTCATATATTTTGATTTACTGTAGGTTCCAAGCTGCCTCCTTTAACAGTAAAAAAGGCAACTCACAAAGGTGATTATTATTCCTTTAGAGTTGAGATACTAAGAGTTCAACTGACCATCCTAGAGTAGTCACAATGTAGGACACTGACACACAGTGTACTTCCACTGACATTCTTAAAATCCACTTACTCAAGAACCTTCCAACTGAAATTATTCCTTTCAGTGTTTCAATATAATAATTCTGCTATAGAAGGCCCCTGGTTTTCTACCCTGCATGAAATCCTTAGAACTCAAACAGAACAAGTCATCTAAAGCCTTTGTTTTAGCTTTCCTATTCTCATGATCTTATGCAAGTTCAATAAATAATGTTGGGTCAAATTAAAGAATAAAAGTCCTAGTATATCACTACTGAAACTTTTTCCTTACTCTCCATAACTAGTCATTGTATTTGACTGACCATGTACAGGGCTGTCACTTTACCATACACTCTGCCATATCAAAAGACTTCTGCATATCGTGTACAAAACTATTGATTTGTACCCTCTATAAATTATTCACCATTCTGGTGATGTTAAATTCAAATTAGATGTCAAGCTTTAATTAAAAAAAAAAAACTCAACACTTTAATAGGGACTAAAGAAGTGGGTCAGCAGTTAAGAGCCCTGGCTTTTCTTCCAGAGGACCTGCATTCAACTCTCAGTGTCCACATGCCAGAGACCATGACTGACACATTGTGAACTCAAACACAGTTTGAGACATAAATCTTTCACTAAATCCCAGTGGGACACTGGCTGTGCTTGTTATTACAGCAGACCCTAGCACAGCTTGGCTGCTAAGCATTTCTTAATGGCCATAGAGTACAGTGGCTGACAATACAGAAAGAGGAGTGAAGGTCTTTGTGCTTGAGCAGCAGGACAAGTGTTCCCCATAGCTGTCACTGTTCTTACAGGGTACTAAACTGAGAAGCAGGACACAGGGATGGCTTAACAGAGTTGACTAACTTGCTCACTGTCATTTCTGTTTCTACTTTACAGATCTGGGATATAACATTAAATATTGCTGCCATGTCAGTAAAACACTAATAATAACTTGCATTTATTCAATCATTTTGTGACAGGGCTATTTTGGCTGCTTCATGTGAATTCATTGTTTTTAGTCTCTTGGGGTCACTGGAAAGCCAGTGATGTGTCCCTCTAATCATGTATTCTGAACTGAGGTCATCTGCAAAGATTACTTACAGTGTTTGAAATAACAAAATTGTGCATGGTAAGAGAAAAAGGATTCTTACTTCTGCCTGTTGTGACTTCCTGGCTATTTTTACAAATGCTTTCAATGGGAATTGTTCATATTTTAGTGTTATGCTATAGTTCTATGAACTTGAGGCTTCCATAATTCAGTTTATTCTCAGGCACTGTACACAGAGCCAACACAAAGATCAAGCCATACCCACCCAATTGCATCAATTTATGAGCAGAACCTAAAGTTGGAATCCAAAATTCTAGGTGCATCTTAATCCACATTACTGATACAAAAGGCAAGTTGAGAAGCAAAATG
The DNA here is from genome assembly GCA_004025045.1 of Sigmodon hispidus. Classification (NCBI taxonomy): domain Eukaryota; kingdom Metazoa; phylum Chordata; class Mammalia; order Rodentia; family Cricetidae; genus Sigmodon; species Sigmodon hispidus. The sequence goes on from PVIH01002030.1 coordinate 127,361, forward strand.
GCCACTATTTTGTTATTAACTTCCTTCATTGACTAAGAAGAGAAATTTTCCTAGTATTGAGCTAAGTTGGTATCTCTGGGTACTTAGGAGCTATAATAGAAACTCACTCCAGGGCAGGCAGTCACAGAACAAGCAAAATTTGAAGTCCAGATAGGTGCATGTGGGAAATGGCAGCCAGAGTGAGGCAGAGAAGGCCAGCATTCAAGAGTTACAGATTCTTGAGTAACCAGGTGATAGCTCTAGTCAGATGAGTCAGGTGCACAATGTTCCTACTCCAGATGGAGCCTTGAAAGAACCAGAAGTTGCAAGATACTTTTATCTGTAGCTATTTTACAATGAAGGATTCTCTTCAAACCCTAGCTAGACCAACTCCACCTTATAGCAAAGTACTGAGCCTGCAGTCACTTCTGCACTGGGAACACTAAGCAGAACTCTGAATTGTAGAATTTCCTTATCTCTTGTAAACAGAGTTGTAAAGAACAGACAATGGCTGCAATGGCATATAGAGAAGAAGCAGCAAGTTCAGAGGTCTGCAGATGGCCTTGGTTTTTCACCCTGTCATAAGAAACTCCAATAAATCACTTGACTCTTTTTGGGTTCTGGAGTCAAAGTTGAGGTCAAGTACACAACTGTGACATTTATGCAGAGGGCCGAGATTGACTCCATGCAGGTTCCCAGGTTACTGGCTCAGACTGAGTTCTCATGACCCAGACTAGCCTTTTTTTGTGAGTTTTCCCCTGATGTTCCAGAGCAGCCTCAATCTTTGGTTCTTCCTCTGTAACAATGATCTAGATTCTAGATTTATGTGTAGTCCCAGATTTCAGCACTGGTACAATCAATCAGTGAGTCAAATAAGCAATTCAAATTAACAATCTTCATATTCCACAGAAAATTTAAAAGATCAGCTCAGAGTACCTCAGAATATGGTCACTTATTTCAGTTCTTATTATATATATTCTTTTTTACTTCAAAGATGAGAAAAAATTGCATCTAATACTTAAAATTGCTTTTCTTTTTTTCCCTTCTGTCTAAAAGCCTTATAACAAGACTATAAAATTCAATAAGAAATATGTCTAAAAAATAGTTGGCTACTTTTTTTCCAGAGTAATATGATTGTAGCTTGGATGATGGTACCCAACTCCCTTTGCAATGGATAGGATTTCAAGTCCAGGCTGTTGCAATAGAAGTAGTATATGACAAGTTTGTAGTGTGCCATTTGATTTTCTGTTCTGTTGGCTTGCTGTATTTTGGCTGCTGATACAAGCAAAAAAATTTGTTTGTATATGTGTATATAATTGGGTGTGCATATATGAGTACATAGGTAAGTGTATTTAAGTATGCACACATGTGTATATGGATGTGGGTGATTTTATCATTGTATGATATAGATAAGCATGTCATTATATGCTGTGCATGTGCTGTGGCGATACATTTAATGGCACACAAGTGTGCATCGTCATATGAGATGGACTTCCTTACAGTGAAGCAACATGTTCTCAAGTCACACACAGGAAATACTGTGTCCTATTTGCCTCCCTGTATCTTTTGTTTTAGTTCTTTGAAAAAAATTCATTTATAGGCTGCTATAATTGCTAAATTCCTCATCTCTTGCCAATTTTGTCATTGCCTGGTACATCTTTTATTTTATTTTATTCATAATCTAGCTTTTCAATGTAGTTGAGAGTCTCCATTGTAGTATCATATAAAGTAAAATCACCCCATACCATTTTCCTTGGTTATGAACTCAGATAGCTCACCCTGTCTGTTTACATCAATGTCCCATATTGATATATGAAACTATAGCTTTTACACCTTGTTTTTAAGTCACTAAGTTTAGATATTGCTACTGGTCAACTAAAAAGTGAAGCACAGTTTCTTCTTGATTAACCAATGGAAACAAAACGTTTTGAAGTTTCTGTAGAGGAATACCAAGGAAATACTGATTTCTAAGAAAATCAAAATAGATGATTCTGTCAGCCTAATGTTGTCAATTTAAAAATGTGCACATATTCTTTGAATGCTGTTACTTAAAACCATAATCTTTTATTTCAGCTATGTGTGGTCATATGAGAAAATGACCGTATCATAAAAGGTCATATGGTCATGTCCCTGTGGGATCAAGCATAAATTTATAATAAAATATATCTGGTTTTATTTCCAGCTCTACTATAATGTGACAAAGTATCATTTGGAATGTTAATTTTCTTTTCTTAATAGTTACTTTTATTCAGGTAAAGCAGAACTAGAAGCATTTGCTCTTCATTTATTCATGAATATTTACCATGAAAGACTCTGGGTTCTAGGGTTTGACCCGGGCATTCAGTTTAGGTGACTTGTCCAGGCTTGCCCGGACATGCCCAGGGTCCCCCGTCTCCCCCCCTCACACAAGCACAAGCCTGCAAGCAGATAGTAAAAGGGTTGCTAAGAAACCATCAGATAACCAGAAGTACGTGACCGGACCGCATACCACAAGAAGTCTGTAATCAGGGCCAATGCTCAGGAAGCCCCCCTCCCAGCAAGCGGCCGTTTCTGCCCGCCTTTTGCTTCTGTAAGTCTGCCTCCTGCTCTCCCCTATGCTATAAAAAGCCCCTGAACAAAGCCTCAGCGCGCCAGTTAGCTCCCTGAGTTGCTGCCGCCCGGAGGTACCTTCGCCCCCCAATAAACCCTCTTGCAATTTGCATCTGATATTTGTGACTCGGCTCGGTCTCTGGGACTCGGGGTCTCCTTCTGAGGAAAGGTCCTCATTTGAGGGTCTTTCAACCACATATCTGTCTATCCGTTCATCTCTCTGACTAGTTATGCTCGAGCCTTAGACCAGAGTATTATAAATACTCTGTTTCTTCACTTAAAGACATTACAGTTCAACAAAGGATCCAAGAAAATAAGACAAGAAATACAAACTCATTATAAATACCACAAGGGATAGTTCACACAGATTCACAAGATGAGCTAGTGATAGGTGGGTGACAACAAATGGCCATGACTGGGTAAAGATGCAAGGGCAACAAGTGTGCACTTATTTAAAGGTCAAGAATAATACTGGCAGAGTGTAGAGAGCTGAGTCGTCATCATGACTGCGCCTTAAGATGGCGCCAAGCGCTCTCTTGCCATAAACAATTTCTCTCTTGCTATAAACAATTCCTCTCTTGTCATAAGCAATTCCCTATTTGGCTTGGCCTTGAATTGTGGATTGCTACCGCGTATGTGTACCTATGAGCAGTACCTACGTGGCTTATTTTGGTTTAGAAACCCTGAGAGTTTTTAGCTATTGAGCGTGGGTGGGGGGTGGGGTGGGGTGTCCCCTGCAGGGTAGAAGCTTCTGGAAAAGGTCCCGAATAAACTGTTGGAGGAAGAAGCCTGATTGCCACGTCTTTCTTGCTGGCAAGGTTGCGCGCGCGCGATGGCAGAGTTTAAGCAAAGCCACAACATGGCCAGTTACACCTGCTATTATAGCGAAGACAGGAAGACTCTACCCACAGCATAGTAAGCAGATGTCAAGAGCACACACAGAAAAAGAATTGAGAAGTCATAGGAATCCAGCCAGAGTTAATGAGCACCAGTTCATGTGTGTGAACTTAGGGACAAAATCAGCATCAGGATGTTGTTTTGAGAACTATTGTCATGGAGACAGACAACAGGAGCAAGTGTAATCACTAGGCCTGAGGGGGAAACAGAGAGAAAGCCAAGGATAAACCCTGTGGAGAGAGGTGTTATTGAAGATACCAGGAAAGAGGGAAGAATTCATTTCAGAGATGGACCACGAAGAAGAATGGTATTTAGCTGAACAAAGTATAGAATGGAAACCAGGAAAGAGATCCTCTTATAAAATCAAACATCATTTGACATAGGGTTTATGGGTGTTTGAAAATTTTATCTATCCCAATAACAACCAATAAATGAAATAATGCCAAAATGCTCACTTTCTGTCATCACATAGGATTTCTCTTCATCTTATGTTTCTATCTTATCGTCCTTCACATTTACTTTCTTTATGAAGTGGCTTAAACCTTTTAAGCTTTAGGTTTTTCATTTAATCTATAAACTAAAATGAATATTACCACCCAGCTTGGGTGACACTCATAGGAGACAAAACAAAAAAAGAGGTCAGTATTTTGGAAGGATCTTGGAATGCTTAAAGTGAGCATATTTTAAATAGATTTTTGGGGCCTACCATGTATGAAGTGTTAAAATCAGGTCTAACAGTACTTTTTCTCTTGCTGAGCACATATTTTTATTTATGTCAATATTCAATTTAGCATGCTAATAATAACAAATTTGAATTTAGTAATTTTACTTACAACCAGAATTTATTCTCAGAAATACCCACTTTTAAACACTCAGTACCAATTTACTGAAATTATCATATATAAGCTATCAAGAATTCAGTACATTTACACACAACCCTAATTCTAAGTAAGATGGTTTTATTTGTAGAAGGTCTCTCACAGCTTTCTCTTCCAGAGATACATGCCTTTTGTCGTGCTAGAAGGAGCTGGAGAATGTATGGATGTTTAGTAATGACATGCCTAGCTTCTTCCTCGTTGAAACCTAGAAAAACTCCTCCCCATGTCACAGACTCTACATTTTCAACTTCTCAGCTCATATTTTCTTTTTTTTTCTGGGTTTGAGATTCTCGCAACTTTAATTTCCAAATCTGTGGAAGCCAAACTGGAAAACTGGGAAAATGAACAATCTGGTCCCAGCGGGGTGATAGAAAACCAAGACTCCAGCTCTGCCTCCCTCACTGGGCAAACTGAAGCTTGCGGGTTCCCCCCTCCCGTCCAACAGCATAAACCTCGAGCAGCACTACACTGACCCGACAATCCTCGGTGAGGGAGGTTCCGCTTGTAGTCAATGGGGCCGTAGCCCCCTAGTGGGGGCATGTCCTGCTTCACCTTCGTTGCCGCCATACTTGTACGACTGCAACTTCCGGGCACCAGCGAAAGTGAGGTGACGTGTAGCCGCCATTTTTAGTGTGGCGGAAGTTTGTTTTCCGGGGAGGTATCTGACAATTCTGGAGTGTCTGCTAGCCCTGATATGGTTCTGAAGCTCTTCCTTGCTCTGGCCTCAGGACGGGGCATGACTCAATGGTTGGCATCTGGGCACTCTCTACCTTGCAATAAAAGCCTTGGGTTCCTCTACTTTCTTGAGCGATGGTGGCCAGCCTTGAGGTTTGCACAGGTTCCCACTTTGCATCCCACACTCCAGGGACCAAGGCAACAGGCTGAGCATCACCCAGCTAAGCACTATCACCTCGGACGATCCTGTTCCAAACTAGTGGTCAGTGCCCCCGCCAGTGCTCTCTAAAGAGGAACTGGTCATTCAGAGTGACTGAGTCACAAAGCCTGAAGAGGGTTTAGGGAGCCCGGCGGGCGGGGGGGGGGGCGGAGGGGGCAGGGGACCCCACCCCAAGGCTGAGTGATGCCCGCAGTCACTTCACAAGGCAGAAATTGTTACCCGGGCAATAAAAGTCATCGTGGCGCTAAGGCCTTGGGAGTGGGCACATGGGGGAACGGGGGTGCAGGTGCCAAGCACCATGGGTTAGGCCCGAGATTGGAGTCCGGCCGCCCTCAGCTCATATTTTCTTTTTTTTTCTTTTTTTTTTTTTTAAAGATTTATTTATTTATTATGCATACAGTTTTTACAGAAGAGGGCACCAGACCTCATCATAGATGGTTGTGAGCCACCATGTGGTTTTGCTGGGAATTGAACTCAGGTCCTCTGGAAGAACAGTCAGTGCTCTTAACCTCTGAGCCATCTCTCCAGCCCCCCTCAGCTCATATTTTCAAAGTCAATGACAAATATGTAGCAGAATTACCTCTACTTCAAGATGAACCACAATGCCTTTACAACTTGGAACAAGGCAGTTATTGCTCTTTTGCTTTCTGTTAAGCATTTCTATGCTTAAAACAAATTCCTTCTACCTCTGCATAAACTTTCAACCACTTAATGCTTTTGGTTTCCTCAACCTACCTTTTGTGATTACTGATTTCATTTGTCACTTTACCACAAACTAGAACTACCTAGGACAATGTCTCAATGAGGGAGTGGAAGATCAGACCAGGCTGTGGCAGATCTATGTGGGATTGTCTTGACTGCTAATTGATATGGAAAGAACAAGCCTATAAGTGGACTGTGCCACTATCTGGTTTGGGACCCTGGACTGTGTATAAGAATCTTGTTGGGTACTAAGCATGAGTGCTTTCATTCATCTCTTCTCTTGACTGTATACATATGATAGTACTTGCAGTGGGATTATGTTCTTATGCATTGTAAATAATTGTCCTGTCTACTGGTTTGATAAGAAACTGATTGGCCAGAAGGCAGATAGAAAATGTAGGTGGAGCTAGTAGACTAAGAAAACTCTGGGAACAGAAACAGCAGAGCAGAGACACCAAAGGAGATGCTAGTGGATGCAGAGGAAAGAAGCTGGAATGCTGTTCTGAGAAAAGGTGCCAAACCACATGGCTAAACAGATTCCATGGGAATAGATTGAAATAAGATGAAAGGGTTAGCTAGCAATATGGCTGAACTATAAGGCAACCAGCATAAAATTAATACAAGCTTCTGTGTATTACTTTGGGACTACTAATTCAGATCTTGGGGCTACTCCAGGTCAGAAACTTCTTATTACAAGGACTAGCTTTTTGAAATTATTGCCTTGGATTCTCTGCAATAATGGATCATAATCTGGAATTGTGAATTAAAATAAACCCTTTCTCTCCTAAGTTGCTATCTCATTGAGATATGTTTTACATACCCAAATCATAGGACCAGGCTTCAGGCCTCAAGTGATTAAACTAAAACATCTATTAATGAATAAATAATTCATATTAACTTAAATATACATTTAATTTTATGGTAGCTATTGTGTCCTGATGAGTTAGTGCTACAACTTTTTCTTGATCATGTGTGAGTATTTAGAAGTCTTCCTTATGGTTATGTCATCACAGAAGGATGATGTCTTTATATTTACCACTTAGAGCTACTGGACACTCTCATGCTGTATACTGTATCATTTGGAGAGCTCTCAAGATACCAGCCATTTGCTTTGTGGTACTTAATTTAAGAACCTATGACTCTAATGTGTGCTTTCAGCAGTCTAAAAGTATTCATCATCTAAAGAAAATGATTCATACCTACTTTGAGTAATAAGGTGGGTGCTCACTTCAAAGAGTATGCTTTTTGGTTATCTAAATGATGTGACAGGTAGGTAAACATCTGCTTAGTAAGTAATATAGCGTAGGTACATTAGTTGTTAGAACTAGATAACCAAATAGATTTTTAATGTGTATAGGTAAACCAAGAGAATAATGATTTCTATGAGAATAAGAAGTGGGAGTTAGAACTCATTTCATCTATGCCTGAGGGAAATCTATCCTAGATTCATGGTGATATAGGAGGAAAGACAGATTCTTAGTGATAATGCTTCAATGACAAGATGAATGAGACTAGATAAAAAGAAATTAAGAACCTATATCTCATTGTTAGGAGTTGAAATCATAGAGTGTATGCAATAAGGGGAATAAATGGCATACCTAGAGAAATTCAAGTGGTCCAGCTGGCTAAAACATAGGAAAGAGAAACTAAGTGATAGGTAGGAAAACAAAACAAAACAACAACAATAAAAACAGAAATACAGAGTCCAGACCGTGAGTGTCTTCTACATTGTGCTAAGAAATTCTTTTATTCACCCACCTGGATAACATCTTGATAGCCTCCAGCAGATATTTTTAAAAAATTAACAATAAATGATGACTTTCTAAATCTACTCAGGGGCTACAATATTTACTCTCATCTAAATAGTTTTAAACAAAACTTTCCTATATTCAAAATACCTTTACTTCCCTCCTATACACAAATGATAAAAGGGCTAAAAAAAGAAAACAGGGAAATATCACCCTTTACAATAGCTGCAAATAACATCAAATATCTCAGAGTAACTTTAACCAAAGAAATGAAAGACCTATATGACAAAAACTTTAAGCCTTTAAAGAAAGAAAGTAAAGAAAATATTAGAAAATGAGAAGATCTCTCATGGTCTTAGATATGCAGGATCAACACAGTAAAAATGGCAATGTTACCAAAAGCAATCTACAGATTCAATACAATCCCCATCAAAACCCCAACACAATTCCTCACATGCCTCCAAAAAACAATATTTAACTTCATATGGAAAAACAAAAAACCCACAATTTCCCAAAAACAATAGTATACAATAAAGAAACTTCTGGAGGCTTCACCATCCCTGACTTCAAGTTCTTTAATAGAGCTACAGTAATAAAAACAGCTTGGTATGGGCATCAAAACAGATATGTGGATCAGTGGAATTGAATTAAAGACCCTGACATTAAACCCCACACCTAGGAAAACCTGACTTTTGACAAAGAGGCCAAAAAGTACACAATAAAAATGTAGCATCTTCAACAAATGGTGCTGGCTTAACTGGATGGTGACATGTAGAAGAATGCTAACAGATCCATATAATATCACTCTACACAAAACTCAAATATAAGTGGATCAAAGACCTCAACATAAACCCAGTTGCACTGAACCTGATAGAAAAGAAAGTGGGAAATACCCTTGAACACATTGTCACAGGTGACTACTTCCTAAATATAACACCAGTAGCACAGACACTAAGAACAACAATCAATAAGTGGAACCTCCTGAAACTGAGAAGCTTCTGTAAAACAAAGAACACTGTCAATAAGACAAAGTAACAGCCTACAGAATGGAAAAAGATCTTCATCAACCCTACATCTGACAGGACTGATCTCTAAAATATATAAAGAGCTCAAAAATTGGAGATAAAAAAACCCAACAAATAATTCAATTAAAAATGGAGTAAAGAGCTAAATAGAGAATTCTCAACAGAAAAATCCTAAATGGCTTAAAGACACTTAAAAATTGCCTTAGCCACCAGGGAAATGCAAATCAAAACAACTCTGAGATACCATTTTATATCTATCAGAATAGCTAAATTCAAAAACTCTAATGACAGCCTGTACTGGAGGTCCTTCCTGGTGGGAATGTAAACTTGTACAGCCACTTTGAAAATGAATATGGTGGTTTCTCAGAAAAATGAGAATCAATCTATCTAAAAATCCAGCAGTACTACTCTTGGGAATATACACAAAGGATGCATATTCCTAACCACAGAACATTTGCTCAACTATATTCACAGAAGTATTATTTCTAATAGTCACAACCTGGAGACAACTTAGATGGCCCTCAGCTAAAGAATGGATTAAAAAATATGGTATATTTGCACATTGGAGTACTATTCAGCAGAAAAAAAAGTGATATCCTGAAATTTGTAGGCAAATGGATGGAACTAGAAAAAAAATATCTTTAGTGAGATAACACACCCAGAAAGGCAATCAAGGTATGTACTCACTCATAAATGGATTTTAGACATAAAACATAGGATAAGCAGGCTATAATCTACAACCCCTGAACAGCTAGGTAACAAGGAGGAACCCTAAGAGAGAGATTTGTTGATTTCCCCTGGGGAAAAAAATAGATAAGATCTCCTGTGTAAATTGGGGTGATAGTGATGGTGATGGTGATGGTGTGTGTGTGTGTGTGTGTGTGTGTGTAAGGGGAGGTGGAAAGAGAACATGAGGTAAAGAGATGGCTGATTTGGAGGAGGGACAGAAACAGTGAACAACAAAATAGATATCTTGATAGAGGCAGTCATTATGGGGTTAAAAGAAACCTAGTGTTAGAGAAATTCCCAAAAACTCACAAAGATGACCTCAGCTAAGACTCCAAGCAGTAGTGGAGAGGGTTTCTAAATTGGTCTTCACCTAAATTGTCCTTGTAGAACCTTTATCTAGCAACTAAGGGAAGCAGTTGCAGAGATCTACAACTAAGCACTGGACTGAGCTTCCAGTCCAGTCAAAGAGAAGTCAGGAATTACATGAACAAAGGGGCCAAGATCATGATGAGGAAATCCACAGAGACAGCTTAGAAAGATGAATGGGACTGGTCTAGGCCCTCTGAATGTGGATGATAGTTGTATGGCTTGGGCAGTTTGTGTGGCCTCTGGCAGTGGGACCAGAATTTATTACTAGTATATGAACTGGCTTCTTAGATCTCTGCAACTGCTTCCCTACAGAGGAACACCTTGCTCAGCCTAGATATTTGGGGGAGGGGCTTGTTCTTACCTCTAAAGGATATACCAGACTGCATTAACTTACCCTGGAGTCCTTTCTCTCCCTGAGGAGTGGTTGGGTGAATAGGGAGGGGAAAAGCTGGGGGATGACGAAAAGAGGGGAGGGAGGGGAAACAGTAGTGGTTATATTTTAAAAGAACCTTTTAAATAAAGAATACATAAACAAAAACAAATACTTTTACTTTAAAAATGTTGCTACTATTTCTACGTTTCTTTAAACCCCTGGGTGACATTCTTCCCCTCTCCTCTTGCTCTTTAAGATCTTGTCTCTGGTCTCCTTGCCAGCTCTGTATCAGAACACTTTTTATGACTCCTTTTTTTTCTCTGACTCCATCCCCAATGGATCACAAAGATCTTCTCCTCCAGTTTTCCTTCCTCCAACTCATTCCATTATTCCAGTCTCCAATACTAGAGGCATTCCCTGGGAACACAACAGCTGAGCAGGCCAGAAAAATAGGTAAGCTAACTGAAGACTTTCATGACTCCCTCCTCTTCTCAAACTCCAATGCCCCATCTTATCAATAGCTATACAACATAACACCTGCTGCAACAGTTAATGTGGAATGTCTTTCTGTAAACTCTGAAGATGTGCTCCTGCCATTGTTTAAAAAAAGCTGTTGGCCTATGGTAAGCCAGCTTACAGCCAGGTGGGAAATCCAAGAGAGACAGAGGAAGAAGAAAGGCTGGGTCAGAGCAGATACTGCCAGCTGCCTGGGGAGCAAGATGTAATGGAATACAGGTAAGCTACGAGCCATGTGGCAAAATACAGATCAATAGGAATGGATCTTACCGAAAAAATGGTAAGTTTTAAGAGTTAGAAGGTAATAAGCCTGAGCCATAGGCCAAACAGTAGGTAATTAATATAAGCCTCTGCATAATTACTTGGGACCAAGTGCCTGTGGGGTATAGGAAAACTACCATGTGGCTAAACATAGATAAAAATTATGGATTAATATAAGTGTAAGACCTAGTTAATAATAATAAGCTTGAGTTACTGGCTGATCATTTAAAAGTAATATTAAGCCTCTTGGGTCAATTATTTGGGAAGTGGGCCCTGGGTATTTAAGAGTTTCTAGTGAGACAAAAACTTGTGAGTACAAATGGTGCATGTATGTCCACACAAAGCCTTAAAAAAAGCTTTAAAAAAGAGATTCTAAACACAAGGAAACAGAGTCAAGCATGGCTTGTTGTTGGTAGCAGCATTTTTTTAAGTGGGCTCCATTTGTTAAAGGCAAACAGAGGTGTGGCTCCTTTAAGAGATGGCTTCCAGTTGTAAAGGATGGTGTTTCCCTGGTTTCTTTTAAGCCCTTTTATCATTTGTGTATAGGAGGGCTATTTATTCTTTTTAAGTAAATTTTGTAGATTAACTACATTGCTGAAAGGTGTTTATCAGCTGTAGAAGTTCCCTGGTAGAGTTGTGTAAGTCACTTATGTATACAATCATTTGCAAATAGTGATAGTTTGACTTCTTCCTTTCCAATTTGTATCCCCTTGATATCCTTTTGTCATCTTATTGCTCTAGCTAAAACTTCTAGAACTATATTGAATAGGTATAGGAAGAGTGGTGGCTTCCCAGAGCCCATGCCTTGTGTGGAAATACCTTCCTCAGCCTTGATACTTGGGGTGGGTGGTACTCAGTTCTACTTCAAGTAGATATACCAGACAGAATTGACTTACCCTGGGATTCCTTGCCCTCTCTGGGGAGTGAATAAGAAGGTGGAGGGGAAGGAGGAGAGGTGCTAAGAAAGGACTGGGGGAAGGGTGGAAGAGGGAGTAATCATAGACATGGACAATGTTTTTAAAATAGAAAAAATAGACACACCACAAAAAGAGATGGCTTCCTGACTCAGTGTTAGAGGAAAACAAAACAAAACAAACAAACAAACAAAAAAAAAAAAACCCAAATAAAACAAAACAAAAAGTAAGTGGCTCTTTTAAGAAATTTGGTTATCAAACACTTAAAAGGTACTTGTAAGCAGCTGGCAGCATGTTTCTTGGTGGTAGCTTGGATTTAGAAATTCTGCAAAGTTGTGGCGATAAACTTGGTTGTCACCAGGACCTCTGTCATGAAGCTAGAAAGCTTCTCAGGAAGCCAAGAAATAAAGTAGAGCCAATTGTTAAAGCTGCTGCCACTTGAATCCTAGTCACACCTGTTTAGCAGGTTACTCACGTGGTCAGAAAAAGATAGAAATATATAGTAAAGATGAATTCAGATCAACAAAACCCTCTAAATTTCTAACAGTGTGTTTAAAAATGTACATGTACTTGAGAGAGAAAAGAGAAAGGGTAGAGAAAGTCTTTAAAAAAGAAATAGTGTGAAAAATAAAAAGCCAAATAAGGATATACTATACAAGTTTACACAGAGTGTCTGGATACTGCATGTTATTTCATTGTCTTTGAGCTTTTTGACTGTAGAGGCAAGAAAAAGAGTTGCTAAGTGACATTTGATTATAAATGCTACTAGATTAAACCAACCTATATATATTTAAGAATATATAGGTTTTTTTACTTACAATTTAAGTCAAAAGATATGTAACTTTGGAGGAGAGAGGTTTTGCTTTTATTTCCACAGAAAATAAGAGGCTGTTAATTTCTTCTGCATTAAAGAAAATAAGTTTTGATTGATGAAAACTCCATGAAAAATCCCTGAAGTAAACAAAAGGCCCAGATGATCCAACATTACAGAGCACCTCTGTTGTAGTTTCCTCTAGAAACTGTTCTAGATGTTGAGTTTTGCATTTAGAACAGCTTTAATACTGATGGCTGAGATGATCCAGTCTAACAGACTACTGCAGTCATGACTTGACCATAACACCACATTTTCTTTGGGTCCTCATTAGATTGACAGTGCCCTGAATTAGCGGACAGTTGTCTAGAGAACTATGCCCACATTCTCGAAAAATGAATTAGGAATGTTTGTCTTTGTTTAGAGTGCTAGTTACAAGTTGTTATGGATAATAGTTAGAAAAATTGCTAAACAAAGAAGATTAAATTCAGGGTTCTTGTTCTGAAAAGAAAAAAAAGGAGAAATCCTGTAGGATAATGCTCTTGTATATGGTAAAGTTTTGTCACTCGTATTGGTTTAATTAAACAATAATTGGCCAGTAACAAAGCATGAATTATAGATAAGACAACCAGACTAGAATAATTTTGGGAAGAGGAAAGGCCAAGAATTCACAAGCAAGATATAGAGGAAACAAGATGAGAATGCTGGACTTAGAAAAGGTACCAAGCCACGTGGCTAAACACCGATAAGAATTATGAGTTGAACTTATCTCTAAGATATATAAAGAACTCAAGAATCTAGAGCCCAAAACCTTGAATAATCCAATCAAAAAATGTGGTTCAGATCTAAAAAGGGAATTCTCAGCAGAAGAATTACAAATGGCTGAAAGGCACCTGAAAAAGTGCTCATCATCTTTAGCCATCAGAGAAATGCAAATCAAAACAACTTTGAGATACCACCTGACACATGTCAGATTGGGTAAGATAAAAGACACAGAGGACAGCCTATGCTGGAAAGGATGCGGAGCAAGGGGAACACTCCTCCATTGTTGGTGGGAGTGTAAGCTTGGTCAGCCACTATGGAAGGCAGTATAGCGGTTTCTCAGAAAACTGAGAATCAATCTCCCCAAGGATCCAGCAATACTACTTCTGGGTGTATACCCTAAAGATGCACAGTCATACTCCGAAAGTATTAGCTCAACTATGTTCATAACAGCATTATTTGTAATAGCAAGAACCTGGAAACAACCTAGATGTCCCTCAGCTGAAGAACGGATTAACAAACTGTGGTACATCTACACAATGGAGTGCTACTCAGCAGTAAGAAAAAATGATATCCTAAAATTCACAGGCAAATGGATGGATTTGGAGAATATCCTCCTGAGTGAGGTATCACAAACTCAGAAAGATAAGCAGGGGATGTACTCACTCATTAGTGGTCTCTAAACAAACAAACAAACAAGAAAAAAGCCAAGCATGCCCAAGTTGCAAACCACAACCACTGAAAAGCTTGGGATCAGAAATACCCTGGACTGACTCCTTGGATCCCACTCCCCTTAGAGGAACCTGACTCACTCTTGAGGGAGCGGAGAGAAAGCTGGATCTGCCAGGAGTGGAGACTGAACTAAGCAATATTGGTTCAGTGTGACCATAGGACTGTCTGCTCCCTGCCCAGAGAGGGGATGGGGAGTTGTGGAGAAGAAAGAATGACCTGATGTGGCAGGAGGGGGAAGGGACCTTGAATAAGGATATACAAGGATAGAAAGTGTGACTTCTTTGAAAAAAATAAAAAAAAGTAAGAAAGAAAGAAAGAATGAATGAATTATGGGTTGATTTAAGTGGAAGAGCTAGTTAGTAATAAGCTTAAGCTACTAGCTGAATATTAATATGTAATATTAAGCCTCCTAGTCAATTATTTGGGAAGTGGCTTCTGGGTATTTGAGAGTTTCTGGTGGGACAGAACTTTAACTACAAACAGTTTTTTCCATCTTGCCTATATCTCATGTGGATCTCAAAGACCTTCTGCTCCTACCTTACTCTTGTGACTACTTGCTTTATCTCAGCCCCCAATTCCAGCAAGCATCTTCTGATAACTCATAGGTCTCTACTTCCTGTGAACAATGTAAACTGACTGCATATCTCCACTTCTCCCTCTGTTCCCCCACACTAAATGCCCCAGTCTATAGAAGAACATTTGCTGTGATCTCTTTTCTTTTTCTTCTCCTGACTCCATTTTTAACTGATCACAAAGATCTTCTCCCAAACTTTCCTTCCACAAACTTATTCAATTTTCTCAGCATTCAACATCATCAGGCATTCCCTGGGATCATATCATTTGAGCAGACCAAGGAATCAGGTCCACAGACATTTTCTACAAAGCAACACACAAACGTTACATTTTCTGAAACTCCAGAGGAAAAACAGAAACCAAGGAACAAAGCACCCACCCAACGATGACAAACCCAGAAATCAGCACCTACACCTGTAGTCATTCCAATTCCAAATATCTGCATAGACACCAGCATAAAAACATAACCAGTAACAGGCAGCACAATATGTCTTCACTAGATGCCAGCAATCCTAACACAGCAAGATCTAAATATTTATTCATAGCTGAAGCACAAGAAAAAGACATTAAAACAGTCTGTGTGGAAACCATAGAGATCTCTAAGGAGTAACTGAATCCACACACTTAATGATATTCAGGAAGACATAAACAGTGGAAGAAAACAAATAAAACTATTTAAGACCCCAAAATGGAAAGAGAATTACCAAAGAAAACTCCAACTGAAAAAATTCTGAAAATAAAAAGTTTAGAAATTCAAATAGGAACTACAGAGACAAGCTTTATTAACAGAATATAAAACAGAGAAGAAATACTCTTGGACATAGGAGAATGAATTGTCAAAGAAATAGTTAAATCTAAAATACTCCTGACACAACACATCAAAGAAATATGGGACATTGTGAAAAGACCAAATCTAAGAAAAATAGAAATAGAAGAGAGAGAAAAAACCCAGATCAAAGACCCAGAATATATTTACATCAAAGAAAAATTTTCTAACCTAAAGAAGGAGATTAATATAAAGGTAAAAGAAACATGAAGAACACCAAAGAGCAAAAATATGAAGTTCCTTTGGCACACAATAATCAATACATTAAATGTACAGAACAAAGAAGGATATTAAAAGCTGCAAATGAAAAAAACTAAGTAAGAAATAATTGCAGACCTATTAAAATTATACCCATCTTCATTGATATAGAGACTCTAAAAGCCAAAAGGACCTGATCATGTTTTGCACACTCTAAGATATTGAAGATACCAGACCAGACTATTATATCCAACAAAACTTAGGATTGCCATAGGTAGATAAAGTTAGACATTCCATGATAAAACCAAAGGTAAACAATATTTTGCCTCAGTTGGTAGATAAGTGCTAGCAGGAAAACTCTAACCGAAGTAGGATAACTATAATCATGAAAACAAAGAAAATAGATAATTTCAGATAAGTAAATCAAAAGAAGGAAAACACATACACCTACCCACTCACTTTTCCATTACTACCATCACTACAGCCACCACCACCACCAAGAACAAAATAACAAGAACCCCCAATAATTGGTCATTAGTCTCTCTATATCAATGGTCTAAGTTCTCCAATAAAAATACACAGATTATTAGAATGTATTCTTACTTCTACTGCATCCAGGAAATACACCTCAGCATCAAGGATAGATATTACCTCAGGATAAAGATATTCCAAGCAAATACACCTAAGAAGCAAGCTGGTGTAGCCATTTTAATATCAGACAAAATAGTCTTGAAAACAACACTAATTAGAAGAGACAGAAAAAGACACAAAATATTTATTAAAGGAAAAATGCACCAAAAAGGTATTTCAACTCTTAACATCTGTGCTTCAAGCATGAGTGTACCTAACTTTGTAAAAAAAAAAAAAATTACTACAGCTTAAATCACACACAGACTCTCATAGACCAAGAATGGGAGACTGTAACTTCTCACTCTCACCAACAGACAGATCTCAAAACAAAAACTAAATAGGAAAAATGCTGTAGTTAACAGACATTATAAACCAAGTGGACCTAACAGAGATTTATAAAACACTTCACCCATCTTTACTTCTTTGCACCTTGTGAAACTTACTCCAAAACTGACCACATACTCATATACAAAGCAACTCTCAAGAGATACAAGAAAATTGAAATAACATCTGTAATCATATCAGAAAAATATGAATTAGAGCTGACTATCAACAACAAAAAACACAGAAAACTTACAAACTCATTCCACTGAATGAAAAATGACTCAAGATAAAAATTAACAGAAAAATCAAAGACTTTCTATAGTTGAAAGAAAATGAATACACAACCTACTACAACTTATAGGACACAATGAAAACAGTTCTGAAAAGTACATTTATAGAATTACATGCCTACACAACAAATCTGGACATGTTTCATACCAGCAACTTAACAGTACTCTTGGAAGCTCCAGAACAAAAAGAAGTCACACCCAAAAGGAGTAGGTGGTAAGAGGTAATTAGACTCAAGTCTGAGATCAATAAAATAGAGACAGGGAGGACAATGCAAAGAATCAGGGAAACAGAATTGATTCCTTAAGAAAACAATAAGATAGACAAACCTTTATAGTTACTAATTTTCTTGATAGGTACCATTTATCAAAGTTATATCAAGACCAAATAAGCAACTTAAACACAACTTTAATGCCGAGGGCCAATGAAGTATGTAACAGATGACAACTAGTGTTTAATAAGTCGACCCACCAGATGTATAATTCCCTGATGGGGAGAACCACCTAGCAGAGGCATGGAGTCACTGACTGTTGGTGGGTGACCAGTTGTTTGTTGTCTGTAACTCTCTCAAGTGCCACTTCTATGCCTCCCTAATAAAAATAATTGTGAGGTTCATTAAGCAGCCCATTGGTAGCATGTTTTATTTCTTTCAGCACATTTATAGTGTATAGTAAGAAAAGTTTATTTCTGTTTAATCTATATAATTTTTATGTATAGAAATAATACCATAATATTCCTCTTTACTGACACAGGAAAGTAATGATATTTTCTGTCTTGAAGACAATTAGTTTTAGACTTGAGAACAAATTCAAATAGATCCTGTAGAAAATATACAAAGACTAATTCCTAGGTGTTGTTTATTGGTACCCTTGCAATGATTGTCTTTCTGCACATACTGTGACCATTCCAGGTTCAACCTTGCTACTGTTATTGTTAAGTCCTGAATTTCGATGTCATTCTCTGTCTGGGAAAAAGTTATGTGGAAGTTACACTGGTTGGTCTTTGTGACCTTATTAGTCTGAAAATTGTATAATTTCATGTGTTATGAGAATGTGTTGGGCCATGAAAATGTAACATATAATTTTCCAGAGTTTGTCTAAGGAAGAAGGATGGAGAGGTTATGTAAAGGGGGAAGTGAGATGGTGGAATGAGTATGTATGAATATGTATGAGAGTGTGTAGGAAGCAACAGCAATGTAGGGATGAAGCTATGCAGTATGTGAGTATATGTGCTGAGTGAGAGATGACAAAAAAGAAGACTAAAGAGAAGGTGAGAAATATGTGAGAGAAACAATGAATAAGAGAATTAGTGAACAATACATGAGTAAATGATGTAGAAGAAGCATATGTGTGAGAGAGAAAATGTATAAAAGTGCTGTTGCTACTTATAGGAACTGTGCAAAGAGCTGTATGAGAATGCGTAGAACAGTGTAAAGTGTCATATGGTGAGAGAGCTATGTTATGAGATGAATTGTTATGGCCTTGTGAAAATTTATAACTATGTGGAGGCAAGGAAGATGCAGCTACGTAAAAAGGAGATGTAAAAGAGAAATGCATATCACAAACGCAGAAAGATGAGCAGGGGATGTAGTCACTCATTAGTGGACTCTAAATAAACAAACAAACAAACAAGAAAAAAGCAAAGCATGCCCAAGCTGCAAACCACAACCACTGAACAGCTTGGGATCAGAAACACCCTAGACTGACACCTTGGATCCCACTCCCCCTAGAGGAACACCTGACTCACTCTTGAGGGAGGGGGGAGAAAACTGGATCTGCCAGGAGTGGAGACTGAACTAAGCAATATTGGGGCAGTGGGACCATGGGACTGCCTGCAGCCTGCCCAGGGAGGGGATGGGGAGTTGTGGAGAAGAAAGAATGACCTGATGTGGTGGGAGTGGGTAGGGACCTTGAATAAGGATATACAAGATTAGAAAGTGTGACTTCTTTGTTAATAATAATAATAATAATAAAAAGAAGA
The DNA here is from genome assembly GCA_004025045.1 of Sigmodon hispidus. Classification (NCBI taxonomy): domain Eukaryota; kingdom Metazoa; phylum Chordata; class Mammalia; order Rodentia; family Cricetidae; genus Sigmodon; species Sigmodon hispidus. The sequence continues at coordinate 146,360 of PVIH01002030.1, forward strand.
GAAATGCATGTAGAGGAAAGATGTGTAGACATGTGAAAATAGAGATGTATGGTCATATATATGTAAAGAAAGCTATGTAGTTGTATATGCAGAATGCAGCAATTTAGAGATATGTAGCTATGTGGAGACAGAATCAGAAACCAATTTTTAAGAAGTAACAGAGGAAGTTCCTATCTGAAGTTGTGTATGTTTCCTTATTTTAGCAATCAGAGATTTATTCTTAATTTATCCTCAGAGAAAAAGGTTTCTTATCCCTCAATACTCTGAAGCATTCTTTTTGAGTTACTCTAACCCTTAGTGTAATGGAAGTAGCAATTAAAGTCTCCCAACCAAAAGCAAACAAACAAAACCAAAAAGCCCGGGGCCTATACATGTCTGCACTGTGTACTCTGTATATACTGCACTGTTTATATACTCTGAATATTTGTTATAGCTTTCAATTTAGTATTTTTTTGGGGACTCCTGATATGTTTCTGATTCTTTTCCCTTCTGTCCTGGGGTCCAGCTCTGGATGAGGGTAGGGTCTGAAGATGGGTGGATGCAAGAGTGGTGAAGGGAGAAACCAGACACAGGGCACTTCTTAGTTTCATTTGAGGAGAAATGGACAAAGAGAAAGCACATCTTTTTGAGGCTTTTCCTACTCTGAAGGGAGCCGCCCCTGCTGGAACCAGGTCGCAGCAGAGGATGTTAGAAGTCAGGGGAAAGAAGCAAAGCCAGTCATGGTGGTCAGGAGAATTTTACAGCCTGAGTGACTAGCAGCCAGAGTGCTTTTTTCATTTATACAGAATTTAGTAACAGAGATATATTCATGATGTTCCAGAACATAGATCATTTAATTTTTATTTTGGGTATGTGTTTCACTTCCTTTTGCTCATGTTTTAGTCATGATTAATAAATGATGACTGACAAAACAGTTATTTCCAATAATTTCCCTCAAGTTTTGACATCATTGATGAACAAAGTTATCAGTTATCATCAACCCAAAACCTAATTTTTAAGAATCTAGAGGCAAATGACAGCCTTCTCAGACCAGTAGCTTTTATGGTTACAAGGACACTAGATCAAAACAAAGTTTTCAGGTGTATCACCTTGTCCCAAGCAGTCTATTATTAACTCTTAATGGTCAGCATGCCCAGAAAAAAATCCTCAGGCCAAAGCTGCTGCAGTTATTATTAAAAGTCTGGTATAATACAATGTTTATAATTTATATATAACATGTTTGTATGTCTAATCCTAGCATTCTGTTGTTCATTGGTCATATGGCACCATAGTGGCTCTGCATGAGGTGACTTTTCTAAGAAGAGGAAGTCTTGATACTCATTCTTTTACCATCTTTCCACTTTATCCTTTGTTCATAAATGCAAGTCTCTGAGGGGCAGAGGTATATGCCACCTTATCCAGCTATAGTGTTATAGTTTTGTTTTATATTAATATATTTTATTTTGTTAAAAACATGAGACTATATTCTTTAGATTTGGTACATTGTAGATATGCAATATATTTTATCTTTCATTCTTCAAAATAAAGCCTCCTGGAGTGATTGGGAGAGATGAAGCTACTTTAATAGCAATTGCTATCTTCATGGATTGGACTGAGAAACACCAATCACCTTAATAATGCCATTTCTACACAGAGAACAGCATGTTTTTAGCTGTGACTGAAAGAGCAGGAAGAAGAGAGTAGGGCACAGCAGTGTAATAGCCAAGTGGTACAAGCCTCTCATTCTTCTGAGATGCCTCTAAATCAAGAAGTCATATTTTCTTCTGGGTTTCTAAACTTAGTAGCATTCTATTCTTCATATCCCTGCCCTTTCAAAGCAAGCAGCAAATTGTTTCATATTTTATGAACATGTGTCCCTTCATCAGGGGTGAGCATCTCTGGAGATTGTGAGCATCTCACATGTGCTTAGATCCTAGCTTTTGTATTCACCGTAAAGTTAGCTTTCTGTTTGTCAGAAAAATACAACTATGGGCAATAATAATAATACACAAAAATCTTGATACTATTTTATTTAAACAATTCTGTTAATTGAAGTTACATTAAAGTAATGTAAAAATTTCAGAAAGCAACAATGCCACCTAGAATGTTTCAAGATAGCTATCACAATAATAAATACTATTATGGATAGATTGCATTTTGATTAGAGCTTTATTAACCAATAAACATCACTTAGAATAATGTGATCTAAAACAACTTTTGAAAATGTTTGATATGTACATGTATGTATGCGTATATAACTAATATTCTTGCCTAATAATTTTGTTCAATTCCTTCTGAAAAATCACATTATATGAAGAAGTCTTTTGCACTTACTGTTTCTTTTGCTAAACTCTTATCCCTATAATCATACAGCTAGTTATTTTATTTCCTTGCTGCTTTATTTAAATATCAAAGTGTGACTTCTTTGTTCATAATAAATAAATAAATAAATAAATAAATAAATAAATAAAATTTCTCAGTAACACTTTCCCTACCTATTTCTCAAAATCAAAGTCTCTTAGTTCATATTTTTCTACTTAATTATTTTATATCCATTCAATACCATCTGGCTTGGTATAGGATTTTTTTTTCTATGCTTATAGTCTTGTGTGTTTGCCCTGGTCCTTCAGCTCATATCTAAGACAGTATTTAAAAAATAGCAAGCACTTAATATAAATTTATTTAGTGAATGAATAAATACATTTTCAGACCAATGTTTATTATAATATTTACTTGGGTGAGAAAAAGTCATCTTAGATTTGTAAAATTAAGATTTTGTTAAATAAAAAATTTTAATTTTATAGCATGATACAATATTATACTGCTATAAGTGGGAAAATATTTATATTAAAATAATTTCTAATTGATCATATTCCATGCTGACAGGCAGGCACATTAAAGGAAGTACAGAAAATTACCACCAGGAAGAAGTATCAGGTATCACTGCCTCTTGGAAAGTATGACTGAGGATCATTTGTCTGTTTTGCTTAATTGTTTCTGTTTTAAAGCTTATAGAACTAGAATAATATATAAACATATTTCAATTTAAATTAATCAAAATGTGATATTGTCCTTGTGTGTCCTTGTGTGGTATCACAAGCTTGTAGTACCATCTTTCTGGAGACAGAAGCTCCTGGGCCAAAGACAAAGCTGGTCCACAAAATGAAAGCTTTTGTCAAAAAAACCAACGAAATACAAAACAAAACCAAGACTTACACATATAGTTGAGCAGAATAATGTTTTCTTATCATGGGCAAAGGCCCCAAGTTAGATTTCCAGCACTGAAAAATAGGTTTTGTTGAGAACATTCCTAACTAAGTATGACTTTGTTCACAATAAAGAATGCTGGGAATGAGGGCAAAAGTTCATGGGTCTGACTAATAGGAACCAAGATAAAGAAAATTTCTTTTAAATACTAACACAAACCATTTATGCTTTGTCCAAGAAAACTGCCAATTGCTAAGTTTAGATCAGTTAAAGAAAACACTGGCCTGTAAGCAGGTCACAGATATTGATAGCTCACACACCATAGCATCTCATCTGCCCATAGTGAGTTCTGGAAAGGCCAAGGATGTAATACTTGAACAGTGTTTAAACAGTATGATTGCAAAATAAATATTTTATGTCTGCAGAAGTACTTAAATAGGTATTTTTAAGGTAACTTATTTGGAAGCTTTAAAAAAAAAACATTAAAAAACATGGAAGTCGTAATTTTCTTTATGATGTCCTGTTATTTTCAGGAATCCTGACACACTCTTTCACCTTTTGATAAGGCTTTGTGTTACACTTCAATAGGAGTCTGAAGTGGTGAGGTTGTTTCCTGGGTTTAGAGTACTTATTCCTGGATTCAGAAAAGAAATCTCTTTAGTAGCCTTGTGAGCATTTCTTCATTTATGGTCAGGAATTAAGGCATACTCAGCCTAGTTCACTCACATATCAGTATTGAAGATACATGATCTTGAAATATGGAATTATTGATATCCTCATAACCGGCTTATAAATAGCCACACAGGTCAAAGGTCAACAAAAAGTTCCCTGTGAAAGGTGTGTGCAATACTGGGAAGAGTCTCCTGTGCCTGCCTAGGGTTCAGAGTGTGCATACTGAACTGTATACTAGTGTAGGCTTTGTCACTACACCATTTAAATATAAACTAGGTAGAAAATACCAGTAGGAATGATGGGACTGGGAGAAGAGAGAGGGTAAGCAAGAGTCCCGAAATCATAAAAGACAAAGAATTAAGCAATCAATGTTTCTAACTACTCTGTTCTCTTATCCATTCAATGGTAAATGATCCCCAGGCACTTGTGTCCTGAAGAGTGGGAGATCAGGACACCCTGCTGATGCTTCTTAGAATAAAAATCCTTTGGTTGATTCAGAAGGTATACCCAAGTTATTCAAGGTAAAATTGAATTCTTTTATTACCATAAAAATTTGTCTTTATTGTAATCAGCATGTTCTTTCAGTTAGCATCATTAACTTTAGTTCTTTAACTGAGACAAAAAGCAACATATCTTTATATATTTCAGAAAAAGACTATATGCAATGGACAAACTCTAGAACACCTGTATTTTTTCATGTCCTTTTGAGATTTGAAATAAAAAAGGACACATGGTGCTCCTTGTAGAAACATAGACCCTTTTAGGATTCAGTTTCCAACAGAGACCATAGCCCTAATAGGAGTTAAATGATATAAATTTTTCCACATGAGGTAGGAACCGCACAGTTACAATAAAAAGCCCAATGTATGGGAGGGGGAGAAGGTTGTGCCAAGTCTGTCTTTGAGCCCTGATGCATAGAGAAGGACTATACTGCCTTTGGGAAGCTGCAGCTGCAGTTAGGAGTACCTAACTCTTCCCACCCTAATGGACTGTGTGCTCTGTCTCGGATGCCCTTGACATATCTAGTGTTCTCCTTATGCAATATTACTTGATTAGCTTCTGACTGACTTTATCCCACTGCTATAGCTTTCCACTAACTGCTCCATTTCCCTCACAAATACATAAATTGCTGTACTTCTTAGTATACTTGCTTGGCATAGGACACAGCTGTGCAAGACATTTTGGTCCTAGCTTTTCTTCTTTCTCTTCTCATATTCTGGCCCTACCCTATCATTGAGGAACCAGTTCAACTAGGAATCAACTGAGATTAAGTAAATAATTAAGTTGTTGAATTGACAAGTCCCCGCTATTTTAAAGTTTGTGATTAAGCTTTTAGATTATGATGTCCTCTAGACTACATTACAGGAAGCACAACTTGCACTTTCAGACTTCAGCAAACTGGATAGGACAAAAGAGCTGAGATGAAATCTAGTTCATCCTCCCTTTCTTGTTCCTAGATGTGCTGATGGGAAACATGCTGAAGGGTGCTCTGGATTGAATGCCTCTGGTCTTTGATGTTATATATTGTGGTCATTCAATGCACAGCAGCCTGGTGGCACAGCACAGCTAAAGGAAGCTTGTTAGAACTTAGAAATGAGATGGCAGCATTTGTGGGACTCTATTTTTCTCAAAGGTCATTGAGTAGACTGTATATTAGTAAATAAGACCCCATGCATGTTGCCCTTGAAGCTTTAGGTGGGAAATGTCCTAGTGTTCCTCAGGATCACAATTATCTGCTTTATTCAACATGTACAAATGAAATTCATTTTTTTTTCTTTTTTGAAATTTTATTATTAAAATGAATGGAATATGTACCACAGTTCGCTAATCCATTCTTCAGTTGAGGGACATCTAGGTTGTTTCCAGGTTCTTGCTATTACAAATAATGCTGCTATGAACATAGTTGAGCTAATACCTTTGGAGTGTGAATGTGCCTCTTTAGGGTATATACCCAGAAGTGATATTGCTGGGTCCTTGGGGAGATTGATTCTCAATTTTCTGAGAAACTGCCATATTGCATTCCAAAGTGGCTGGACAAGCTTACACTCCTACCAACAATGGAGGAGTGTTCCCCTTGCTCCGCATCCTCTCCAGCATAGGCTGTCATCTGTACCTTCTATCTTAGCCAATCAAAGAGGTGTTAGGTGGTATCTCAAAGTTGTTTTGATTTGCATTTCTCTGATGGCTAAAGATGATGAGCACTTTTTCAGGTGCCTTTCAGCCATTCGTAGTTCCTCTGCTGAGAATTCCCTTTTTAGATCTGTACCCCATTTTTTGATTGGGTTATTCAAGGTTTTGGGCTCTAGATTCTTGAGCTCTTTATATATCTTAGAAATCAGTCCTCTATCACTTGTAGGGTTGGTGAAAATCTTTTCCCATTCTGTAGGCTGTCATTTTGTCCTATTGACAGTGTCCTTGGCTTTTCAGAAGCTTCCTAGCTTCAGGAGATCCCACTTATTGATTGTTGGTCTTAGTGTCTGTGCCACTGGTGTTATATTTAGGAAGTGGTCGCCTGTGCCAATTGAATACTACTCAGCAGTAAGAAAAAATGATATCCTAAAATTCGCAGGCAAATGGATGGATTTGGAGAATATCCTCCTGAGCGAGGTATCACAAGCTCAGAAAGATAAGCAGGGTATGTACTCACTCATTAGTGGTTTCTAAACAAACAAACAAGAAAAAAAAGCCAAGCATGCTCAAGCTGCAGACCACAACTACTGAACAGCTTGGGATCAGAAACACCCTGGACTGACTCTTCGGATCCCACTCCAACTATAGGAACACCTGACTCACTCTTGAGGGAGGGGGGACAAAACTGGATCTGCCAGGAGTGGAGACTGATCTAAGCATTATTGGGTCAGTGGGACCAAAGGACTGTCTGCTGCCTGCCCAGGGAGGGGATGGGGAATTGTGGAGAAGAAAAAATGACCTGATGTGGCGGGAGGGGGAAGGGACCTTGAATAAGGATATACAGGGATGGAAAAAAATTCAGAGGGAAAGCTGAACACAAAGTAAATATATGTGTAGCAATCTTATTTGCATTATCACCCTTGATAAGTCATGCTTATGATTTTTATCTTCTTTATAGTTATTGTTAACTTATCAGCATTTTAAATTCATTTTACTGTTTTTCTTGATAAATGCAAAATAAATAAAGAAGGAAAAAACTATTTTCAATGAAAAGAAAAAATAAAAATAATTAAATAAAATAAAATGAATGGAAGATATGAAATTAAGAGCATTGGTGAGTTCAGACTGTGCCACCTCAAGAGGGAACACTCTCACATTCTGCTTTGAGCTGAAGGCACAAAAGACAAAGCAGGGAATGTCTTTTGTTGTCTCTTCTCTACCTGTCAGTAAGTCCTGAAGTCCCCATTAGAAGGCACCCTTCACCCTCTGTGTCTTGAGAACACTTTTTCCTGCTGAAGAGAGTTGATGCGGAAATGGAACTGTACCAGTGCACATATCAAAATGTTTATCTTCTATTGTGTTCACAGTATCTTTCCTAGTCAGTATCACCAAAATTGTCATCCCTAGCCCAAGGTCTCTCTGCTTTTGCTCTATCACTATTTGCCATTCTTTGTTATAAAAGCATGTGGGGCTGGGGAGATGGCTCAGTCACTGGACAGGTGCAAGGACCTGAGCTGTCATCTTCAGCCCACATAAGAAGCTGGCCATGGTGGCAAGTGTCCACTAACTCTACTGCTAGGAGGGCCGGCACGTCCCCTAGAACTTGCTGGCCAGCCAGTCTAAACAAACAATGAGATCTGAGCTCAGGTAGAAAGCCTGCTTTAGAAAATGAAGTGAACAGCCCTAGAGAAAACACTAATGTTCATCTCTGACCTGAATGTTCACATGCTCCACTGAGTGATTCTGCACACACATATGAGAACATACACACACACACACACACACACACACACACACACACAAAACAAATAGATAAAGAAATAAGCTTTAGCCTAACAGTTTCTGTGGCTCTTCTTTTTTTTTGTCAAGGACCCCTATATATAAATAAAATCTGGAACAAAACTTGTGTGGACTTTTCCTGATAATCTGTCTTATGTTAATGGATATTTCTGCCAAAGGAAGCTTCTCTCAGCAGCATTACTGACAACTGAACAGTGACTGAGCCTTTCCAATATAACAGCTCCAAAGATTCACATGACCATCCATTTTCCAAATGAAAGCTTTCAATTCTAGTCTAGTTTGAACATAATGTACCAGCTATACATAAGCTGTTTTTTTTTGCTGTAACAACAATTATGCCCATGTTAATTACACCCGGAAGGTCATAATAAAAATTAAGTAATATAAAAAGCAGACTCTAACACAGCAAAATGTTACTTTGATAAGTAAACAGAAACATTGATTAATAAAAATGCTACTAACAAAAAGAAGAATAAAATACTCAGATATAATAAAAGCAGAAATCTACGTTCAAAGAAATACTGTAGTTATGATAAATTTGTTCATATTTTTGACTAAAGTCATTTATGAATATGTAAATTGTAATTAAGTCAACACCAAATGATGTATTCCTGATGGCTGAATGAAAACTGTTCCCTTTGCTTGTGTGACATAACCCCACTGAGACTCAGGGAATTAGGAATGTTAGGGACCGAGAAAGCATCTGGAACAATAGCCCCCTGTTGCTCTAAGCAAACAGCACCTGGAGTCTGGCAAAACTGTCTTCACAAACACTTCCCTGATAATCACAAGAGGTACTTTCAAAGTAGCACAATGGCCAAAGGAACAGCCAGCCCTCCCCCGACCTTGAGACTCCGCTCTTGCTGCTGCAAACTTTTCCCACTCTCTGCAAACTTTTTCACTCTCTCCCTTCCCCCTGCCCCTGAGGGTATATAAACCCTGTCTCATCTTCAATAAATGAGACCTTAACACGACTCAGACTGACTCTGTCTTTCTTATGTGCTTGGTCTCTTTTCTCTCTCACCCCCCCACCCCACATTGATATTTCAGGAGGTGCCTCCCTGAGCCTAACGAATAACTGATCCTGCTGGACGGGTCATAGGAAGAATTCCTTAACTCAACATAAAAAGCTAATTTGACTCATGATAAAAGAATGGTGTGCTTCTCAAGCTGGTGCAGGGTTATTGAGGCAAGGGTTATGGGGTCAGTGAGCAAAGGTTCTTGTGTTGAGACCAGGACAGGATGGTCTCACAATGCATCACTGCCTTTATTGCAGTACACTGCCCTAGTAAACTCCTCTACTGTACTTTGTCACTTCACTTCAGATCTGGTGTTCATCTTGGTTTGATATTCTTGGTTAAATTAACCACTGCTTAATGTATGTTATCAAGTGTCTACTCTTATGGATACTAGCCTTACTGTTCTTAATGTCCAACCTTCAACAAATCTTTATAGATCTGGGTTTATTTTTTATAATAATGTAAAAATTTTGAGTCTTTTTCTCTTTAGGTTCTATAAGGCTACAATAATTAAAATTTAAAATATAGGAGAAATTCCATTAATGGCTTATTTTGTACTCTGCTTCATATTATGATTAAAGTGTTGCACTATTTTTTTACAAAGTCATATATATATATATACATATATATACATATATATGAAGAGAGAAAACTTAGCTCAAGAAACCCCATTTTGCATTGTAGTAGCTATTTCATAAAAAGGTAAAATAAAGTTTAGTTTCTCATTTCTGGCAGTGTAGGATGCTGCCCAGGTCTGGGAGAAGAATAGTCATGCCTGATTAGTCCTGGGAAAAGAACATGTCCTATAAGAATAGACCTACAGGGGGCCTCCTCAGTTCTGAGAGAAAAATACCTGCCCAGCTCTGGGAGATCAGCCAAGACATTAGCCCAGGTCTGGGAAAGGAATAGATTCTCCTTTGACTAGTTCTGGGAAAAACTAGCCACCCAAGGCAGGGTCCCAGTGGAGTCCATCCAGGTGAGGTCCAAAGATACTTTGGGGCAGGAAGACCCTAAGCACAAGCCAATCAGTAGCACGTCAGTACTGTACCCTCAAACAACCAACTTTATTGTAGCTTTTTCCTATTAAAAACCCCTTTGTATCTAAGGGCACCAGCTACTTCCTGCTCTGTTGTCACAGAAGCTTGAAGTATGTTCCCTGCCTGGCTTGTATTGTGCTGCCAATAAACCTTGCTGTTGCATTTGGACATTTGCTGTTGCTTTGGTGGTCTCTCTGTGGGTCGAGCTCTGGATACAACAATATACATATTATGAAAAGGGGTTGTTCAGTGAGAAGTCAGTGCATTAGGTGAGCTAGCATTTTTATTTCTATGAAGGGCTTAACTGTAAAAACTTTGTTCTGTTGAATATTTAGTTTCTGTGACTATAATTGATTAAGTTTGATGATGCAATGTAAAGGCAATAGCATGGAAAGAATGACTTTCGTACACTTAAATGAATGCTACTCACTAGAGTTTCCTTTGCTCATCTTCCTGCTACATTGGCTTTCTTACCGAAAAGAAGTAGGTACTGATTTATGCTGAGCACTGTAGTCTGTGCTTGCTGATGGAAGTCTAGTTTGTTTTTATTGTGTTACTTCTATAAATAGTGAGTCTTAGCAAACCTTCAACTTGTTTCCCCATATGCATCTGAAAGCAATTCTCCATGTAGACAAAGAGGACTGAATTCTGTGATATGCTCATTTTCACCCTCACCAGATCTTACCAATTCTTCTAGGTTTTCCTTGTTTCCTTATCTTTACCTTTTACTCCTTTACTTCCCGCCCTTCTCCCTCCTCCCCCTTCCTTACCCTCCAACACACAGACAGCCCTGCTCTATAGCCTAGGCTGACCTCAAATTCCTAGTTCTCCAACACATCCTCTTGAGTGTTGGAAATGACAGATAAGTGTGTGGCATAGCACTAGGCTTTCTGTTTTGTATCTCATTCTTTTTCAAATTGAGTAGCAATTATTTAACTGAAACCTAGGTTTTAAATTTAACTTCTATTGACTTTTTGTCTCAGCAGTATAGTTGAATTGCTCAAAAATGAAGGTGTTTGCTCCAAGTTAAACAGTTTATTTTGCCCCTATTCTCAGGGGCCTGTCCCCGAGACACAAGTAAGCATACCCACTCCATGTATAATTCCCAAAGGTAATGTAAGCATGCTCTCTTATGACTTTTATATAAATGGCAGCTTGCTGCAAATCATCTGGTAGATTCTGCTTGCTTTTTTGATAATGTGTTCAGAAAATGGAAATAACTGCACTTGCTGAAGAAAACTGATAGAAACAAATGGACAGTGGATTTTGCTGGCTTCAAACAAGTAGGGGACCTGTTACCTGGATTACCAAGACCTGGGTCACCAATACCATGAAGGCTTTGAGAACTTCCTAATGTTATACTAAAGCATCCTGTCAGCTGTGCTTTCCAATTCCCTCAGAGTCTATACATCACTTTTGTGGTTTAGTCCGAAGTTAATACCATGTGAAAATAGCCCCTCTTTTTTTTTCCTTTAAGAAAACTATATATAATTTGTCACAAGATTTTTGTGTTTTTTCAGGCAACATTATTTCATGCATAACTATGATATATGAAATATATATAATGGTTAGTCCTCAAATGGCATTTTTCTCTTACTGACATGTAGTGGTCTCTTTTCTCTAGAGGCAGCCGGATCATGTGCTTCCTACTCTCTGATGAGATAAGAGAGTATCACCTTTCTTCCTGCCTCCCTCTTTCCTCTCTCTCTCTTCCGTCTGTCTTTCTTTTTCTCCTCCCTACTCTCTCTTTCCTTCTTCCTATGTAGCCTTCACTGGCATGGAACTCACCATGTAAAAAGAGTTTAGCTGAGAACTCACAGAATTCTACATGCCTGTGTTTTCTGAGTGCTGGGGTTAAGGAAATGGACCACCACTTCCAGCCCATGTTTCTTTATAGCCTAATAAAATTCTACAAGGGGCCAGTGAGGTGGCTTTGTGAGTGAGACACCTTTGTGAGGAAAGTGTAACAATCCAGTCACACCCTCCCATTTGTCTAGCTATTATGTTGCTCCAGAGCCTTCTTAGATAGTTAGTGATTGAGGCTGAGATGACTATACAGTATGCAGCAGTCCCCTTCTTTCCTATGGCTTCACATTTCTAAGACGTTCTTGAAGAGACCAAGATGGGTGCCATAGCCTTACAAAATAGCCTGTAATGCTAAGACTATTAGATTAACTGATAATCTCTTTGTCCCTATACCAGTTACCAGCAATTGGAAATGAAGCCAGCTCTGACTGAGACAACTCACAGCTCACTACCATGTCTGTGTTCACTGCTACATGTACACCTTTGGGCTCTTTGACTTTTTTAGGATGAGAACAGAGTAGATACGTTCTGAGCCAGGTTGAATGAAACAATATGTGATAAATGTTTAGTAATAAAATCATTTTTAAAATGACAGCCAAGTCAAATGCTACAGAAATTTAAATATTTGACAGCAATGATTTACTAATTAAATTCAGAATTACTGTTTAGTAAGGTAACCAGCCAGAGCTATGGCAGTTTCATCAGTGTGAGTCTGTCTTATGAAATACTCCACTAAATTTTGTTCCATTGTTCATAACAGAGGGGCAAAAAGTAAAAATAGAGAAGGTTCAACTTCTTATTTCTTTCCATGAATACTGGAATTTACAGTGAGAGACTCTGCCACTTTGAGCTAATGTGACTTACATGGTGAGATGAGGAGGGCAGCTAGGGGTTCCAAGCTTCATTGGCTAATTAAATGCTAGGGATGACATTCTCAATTGTGCCAAAGTGCATTACCCACTGGTCAGTGGAGGATATGTTCTAGGGTAAAGTAAATCCAAAGAGGCACTTAGGAATCACATTCAAATAGGTTTCTTCAGCATATGATATTTTTTTTTGGAATTTACAGTGTTAAAATATATTATGAATCCTCCAAACATATCTATCACCTCTAATCTTTAATTCTGACTAAGAAACTTTTCTTAATGCAACATTTAATTATTCCCCGTTTGATAAGTACACCTATTGTCCGACACTGGAGCTAATGCAAGTAACAAAAACATGTTTTTAAAATCATTATTCAGGCACAATGCTACTTGTCCTTCCCAAACCCTCTTTTAATGGATGCTGATGGACTGAAGGCACAGTGGCGCCTCACAGTGGTCAGGCTTCCAGGTGTGTACTACCATGACCTACTTTTACTCTAACTGTCATACCTATTTGTTTTTGGCCACCTTTGAAAACAGATGCACATGATAAAATTTGGGGCAAACATAACAGGAGAAACTGTATCACAACTGTCTTCAAATGTGTTATAAGTTGTGCTTATGCTTAAACTCATTTAAAAGAACAGTGCAGCAACAGTCTAAAATCACAAGCAAATCCCTATTGCCTGTGAAATTCAGCCACTTGAGGAGGAATCCTAGACAAGGTTTCACAGTGCTGGCAGAATACTGTCTCCAGCTGTAAGACAATCATTGGCAGAAACACAACCGGGTAAAAACAGCAAGAGATTAGTTAGTAGGGGTGAGTGCTGAGTACCATGAGAACTGATTTGCCACCTAAATGGTAGACGTTACAGAAAGAGTAAACACAGACTGAGGGCAGCATTAGAGAAATAAACCAGCCTCTGCCAGTCTCCCACAGGAAAGCATATGAAAAGCAAATAAATATTTCTCAGAGTGTGAATTCTCTTGGGCCATCCTCAGCCTGAGAGTACACACTGCCGGAATGGATTCCTGACTCCATGATGAATCTCAAATACCAGAAAAATATGTCAAAAAATATTCAAGAACTTGCTTTGCCCCATGAAGGATCTATAAATAGTAACATTTGAAAGATGATGGTATGTGTGTTTAACAGACACTCTTACCTGGTACTTGAAGATACCTTGTTAACTTATTACCTGGAATAAAACTAGGGTCAGATATACAAGTGAAGCTTGACTCCTTCAGAACTTTGACCTGGATATTGAGATTGTTTTGAGGGTGACGACCACATTATCATGTTAGTCATCAATCCATAGGTGGACACATTAAACTAAGAAGAGATGAAGCCAAGTGCCAAGGAAATAGGCACATCCAATATGTTTGTGACTTCATTTTAAATTCAGACTGTAATGATACAGTATGCTGTTTCATCATGATCAAGCAGATCAATTTATTCTTATAATTTCCTCATAAGAATGTATTCAACTAAATTGATTTTATAGAACTATACATTGTTACCATCTAGTGGTCTAACATACTATAGCTACCACTTTGTGGGTGTGATCTAGTGTCCTAACAGACAGGGCTCATGAGGACATGCTAACTGTGGGGCAAGATTCATGGGGAGCAGTTTTTAGGATGAATGTAGGCACATTTGTCTACATCAGTCATAGACCCAACTAATACCAGCCAGAGACCCCACTAACACCAGTCAGAGAACCACTCTGGCCCCAAAATGTTAAGACCTTCATTGAGTAAACAACCTACCACCACTGAAAAGATGTTTTGATTTGCCTCTTTTTAATTTTTCTTTTAAGATAAATTTCTCACTCCTTGATGCAGCCACTTCCTAAAGACGTTTTCCTCACATCTTTCAGGTTGCTCTTTATCACTCTGACTCAGCATTTGTCTCCAATAGTGCCAATCAAAAAGTGTGGGGTTAATCTAACTAAACCCAGAATCTGTTCTAGACAAGTAAACAAGGACCAGGCTTCAGTCATAATAAAATAAAGAAGTAGAGGACAGAAAAATAGAAAAAGGCCTACATAGTCAAGCCAATGTCAGTCTACTGAAATCCTCAGTTTTCTAGAGCAAACAACACCTGGGGTCTCCTAAGCTAAAATCAGATACAACCTCCCTTGATTATCTTAGGTAACCAAGCTGTGTGCTTTCTCTTTGCTTCTGTAGGCAGGTCATTTGCTGAATTCATCCTAAAAGCTCTGAAAGAACCACACCCACAGGATATCCTGTACCACTGTCTAACTCTACTAGTGGGTTTTTGCTAAACCTGTCTGTGATTTTACATATTTAAAATCTCTAAGGATATCAGAGCCCAACCAACAAACATCACATTTTTTCTTTGACTTGTTTTTAATAAAATAAATGTAGAAGTTTGGGATATTGACTTAGATGTTTCAACACAGGAACAACAGGAAGACCACAAGAAATGATTCTTAGAAATACAAGCAGGTGAGTCTCCAGAATTTGAATCACAAGGAGACGTACTCCAGTAAATGAATCTGAGTTCAAATTTCCCACAGAAATTTCGGAACATGCTTGTTTCCCACATGCAAATCTTTCAGATGAGAAGTTACTAGATCTTACCTATAATGAAGAGAATCTCCACTGCGATGTCACTGACTGTTGTGCTTCTAGTTGTGGCCAGGTCCTCATTGCCAATGAAGCACACATTGTAAGGTACTGTCACAGCAACATAAAACGTTGCCAGCAAAATGAGCCAGTCCCAGCCAGCTTTGAAAGTGCTGAAATGCAACAGGATGAACTTGGATTTTTTTGCATCAGAAACCTTGTACTCTGGAAATACTGGTTTATCTACAAACATGTTCTGTGGATAAAAACCGAAGAAGAGAAGGAACAGAGAAACATTCAATTAGAAATGGCAACTCAACATCCCTAAACATACTCTTCAGGAGTTGAGCCATCCATGCATTTAACATCAAATACCATACAAGTGACTTCTAAAGTCAAGCATAAGCCTCCTGTCCTGTGCTACCCAATTGTGCCACAGTCCACTACATGTCTCATTGTGATGCTGCTCCCACAAGATTCCAGGTGAGTTGCAAATCCTGTCACCTAGGAAAGATGCAGGCCACTGTAACACTGTAGCCTGTCTGTGATTCTGTTGTACAGGAACATATTGACTCTTAATCATGTAAAATATACCATAGACATGCATAGTACACAATATTGTTCATAGTAATAAGCAGGTATTCTTGTTTAGACTGTTTATAGTATACTTATCTTATTACTGATTCAGATTGTGATTCTATATATTTATAAAGTTCACTCTCAACATTTATTATACAAGCTACAGGTTGCTGGACTCATTTCTTATTGGCACATTGAGTGATTGACCAGCAAGCCTATTGATTTATATACCTAAATGTAGATGCTCAAAGAAGCCAAAAGAATGTGTTAGATCTCTTGAAATTGGAGTTACAGGCATTTGTGAGATACCTGACATAGATAGTGGAGACCAAGCTCAGCTCCTTTGTAGAAGCAGTATGTGCCCTGAGTCATATTAAACTCTGGGCCATTTCTATCCCAGATTTGCACTGTGTAGATTTTTTTGGCACCCTCTCTGGGATTCCTACAAAGACAAAACTACCCTATTAGCACAATTCTTAGAATGTGTCTTGCCTGTTACTGCACTAAAAATAAATAGTGATCTTTGTTATATTCACAGTACTCTGTAGACTGTAACTGTAAAGTGAGTAATCTAGATTTTGGCCATTAAAAAACAAAATGACTGTTATTGCAAATGCCATCTAAAAGCATCCAGTTGCAAGTGTCATCCTATACATAATGTAATAACAAAAGTGTGCTTTCATGCTTGCTAGTATGAATACATGGGTGGATTCCAGATGATAGTCATTACCAGGGATTCGGCTGATGTCAGCAAAGATTGCTCTCCCCACACCCCCAAAACTTAGAGATAACAACTATTTTTTTCAGCAAACAGCTGTTTGCTTTCCCCTCAAAATACATTGGGTGGCACATGCTTTTTTTTGTGCACTGTGGGTGTTGGTGAGGTTTTTCATCAGAATCAAATCTCATTACTTTGATTAATATGGATATATTCAGAAATGGATACCCAGTAAGAAAGAGTGATGCAGGAGGAAGGTAACATTCAACACACTGCTGATTTGCAGACTACCTAAAACTTTTGATGGCTGCTGAAGCACTTTGCTTTGAAAGTGGTCCAAACTGATGAACAATTTCCTTGTTGCTGCTATGAGACAAAAACAAACAAACAAAAAAAGGGCTTAGAAATAGAATGTGTGGAAATTCCACAAGCTTGTGGCCTGATACTTATAGACTTTGCTTTGATCTTAATTAGAGAGACAGGTAATGAGAACTTAGATTTAAAACTTAACTTGAATGAACCAAAGAAAGTTCTGGATGTATAGTACTTGTAGGCCACAGTGTTGTTTTCTCATCTTAGTCATTGAGGTTTGGGCAGGTAAATATTGTGTTTTCAGGAAGCCACAGAGCAGAACAGTCCAGGGACATTACCAGAGCTAGGACTTGGAACTCTCAATTCCTTTCTTGTCTGAGGTTAGAGGATCCCAATGTGTGTTTACCACCTGCTGAAGTCTACTTAGTCACACAGCATGTCCTGCTCATGCTCCATGGTGGAGCACTGCATCACTACTAGTTGATTGCTGCCATTGCATGTGCTCCATCAGACTACCTACCTGGTACATGAGAACAAGTTCCAAAGCTGGGTTTTGCCATAAATCTTGAGGCATAAACTACTTTCTATGTTCCTGAGGTGTGTGTGTGTGTGTGTGTGTGGGTGTTCAAGCTCATTTGAGAGCACAGAAGAGAGAGTTTTGGTCTGCAAATATTTATCACCCAAGGTTGATAAAGTACTTTGAAATTATAAGATCATATAGTAATTCATTTTTAAAGGTTTATTTTGTTTTATGTGTATGAATGTTTTTATCTGCATGTGTCCCTGTGCATTACATGCATACCTGGTATTTGTAGAGGTCAGAAGGAGGTATCAGATTCCCAGAAAAAGGAATTACAGGCATTTTTGATTCACTATATGGGTACTGGGAACCAAACTCAGGTCCTCCTTAAGACTAGTAAATATTCTTAATTGATAAGCTATCTTTGTATCCCTTGAAATTATAACTTTATTCCTAAACATTTATAAAAAGAAATCATCAAAATTCACCAGGAGCACTTTATGCTTCTATTTAAATAGCTACTATTTTTACCATTTTGTTGCAGTGCCTCAGATTGTACCTCATATGAGAGAAGAAGGGCTAGAGTAAGTAAGGACTGTGCACTCATGGGAAGATGTCTGCTTTGTGTCACATTGATTTCACTTAACTCTGCAATGCTGACACAAAATCTGAGCAACATGTGAACATCTTTTAATGTGTCTCTAAGCTGCCTAGGTGTTCTCAGTTACTACCTTCCCCTCTGAGGTTTATAAGTCTGAAATGAACAGCAGCAATAAAGCAAGTCACTAAGGAGTGGAAGTTATAACTTTTTTTCATACAGATGTTTAAGTAATGCTTTATAGTTGAAGTCTAGAGAGAAAAAGAGAAAGGCTCAACAAATGCAGTTTAATCTCATTGAGACCTGCAGTGTTTCAGTGAATCTGAAGGGGATGCTTCTCAACCTAAACTAGAATACCAATGGGGACTTTAGCATAGCCAAATCTCTTAATGTAGCACTCTCTCTCTCTCTCTCTCTCTCTCTCTCTCTCTCTCTCTCTCTCACACACACACACACACACACACACACACAAATCAGACAATTAAAATAGTAAGTTAAAAGAAAGAAAAACAAAACAAAACAAAAACCCAATAATTCCACACACCATCAATTGTTTGAACATTCCACAAGAGTGAATGTCAGAACAGCTAAGA
Organism: Sigmodon hispidus; assembly: GCA_004025045.1. NCBI lineage: Eukaryota > Metazoa > Chordata > Mammalia > Rodentia > Cricetidae > Sigmodon > Sigmodon hispidus. Next base: position 164,788 of record PVIH01002030.1, read on the forward strand.
CTCTTTGGATGATCCCAGGAGCATGAGTGGACCAGAACATTAACTGTGACTTTCAGAAGGAAACCATATTAAAGCCAAACCACATTTGTAGCATATTCAAATAGTTCCACACACCCTGGGTTTATACACCTTTCTTTGTTTGCTATAAGCACATAAACTGATACTTTGCACACCTGAAGCAAAGGCTTGTTTCATCAAGTCATGGTCAACATAGTGCTGACTGTAAGGTAGGGTTGTGAAAAACCCTGTGTACTCAGCTCCTGGGATATCTGAACCAATCTCAAAATCCCAAAGAAGTTTTGCTTGTTGAATAGTTTCTAATTCCACTGATAAGTTTGACTGAGTGTTGAGATTTCCACCCATAGACATTCCCCAAACCTGCATAGGGTCTGATCACTGCTCACTGAAAAGCAGTATTTGAAAGTCTGCAACAAATCAGATGTTTTTCTGGTTTTTACACACAAGTGAAGTTCCTTTGCATTAAAAACCAGATAGATGGTCAGACAATGCATTCCCAGTGTCCAGAGTAGGGTAAGGGGTGAGCAAATTTCAACTCTTAGGCCACCCTGAGACCATCTCTCCGAAGTTGGAGACTCACAGAACTCTACCCAAACACACAGTCCTGCTCTAAACCAAACAAAGGTGGGAGAACCTCGCCCCAAACAATCCCCAGAAACACACAGAAAAGGGACATCTCACAGCTAAATCCCCCCTCCAAAGCAAGCTGGGTCATCACACATGGACATCCTTATTGTGCAAACCCTGTGTCCAGACCAGAGTAAGAGATCAAATAGACCCTGTGCCCAAAGTAGAGTAAGAGGTTATACAGACCACATGTCCAGAGCAGACTGGAGACACACAACGCCTGGACCCACAACTGACTAAGATCCAACTAATAGCTGATTAAATGTGAACCAAGGAAGCAATGTGCAGATGCCAGTGCAAGAATACATATAACAATATAAAGAACAACAAGGCAACACCAGAAGAAACTGGGGGTTCTACAACACCAAGTCTTGAAAAGAGCAATGAACAGAAAAAAAAGAGAACAACACTAAAAACACCTTTATGAAAACTATAGAAGCTTTAAAAGAGGATATAAAAAAATTCCTTTAAAGAAATGGAAGAAAATACAAAAGAAAAAAGGACATTAACAAATCTTTGAAAGAAAATCAAGAAAAGGAAAACAAATAAATGAAAGAAGCATTCCAGGAACTAAAAATTGAAATAGAAGCAATAAAGAAGGCACAAAATGTGACAAAGGTGAAAATAGAAAATCTGAAGAAACAAACTGGAACTATAGATACAAGCATAACCAACAGAATCCAAGAGATGAAAGAAAGAATCTCTGGAGTGGAAGACACAATTGTGGAAATAGATACATCAGTCAAAGAAAACACTAAAACCAAAAAAGCCAAAACACAAAACATCCAGGAAATTTGGGACACCATGAAAAGAGCAAACCTGAGAATAATTGGAATAGAAAAATGAGAAGAATACAAGCTTATAGGCATAGATAATGTATTTAATAAAATCATAGAAGAAAACTTTCCCAACCTAAAGAAGAAAATGTCTAAAAAGATACAAAAGCTTACAGAACACCAAATAGATACCTCCGCCAAGTCTGCTCGGCACATAATAATCAAGCCACAAAACATATAGAACAAAGAAAAAATACTAAGAGCTGCAAAGAAAAAGGGCCAACTTACCTATAAAGGGAGACTCATCAGAATAACACCAGATAATCCAATGGAAACAATGAAAGCAAGAAGGTCCTGATCAGAAGTTATACAGACATTAAAAGAGCATGGCTGCTGACCCAGACTACTATACACAGGAAAAATATCAATCACCATAGGAGGAGTAAACAAGATATTCCACAACAAAATCAGATTTAAACAATACCTATCCACAAATCTGGCCCTATAGAAAGCACTAGAGGGAAAAATACAACATAAGGAACCCAAATACACCAATGAAAGCACAATCAATAATCCCACAGAAGAAAAGCCCAAAGAAAGAAAATACACATGTTACCACCAAAAATAAGAGTAAATAACAATCAGTGGTCAGTAATATTCCTTAATATTAATGGACTCAATTAACCTATAAAAAGACACACACACCTATGATGGATAAAATAACAAAAGCCATCCTTCTGCTGCATACAAGAAACAAACCTCAACTTCAAAGAGAGAAGCAGGTATAAAAGGATGGGAAAAGACTTTCCAATCAAATGGCCCTAAGAAACAAGCTGGTGTTGCCATCCTAATATCTAACAAAGTAGATTTCAAACTAAAATCAATCAGAGACCAGAATGGACATTACTTATTCATCTCAGAAAAAAAATCAATGAAAATGAGATCTCAATCTTGAATATTTATATCTCTAATGTAAGAGCACCTACATATGTTAAAAAACAAAACAAAACAAAACAAAAAAACACTACTAAAGCTTAAACCCCACATCAAATGTCACACTGTAAGAGTGGGAGATTTCAATACTCCACTTTCATCCTTGGATAGGTCAACCAGACAAAGACTCAACAGAGAAGTAAGTAGAAGTAAGTAACAGATGTTATGATGCAAATGGATTTACTAGCTATTTACAGAAGCTTCCACCCAAACACAAAGGTATATACATATTTCTCAGCACCCCATGGAACTTTCTCTAAAATTGACCATATTCTTGGCCATAAAATATCAATAGATTAAAAAAAAATGGGAATAACCCCTTGTATCATATCAGATCGCCATGGTCTAAAGTTAAAATTCAACAACAACAAAAATCACCGAAAGCCTATAAACTCATGGAAAAAGAACATCTCTACATTGAACCATCTCTGGGTGAAGGAAGAAGTTAAGAAAGAAATCAAAGACTTCCTAGAATATAAACAAAATGAATCCACAACATACCCAAATATATGGGACACAATGAAAGCAATGTTAATAGGAAAATTCATAGCACTAGATGCCTGTGTGAAAATCAAAGAGAAATCTCACATAAGAGACCTAACAACTCAGCTGAAGGCTTTAGAACAATTAGAAGCAAACTAATCTAGAAGGAGTAGATGGCAGAAAATCAAACTTAGGGCTGAAATCAATACAATAGAAACAAAGAGAACAATACAAAGAATCAATGAATCAAAGAGTTGGTTCTTTGAGAAGGTCAACAAGATATATAAACTCTTATCCAAACTAACCAAAAAGCAGAGAGAGAAAGAGTATCCAAATTAACATAATCAGAAATAAAAAGAAAGACATAACAACAGACACACAGGAAATGCAGAGAATTATCAGGTCATATTTTAAATATCTATACTCTACTAAAATGGAAAACGCAAAAGAAAAATACAGCTTTCTGAACAGGTACCAATTAACAAAATTAAATCAAGAGCAGTTTAAAGACCTAAACCATAACCCCAAAGGAAATGGAAGCTCTTATTAAAAGTCTCCCAAATAAAAAAAAGCTCAGGAGCAGGTTATTTCACTGCAGATATCTACCAGATTTTCAAAGAACTAACACCAACACTCAACAAACTGTTCCATACAGTAGAAAGTAATGGAAAACTGCCAAACTCTTTTTATGAGGCCACAATCACCCTGATACTCAAGCCACTCAAAAATACAACTAAGAGAATTACAGACCAATCTCCCTCATGAATATTGATATAAAAATACTCAGAAATTGTGGCAAACTGAGTACAGCAACATGTAAAAAACAGTCATCCAACACAATCAAGTAGGCTTCATCCCAGAAATGCAGGAATGGTTAAACGAACAAAAAATGTAAATGTCATCCATCATATAAAAAAATTGAAGGAAAAAAACACATGATCATCTCCTTGGATGCTGACAAAGCCTTTGAAAAAATCCAACACTCCTTTATGATAAAAGTCCTGGAAAGAGCAGGCATACAGGGAAATACCTAAATATATTAAGCGATTTACAAAAAGACAATGGCCAACATCAAACCAAAGGCAGAAAAACTCAAAGCAGCATTCTGTACACTAAAGATAAAAAGGCTGAAAAAGAAACAAAGGAAACATCATCTTTTATAATAGCTGCAAATAGCCTTAAATACCTTGGAGTAACTATAACCGAAGAAGTAACATATCTGTTTGACAAAAACTTGAAATCACTGAAGAGAAAAATTGAAGAGGATATCAAAAAATGGAAAGGTCTCCCATGTTCCTGGATAGGCAGGATCAACATAGTAAAAATGGCAATCCTACCTAAAGCAATCTACAGATTCAATACAATCCCCATCAAAATCCCAACATAAATTTTTACAGACCGTGAAAGAACAATATTCAGTTTCATTTGGAATAACAGCAAAACCAGGATTGTCAAAGTAATTTTGCCAACAAAAGAACCACAGGGAATCACCATCCCTAACTTCAAGTTATAATATAGAGCTACAGTAATAAGAACAGACTGGCACTGGCATAAAAACTGACTTGTGGATCGGTGGAATTGAATTGAAGATCCTGATATTAACCAAAAAACCTATGAACACCTGATATTTGATAAAGAGGCCACAAATATTCAATGGAAAAAAGGATAGCATCTTCAACTAATGGTGTTGGCATAATTGGATGGTAGTGTGTAGAAAAATGCAAATAGATCCAAATCCTGCACAAAACTCAAATCCAAGTGGATCGCAGACCCCCAACATAAACCTAGCTACACTAAACTAGACAGAAAGAAAGTGGAAAATACTCTTAAACGCATTGGCACAGGTGACTATTTCCTAAATATAACACCAGTAGCACGGACACTAAGAACAATCAATAAGTGGGACCTCCTGAAACTGAGAAGCTTCTTTAAAGCCAAGGACACAGTTAATAAGACAAAACAACAGCCTACAGAATGGGAAAAGATTTTCACCAACCCTACAAGTGGCAGAGGATTGATCTCTAAAACATGTAAATAACTCAAGAAACTAGAGCCTCAAACCCCAAATAACTCAATTGAAAAATGGGCCCCAGAACTAAAAAGGGAATTCTCAGCAGGAGAATTACAAATGGCTGAAAGGCACTTGGAAGTTGCTCAACATCTTTAGCCATCAGAGAAATGCAAGTCAAAACAACTTTGAGATTACACCTTATACCTGTTATAGTGGCTAAGATCCAAAACACAGATATCATCCTATGCTGGAGAGGTTGTGGTACAAGGGGAACACTCCTTCATCGTTGGTAGGAGTGTAAACTTGTTCAGCCACTCTGGAATGCGGTATGGCGTTTTCTCAGAAAACTAGGAATCAATTTCCCCAAAGATCCAGCAATACCCCTTTTAGGCATGTACCCTAAAGATGCACATTGGAACCCCAAAAGCATTAGCTCAACTATGTTCATAGCAGCATTATTTATAATAGCAAGAACCTGGAAACAACCTAGATGCCCCTCAACTGGAGAATGGATTGACAAACTGATAAGCAGTGGATGTACTCACTCATTAGTGGACTTTAAACAAAAAGCAAAGAACACCCAAGCTGCAAACCACAAACATTGAACAGCTTGGGATCTGAAGTAAATTAAGAGATACATCCAGGGAGTTCCCTAGGAAGAGAAAATAGAGAAAATCTTCTTAGCTAATTGGGAACATAAGGGGTTGCAACCAAGAAGAGGTGGGAACAAAACACGAGGGAAGGAGATGATTGATTGAGAGTAACAAGAAGGGAGAAAAAAAAAAGAGATGGAGATACTAATGAAGGAAGCTAATGTGGGGTTGCAAAAAGACTGGATGCTAGGGAAACCTCAAAGAACTCACAGAATGTCCCTGGTTAGGTCTCTAACCAATAGTGAAGGTGTTACCTAAACAGGACTTCCCCATAACCAAAGAATAACCACCCTAAGTCCCGTCACAGAACTTATATCCAACAATGAATAGAGATAGAGGCAGGGATACATGGCAGAGCACTGGGCTGAGCCCCTGGTCCAGCTGATAGCAGGGGAAGAGCAGCGAGATAAGGACTATGAGAAAAATTCTCACAGTGATGGCTGGCTGGAGCACTGGTGAGCTCACTGAATCAAGAACAGCTACCTGAGAATCACCTGGAAAAGGAAATAGGCCCTCCAAAGATAGGCAACTGTCCACTGACATGGGCAATAAGTGGAGCATCAAGGGGAGGGATCAGACTGTTTCTGTGTAAGGTCTGGCTGGCACCTTGGAGTCCATTCCCTCCAGAGGAGCACCTAACCCAGTCTTGATATAAGCTAGTCTTGATGAGGAAATCAGACTTGCCTGCAGGGAATGCTGAGATCTCTTGCCCTTTCTGGGGACCAGATGGGGGGATGGGGAGTAAGGAGGCTGAAGTCTGACTGGGAGAGGTCTGGAGGGGGAAGGGAGTTGGAACAAGGGTATACATGGATAAAAAGTCCTTATTCTATAAAATTAATAATAAAAAAATCGATAAGTGTAAATTTCTTGAGGGTAAATGTGTAGTAGGACTATGTTCTGCTTCATTGTAAATATTTGTCCAACCTACTGGTTTTATAAAATCTGATTGGCCAGAAGGCAGACAGAAAATGTGGGCGGAGCTACCAAACAAAGAAATCTCTGGGAATAGTAAGAGTGAGATAGAGACACCAGGAAAGATGCCAGCTTTAGCAGAGGAAAAAAAAGACAACCATGCTGTTCTGAGAAAAGGTCCCAAGCCACATGCCTAAACAGAACATGGAAATAAATTGAGTTAATATGAAAGAGCTAGCTAACAACATTCCTGAGCCATAAGTCAATCAACACAAAATTAATATAAGCCTTTGTGTGATTATTTGGGGCTGTGTACATCCGAACCTCAGGGCTAGGCTGAAAAGGCTGAGGCCAGAAACATAATACTGCAATGATGTGTGATTAAAATTTTATGAAAACAAAATAAGCAGCTTTTACTGGCACAGTGGCCTTTTGAGAGGTGAGAGGTGAGCACAGTGGTTCAGAAAACAGCTCTTACTCTAATTCACTAAAAGTGAAAGTTTTATATAACCTAATCGGGATAGCTTGCAAGTGCAGTGTAATGCCTCACCGTTTGAAAGTTCATTCTGTTTTGTACAGAAGTGAAGTCTTAACTGGAGTGATGATTCGTATTGGCTCATGTTCCCATGAATAAAGGCACAAAAGGGAATGAGATCAAGAGTAACATTTGACACTGAAATTAATTTTATAGAGTCATCAATAATGAACAATAACGAAATATGACCTGCTCCTATCTTGTTTTTCAAACCATGAGTCTGTCTGGTGTCCCCTCCTGAGTACACTGCACTCATTGAAATCTCTGTGGTGATAACGCTATGATTGCACATGTTTTACAGAAATGCCTCATGACACTGACCTTTCCCAGGTTGTTCTTTACGGGCAAATGCAAGCCAAAGTGGAAAAAAGGAAGCCAAAAGCATTCAATAAATGAGGAATTGGAACGTTTCCTCAGTGTATCAAACATGTCTCTCCAGAGGAACAGGTGTCCACAATACACACACACACCACCTACATTATTTATTTTCAGTTTGTTCTTTTGTCTTCTTTGCAGATGTCCTGAGATGTGATAAAGGACAGCGCGGCTTCGTCTCCGAGCTGAGTCAAAGGGAGTCCCTGCTCTTGATCTTCCTTTGGCTCTATCTGGAGGAAATAAGACTCATAAGACAACAGACAATGCAACGTTTCATTTCAAGGACGCTAAGTTTTGACAGGTCATGTGCAAGTGCATACGTTATTTTATGTACTTTGAAACAGTTAAAATTATCTGACGGCTCCTGATGTTATTTAATTTTAGTTCAACATAATTTACTTGTTTTTCATTACTTTTTTCATTTTGAAGGGCTTTATGTATTTTTTTGACTCTCATTATTATTATTATGAACAAAAAGTCACACTTTCTATCCCTGTATATCATTATTCAAGGTCCCTTCCCCCTCCTGCCACATCAGGTCATTCTTTCTTCTCCACAACTCCCCATCCCCTCCCTGGGCAGGCAGCAGACAGTCCCATGATCCCACTGACCCAATATTGCTTAGTTCAGTCTCCACTCCTGGCAGATCCAGTTTTGTCCCCCCTCCCTCAAGAGTGAGTCAGGTGTTCCTATAGTTGGAGTGGGATCCGAAGAGTCAGTCCAGGGTGTTTCTGATCCCAAGCTGTTCAGTGGTTGTGGTTTGCAGTTTGGGCATGCTTGGCTTTTTTCTTGTTTGTTTGTTTAGAGACCACTAATGAGTGAGTACCTCCCCTGGTTATCTTTCTGAGTTTGTGATACCTCGCTCAGGAGAGTTTTTCATTATTATACTAACTGTTACTTAAATTTCAAAGTAAAATATACATAAAAACAGAAGGACCATGAGAGATTCAGTGAGAACAGAATTCTGCTTCCACCCTGCTCAATCATATCTAACAATATTTAACATTTTTTTAAAAGCTTTTTCTTCCCTAGGTAATTTCCCATGCAAATGTAAAAGTCACATTTAAATTATTTTCCTTTGTATCAATACAGAGTTTAAAATAAAACTGTTTATACAGTTTTCTAGTTAGCATTAACTATCAACTTAATACAGCCTTGCAAATTTTACTATTTTTCCATTTTGAATTTAAAAAAATTGATCTGAGAAGTCATACAATTTATTCTGATCATATTCATCCCCAACTCCTACCCTCAACTCCCACCAGAATTTTCTCCATCTCTCCAGTCCCCCAATTTCATGTCTTCTTTTATGTGTTTTATTATATAAGCTACTTAATTCATTTTGTGTTGTTTATATACTTGTGGGTGTGAGGGCATCCACTGGAGTGTGATATACCTACCAGGAGCCAAAGCCTTAGAGAAAACTGACTCTCCCTCTGCCAGAAGGTATTGGTACCCATAGCTGCTCAGCTAGATTGAAGGTTCATAAACTGCTTCCTGCTCCATACTAAGATGGTGACTGGCTGGATCTTTGGTGGGTCTTACCAAAGCAACCACAACTGCTGTGAGATGGTGAGTATAATGATACTGCTATACCCAGAAGTCACTCTTTTATTCCAGTTTTCTCTCATCTCCATCTTGTAAAGGTTTTTCTGCACATTCCTCTTTAACTTGTGCCTTCTCCTCACTAATGGTCCCTTAACCTTCGGAGTATGTATGATATCTGGTTTATTGCTGAACACTCTGCAGTTTGACCAATTGTGAGTTTCTGCATTAAACATTCATTGTCCACTACACAAGGAAATTTTTCTAAGGAGGTGTGAAAGTTGCACTACTTTATTGTTAGAGAGATATGAATTTTGAAGATAATTTAATAATATGTTTTAGAACATAAATGGGGCAAAAATATTAGTGGGTTCATCCTTGGGGACTGTGATCTTGCCAGCCATGAGTTCATGATAAGTTTGAAATATTAGGCATGTGTTGCATCATCAGAATCAGGTTTTAAATCCAATCAGAAATTAGTTGGTTCCCTTATAATATTCATGTCACCCTTGCATCCAAGGGTATATCTTGTCAAGTTGTTATTATTGTAGTTATTATTGTAGTTCACAGATTTGCAGCTGGGTAAGAATGTTAATAATCTCTTCCCCACAGCAGTACTATGAAAGCTAGACAGAAAGGACAATGCATCATGGAGAGTAGCAATTAGTTCCAATTTCTTCATTTCTTGTCATATTTACGGCTGAAATTTTATTACTTGAATGTGTTTTTATGTAGCTAAAATTAATTTTTTAATGTTGTCAGGCTTATAAATTTACATGTTTCCAGTGACTAGACATTATATCTTGAACAACTAAAATTTTTTTCACAAAAAATTATTTTTAATATGTATGTATGTTCTTTCTGATGTGTTTATCTTTTTATTCCAGAACATAATTACTTTAAATAAAATATACTACATTACCATAAATAACTAATAAAGATTGCAGCCTATAAAGTAAAAAACATATTAGTTACATTAGTTTACAAAGTAATCATTCTTTTGTGACAATATGCATATAAAATATTTTCTTCAGAATTATTTATAACATATGCATGTAAATACATCAGTAGATACACATGCACATAATATAGGTGTGTACTTGTGTGAATAATTTCAAATCAGTCATATGTCCATATAAACTGCAGTTCATGCTTGACAGAGTATTATAGACTCAATTAGCTGAACTTGTGAGAATTAAATATAAAATAAACTAAATCTTGTCTATTAATAAAGAAGAAATATCCTATAAACAGAGTATTGAAAAAATAAACAGCAGATAAACATCACAGGCATGATGGCAAGACTTTTATTGTACTTACATGAATTCAAAACTAAAAAGTATATTATTTAATAAAATATAAATGATATGAAATAATATGCTACTACGATGCCAGTAAAGAGCCAAACTAATTGAGAAATGCCATCTCTGTCTGTTCATTTCATCCTTTACTAAGTGATATTTGTCAAATTCCACTGCACTTAGTAGATGTGGGGTGTATGCTGGTTAGAAAAAAATTGTAGTACATATATTTTTCATTTTAATTTTGAAGTATTTTGGAACAAAGGCCACAAACCATTCAGTAATGGGTTTGGTTAAATTCTTTGGAGTGTTGATATGACTGGGCATACATAGTTTGAGATAGAAGAATTGGGGTTGAAATTTGAAAAATGAATTCTAGTTGAGAAAATGGGGCATAAGAGGTATGGCTGTTCACAATAAAGTTAATACAAACTTTGATAGTCTTGGGCAGAGAAAATTCAGCATCTTTAAGGATACACTGAAGTTCCAGGAAGTCAGGAGGCAAGCCAAAGCCTACAGAGCCCCTGGGGCTCTTGAAGCTATGTGGGAATCTGCTTCCTGGTTCTACATCAGTGGTTCTCAACCTGTAAGTAGCAACCTGCAGGTTGAGAAATGCTGCTCTAGATAAAAGGAAGAATAAAATGTAATAAAAATATTAGACACATATCACAGCTAGGAAGATGAAAGGCCATGTCATCCACCTTTCCTATTATTCCATCACTGATGTGTTCAGACATGGATAAGGGCCATGGTACGAACTTTGAGGTAACAGATAATTCCTTTCTGGTTATTTGTCAGGGAGTAAGGTCACACATTATTTAGGCTGGCCTGAACATTCTAGTGTTCTTCTTTATAGTTCCTGACCACTGATGATATGCATGTGTGTCAGCTAGTTTAGGAACAAAAATTTATTAATAGCTTTCTGAGAACAACTCTGAAAACGTCTGCTGCTCAAACTCAAAAGTAAATCTAAAAGGAAACTATGTACCTTTTTCACAGATGCAAAGATGACTGTAAATAAAGCATTAGCAAATTCAAAATAAAAATTAATGTAAAATTGTATCATATTCATCCAGGTTTGTGACAAGAATGGTCCCACCTCCAGGAATACAGAGGTAAAATGATCATTGCAGTAAACACAGACATGGAAATCAACAAATATTTCTTTAAGAAAGCCTTGAAAATCGAAAAGCATAGCAATTAGCCTGACCTAGGAGAATATCTACTAGCAGGCTAAAACACATTCATATAAGACAGTTCTTATAGTTTACTAAAGACATATGGAAATGAAAAGTCATTGTGGAAAATTACAAAAATTCGTGGGAAAGAATGATGGGTTCCTTCAATATGTAATTACATGCATTTCCTCATATATTTTTCTGCATTATGCACTATGAACTGAGTTGAGGTAGCATGGATGTGGATGTCAGTTCCTAGAATATTAAAATAGTAATTTTACCAAAACTATAAATATGAATGGAGTGAAACATGAAATGAGTTCTCTAATAATTTTCTCAGACATAACTAAACATTTTGATGATTTTTAGTTTTTCCTTGGGAATTTTTTCTTTTTTGAATATTTTTATTTATTATTTGGTGATTTTACATCATGTACCCCATCAAACTGAGTGATTCTCAGCTATCACTCCTCTCAGTAGCATACCCACTCTTATGATCTCCCCATTTACAAAAAAGCCCATTCATGATGCTCATTTACTTACTAAAGCATAATTAAACTCCCTGTAGCCAGCCCCTTAAAGAAAAATGAGTCCTTCCTCACCCAAACCCCTGCCAAAGGCCTTTAATACAGAAGTGAAGCACTGTGTCATTCATTAAGCTATATTCTAACTTTGAGCTCTTGTATACAACAACATGTTTTAAAAAAAAATTTAAAGTACACTAATGAGTGAGTTCATCCTCTGCTAATCTTTCTGGGTTTGTAATACCTCGCTCAGGAAGATATTCTCCAATTCCATTCGTTTGCTTAAAAATTTTAGGATATCATTTTTCTTTTTTTTAATTAATTAATCTATTGTTTAAGGATTAAGCACAAAAGACAAATTCTTAACCAAATTAAACCAAAAAAGGGAAGACTTACTTTAATAAAACTGGAAATTGAAACACAAACAATATAACAGATATAAATAAAATTCCCAAAAATCATAATAACATACATTATAAATTTGTTTTGATAAATTGTTCTGAAAACAAACTGGTGAGTTTTTAGATAGCAAAATTAAACCTAAATTTAATGAATGATTTTAAAAAATGCATACTTTGTAAACTTGAAATACTTAAAATACTAACAAAATACTCCATACTAAAAATAAAAAGCAGCAATAACAAAAACAAACACAAGAAAATATGAACTTACTACTGAATTTTACTATAACTTAAAGAACTATGACAGAAACAAATCATATTATTCCATAAAACTTAAAAAAAAACCAAGCCTTTAAAAGTTACAAAGCCAGCGAAACCCTGATATTAATCATAGAATTACTTTTTCCTTTTTAAAATTATATATATATATTTATTACTTGGTGTTTTTACATCATGCATCCAATCAAACTCAGATATCAGACCCCTCAGTATCATGCCCACTATTATGATTTCCCCATTTACAACACCGTCTATTCATATTGCTCATTTGCTTACCGAGCGTAATTAAACTCCCTGTGGCCAGATCCTTAAAGAAAACAAGTCTTTCCTTACCAACCCCACTTCCAGTAGCCATCAATGTAGAAGTGAGGCATGGTGTCATTTAGCTATGTACTAGTCTTAAGTTCTTGTGTAAAATGACATCTCTCTCTTTATATATATATTTTTTAAAGTCCACTAATGAGTGAGTACATCTCTTGCTTCTCTTTCTGGGTTTGTGATACCTCACTCAGTGGGATATACTCCATATCCATTCATTTGTCTGCAAATTTTAGAATATCATTTTTTCTTACTTCATTGTGTAGATGACTCACAGCTTATTAATCCATTCCTCAGTTGAGGGGCATCTAGGTTGTTTCCAAGTTCTTGCTATTACAAATAATGCTGCTAGGAACATAGTTGAGCTAATAATACTTTTGGGGTGTGAATGTATATCTTTAGGTTATATGCCTAAGAGTGGTATGGATCCTTGGGGAGATTGATTACCAGTTATCTGAGAAACTTCCATACAGCATTCCAAAGTAGTTGAACAAGTTTACATTCCCACCAACAATGGAGGAGTGTTCCTCTTGCTCCACATCCTCTCCAACATAGGCTGGCATCTATGTTTTTAATCTTGGCCATTTTGACAGGTGTAAGCTGCTATCTCAAAGTTGTTTTGATTTGTATTTTTCTGATGGCTAAAGATGTTGAGCACTTTTTCACGTGCCTTTCAGCCATTTGTAATTCTTCTGCTGAGAATTTCCTTTTTAGTTCTGAACCCCATTTTTAATTGGGTTTTTAAGGGTTTTGAGCTCTCGTTTTTTGAGTTGCCTATATATTTTAGAGATCAGTCCTCTGTCACTTGTAAGGTTGGAAAAAACTGTTTCCCATTCTGTGCACTGTGTTTTTGTCTTATTGACTGTGTCCTTGGCCTTACAGAAGCTTCTAAGTTTCAGGAGGTCTCACTTATTGATTTTTGTTTCTAGTGTCTGTGCCACTGGTGTTATATTTAGGAAGTGGTCTCCAGTCCCAATGCATTGGGGGTTATTTCCCACTTTCTTTTCTATCAAGTTCAGTGTAGCTGGGTTTATGTTGAGGTCTTTGATCCACTTGGATTTAAGTTTTGTGCAGGGTAATAGGTTTGGATCTATTTTTATTTTTCTACACACCACCATCCAATTATGCCAACACCATTTGTTAAAGATACTATCTTTTTTCCACTGAATATATTTGGCCTCTTTGTCAAAAATCAAGCATTCATAGATGTGTGGGCTAATGTTTGGCTCTTCAATTCAATTCCATTGATCCACAAGTCTGTTTTTATGCCAGTATCAAGGTGGTTTTATTGTTGTGGCTGTTAGTTTCCGAACGCAAACAGAGATACACACTATGAAGGCCACATGAGAGTTGATTTAAGAGTTCCCAGGTGGGTGCAGAAGCAGAGAAGCAGGACAGGAATCAGGAGACAGAGATAGACCCCCAAAAGTGAACTCTTTTAAGGGAAGGGGCGTGTATGGGTTTATGTAGTCACGTTTAGGGCGTGCCTCTGTAAGCTTCATGTGTCTAGGGAGGTGCTACCATATGCAGTGCTGCAGGGTTTATGCAACCACACTCAGGGGCGTGCCTCCATACAAGGTGCATCCCTCCTGAGCCCGGTTGGCTCAGCTACGTGGAATGCCAGGAATCCTTACACTGGCTCTATAGTATAATTTAAAGTCAGGGATGCTGATGCCTCCTGAGGTTCTTTTGTTGAGCAAAATTATTTTGGCAATCCTGGCTTTCCTGTTATTCCAAATAAAATTGACAATTGTTTGGAAAAATTGTCAGTAAAAAATTGTCTTGGGATTTTGATGGGAATTGCATTGAATCTATAAATTGCTTTTGGTAAGATTGTCATTTTCACTATGTTGATCTTACCTATCCAGGAACATGGGAGATCTTTCCATTTTTTTATATCCTTTTCACTTTCTTTCTTCGGAGAGTTAAATTTTTGTCAAATATATCTAATACTTATTTGGTTATAGTTACACCAAGGAAATGCTATTTAGCTATTATAAAAGGTGATATTTCCCTTATTTCTTTTTCAGCCTTTTTATCTTTAGTATATAAGAGAGCTATTCATTTCTTTGAGTTAATCTTGCATCCTGCTTTATTGCTGTTTATCAGCTGTAGAAGTTCCCTGCTAGAATTTTGTGCATCACTTAGGTATACAATCATGTTATCTGCAAATAGAGATATTTTGACCTATTCTTTTCCAATTTGTATCCTCTTAATCTCCTTTTGTTTTCTTATTGCTTTAGCTAAAACTTTGAGATCCATGTTAAGTAGATCAGGGGAGAGGGGACAGCCTTGTCTAGTTCCTGATTTTAGTGGGATTGCTTATAGTTTTTCTCCTTTTAGTTTGATGTTGGCCATCGTCTTTTTGTAAATCACCTTTATTATATTTAGGTATTTTCCCTGTATTCCTGATCTCTCCTGGTCTTTTATCACAAAGGCATGTGGGATTTTGTTGAAGGCTTTTTCAGCATGTAAGGACATGATCATGTGGGTTTTTTTTTCCTTCACTTTGTTTATATGATGGATGACATTTACAGTTTTCTGTATGTTGAACCATCCCTGCATTTCTGTGAAGCCTACTTGATTGTGGTGCATGATATTTTTTATATGTTGTTTCATACGGTTTGCCAGCATTTTGTTGAGAACTTTTGTATCAATGTTCATGAGAGAAATTGGTCTGCAATTTTCTTTCTTTGTTGCATCTTTGAGTGGCTTGGGTATTGTGGCCTCATAAAAAGAATTTTACAATGTTCCTTCAGTTTCTACTTTATGGAACAGTTTGAGGAGTATTGGTATTAGCTCTTCTTTGAATGTCTGATTGATCTCTGCACTGAAACTATCTGGGCCTGGGCTGTTTTTACTTGGGAGACTTTTATTGACAGCTTCAATTTCCTTTGGTGTTATAGGATTGTTTAGGTCTTTAATGTGGTCTTGATTTAATTTTGATAAATGGTACCTGTCCAGATAGCCGTCCATTTCTTGTAGGCTCTCCATTTTTGTGGAGTATAAATTTTGGAAGTATGACCTGATAAATCTCTGGATTTCCTGCAGGTCTGTTGTTATGTCCCGCTTTTCATTTTTGATTTTGTTGATTTGGACACTCTCCTTCTGGTATTTGGTTAGTTTGGAAAAGGGTTTATTTATCTCATTAACTTTCTCAAAGAATCAACTCTTTGATTCATTGATTTATTTTTTGTATTACACTTTTTATGTAAATTGTGTTTATTTCAATTCTAAGTTTTCTGCCATCTATTTCTTCTAGGTGAGTTTGCTTCTAATGGTTCTAGTACCCTCAGGCTGCGCTTATAGGTCTCTTGTATGGGGTTTCTCTTGTATTTTCATGTAGGCATCTAGTGCTATGAATTTTCCCCTTAAGAGTGCTTTCATTGTATCCCATTAGTTTGGGTATGGTGAGGATTCATTTTCACTGAATTCTAGGAAGGCTTTGATTTCTTTCAGTGGTTCAGTTGAGTGATGTTTAGTTTCCATGAGTTGGTAGGCTTTCTGTGATTCTTGATGTTATTGAGCTTGATTCTTGATGCTATTGAGCTCTAACTTTAGACCCTGGTGATATGAAATGGTACAAGGTGTTATACACATTTTTGGTACTTGTTGATATTTGCTTTATGAACTATTATGTGGTAAATTTTACAGAAAGTTCCATGGGGTGCTGAGAAATATGTATATTCCTTTTTGTTTGGTTGGAGGATTTGGTATATATCTACTAAGTCCTTTTGGGTCATAACTTCTGCTAGATCCCTTATTTCTCTGATGAGTTTCTGTCTGGTTGACCTATATCCAAGGGTGAAAGTGGGGTATTAAAGTCTCCCACTATTAGTGTGTCAGGTTTGATATGGGGTTTAAGCTTTAAAAGTGTTTCTTTTATATATGAATGTGCCCTTGTATTGGGGGGAAAGATATTCAAGATACAGATTTCATCTTGGTGAATTTTTCCTGAGATGAATAAGTAGTGACCTTCCTGGTCTCTTCTTATTGATTTTAGTTTAAAGTCTATTATGTAAGATATTAGAATGGCTACATCAGCTTGTTTCTTAGGGCCATTTGATTGGAAAGTCTTTTTCCAACCCTGTACTCTGAGCCTGTGTCTGTCTTTAAGGTTGAGATATGTTTCTTGTATGCAGCAGAAGGATGGTTGCTGTTTTTGTATCCATTGTGTTAGGGTATGTCTTTTCATAGGGGAATTGAGTCTACTGATATTAAGGGATATTAATGACCAGTGATCAATATTTCCCATCATTTTTGGTAGTGGCTTACATTCCCTTTTATTCAGGGGAGGGTTTTTTCTGTGGGCTTATCAATTGTCTGTGATTACATTGGTGTCTCTGGTTTCCTTAGGTTGGAGTTTTCCCTCAAGGGCTTTTGCAGGGCAGGATTTGTGGTTAGGTATTGTTTAAATCTGGCTATGTCCTGAAATACCTTGCTTACTCCATCTATGTTGATTGATAGTTTTGCTGGGTACAGTAGTCTAGGTTGGCATCCATGTACTTTTAATTTCTGTATAATGTCTGACCAGTACCTTCTTGCTTTCATTTTTTCATTCAATAGTCAGATGTTATTCGAATGGGTCTCCCTTTATAGGTGACTTGACATTTTTCTTTTGCAGCTCTTATTATTTTTTCTCTATTCTTTAGGTTTGGAGGCTTGATTTTATAGGGTGAGCAGTCTTTTTTTTTTTTTTTTTTTTTTTTTTTTTTTTTTTTTTTTTTTTTTTTTTTTTTTTTTTTTTTTTTTTTTTTGTTTTTTTTTTTTTTTTTTTTTTTTTTTTTTTTTTTTGTGGGTCCAGTCTATTTGGTGTTCTGTAGGCTTCCTGTACTTTTATCAGCATTTTCTTCTTTAGGTTGGGAAAGTTTTCTTCTATTCGTTTGTTGAATATATTTTCTGTGCCATTGAGCTTGTATTCTTCTCCTTCTTCTATTCCAATTATTCTCAGGTTTGGCTGTTTCATGGTGTACCAAATTTCTTGGACCTTTTGTGTTATGACTTTTGGGTTTTAGTGTTTTCTTTAACTGATGTATCTGTTACCACTCTTGAGTCTTCCACCCCAGAGATTCTCTCTTCCATTTTTTGGATTCTGTTGGTTATGCTTGAATCTGCAGTTCCAGGTAGTTTTTTTCAGGTTTTTCTATTTCTAGCTTTGTCTTGGTTTGTGCCTTCTTTATTGCTTCTATTTCAGTTTTTAATTCTTGGCAAATTTCTTTCACCTGTTTGTTTTCTTTTTCTTGGTTTTTCTTATTTTTTTTTTCAGGGCTCTGTTCATCTCTTCTAATTTTCTGGTGTGTTTTTTTTCAATTTCTTTAACAGAATTTTTTATATAATCTTTTAAGGCTTCTATTAATTGCATAATACTGTTTTTAAGGTTGTTTTCTTTTGTTCCCTCTTCATTGTTATGTTCAGGTCTTAAAGCTATAGAACTACTTGCTTCTTCTGGTGGTGTCTTGTTGACCTTTGTATTGTTGTATGTATTCTTGCACTACTATCTGCCAATTGTTTCCCCAATTCTCTCTTTGTTAGTTCTTGGTCCCTAGTGAGTTGTTGGTCTGAGGGCTCTTAAGGCTCATAAGGCTCTTAATTAGCTATATGCTCAGAGGATTGGCTGTTCTCATGAGATCAGGAATACAGGGAATATATCTAAATTTAATAAAGGTAAATTACAAGAAGCTGATAGCCATCATCAAACTAAATGAAGACAAACTCAAAGCAATCCCACTAAACTCAGGAACTAGACAAGGCTGTCGCCTCTCCCCTTATCTATTCAACATAGTTCTTGAAGTTTTAGCTAAAGCAATAAGAAAATAAAAAGAGATTAAAGGAATCCAAATTGGAAAAGAAGAAGTGAAACTATCTCTATTTGCAGATATGATATGATTGTATACATAAGTGACCAATATAATTCTAGCAGGTAACTTCTACTAGGCTAAAAAACACCTTCATCAATGTAGCAGAATACAAGATTAACTCAAAGAGAATTTTTTTAATCTCACACTTTAGATAAAATACTCAACACAGAAATTATCACAGATCACAGATATAAAGGCAATTTATAAATGAAACATTTCATCTCCACCAAACCTGATAAAAATACAAGACTGAATTAATTCAATATAAATTTTATACTTTATACTTCATGTTAGAAATGCTTTTGTAAGTTATTTGACCTGCTTTCTATAAGGGGATGAAATGCTCATGATTGAGCTGAAAGATGGCCCAGTGAATATGGATAGATGGCTCAGTAGATATAGATAGATACATGGCCTAGTAAATTTGCACAGATGGCCCAGTGGACAGGGACAGATGACTCAGTAGATATGGACAGATGGTCCAGTGGAAATGAACAGACAGTTCAGTGGTTGAGTGTTTGATGTTCTTCCAGAGGACCTGATCTCAGTTCCCAGCACCCACATGGGCCTCTCACAACCTAATATAATTCCAGCTTTGGGGCATCTAACATTCTCTCTGGCATCTGAGGGCACCACACATACACATGACCTGTATATTACACATAAATAAAAATAAATATTTTTAAATCATGAAAAGAAATTCCATGACATCTAGCAAAGGCATGGTACTTCTTAAGTCACTCTGTTAGATGGGCCACAGTACTAACTAGTAGGAGTGTACAGTTGACATGGGGCTTGTCCACAGTTCTCATCCCTTAGCCCACAGTACAAACAGAGCTCATTGAAAAAACATCATCATGAAAAGGGCCAAGATTTCTTTTCAGAAAATCCTCCATTCAATGTTCAGTCCACAGGAGGGTGTTACAGCCATGCCATGGAAGATTCTGTGCTTGAGTAAAAACATAAATTAAAGGCAGTAGTTTTAGCTGGTGGTAAATGAATGTGAAGTCAAGAAATAATCTTCTTGGAACTATATTGCATTCCAACCTAGTTCTCCACCAGGTCTTCCAAGAGATCTCTCTATTAACGTCTCTGCAGTCAGTACCTGGAGCTGTTTAACAGAGGGACTAACACATCTCAATATTTATCAGTGGAAATTTCAAAGCAATCCTAAAACATATTAAATTTGGCCAGCTTTTTCCTGTCACCATATGCTGGTAATTCTAAACAACAAAAACAAGAAATATTTTGATAGTTTAAATTGAAAAAGTAGTCGTTACTACTAGATTTTAATAATGTGTGTAAACTTTAAAGTGCCATGTATGCTACAAATTACATGCTGGGACACATTTCTCATGTGGCAAAATTTTCATAATATGTGAAAAAGTCTTAAAAACTGAACATGGAGAAAACCAATCTAAATGAAAAATGAGATTGAGAGCTGAGCCAGTTCCAACAAGCAGTCTTGGGATATGAATGTGGACAGCACAAGAAGAGCACACATCTGCTACAGGAGCTGGTGAAGAGCAGGCAGCAAGCACCACCATTGCTCAGGATATAGAAACTGCATCTGTGCTACATTGCCACTGAAACAGAATGTCTAAAGAACGTTTGGCCATTTTAAACGTTTTTAGTTAATTTTGCCACTGTCATACATGTATGCAATTTATTGTTAATCTATTCACCTGTTTCCTTCTCTCAGCCTCTTCCTACCCTATATACTCTCGTCTTCTTCTCCAGTAGGCCCCTCCTGAGGTCATGTTCTATTTGAGGGTGCAGATACTTTACAGGCAACCATAGCTGCTGTTCATGATTGCATTGGGCATGCCATATCTATATGACAAGAGTTTTGTAGGACTCATACTCATCTGTTATCTTTCACAAATAAACCTTGAGCATCATTTTCATATAAACCAGTAATTGTATTACTGGACACTTATCCTAGCACAATAAAATCATGTGTGCCACTTTCCAAAAACTGAATATAGCTGCAATGACCCCCATTTGGAAATGGCTAAATAAACTGTTGCAACTACACCAAAGCTCACAATTTATTAATAAAAAGGAACAAACTGCTGAATCACACAATAATATAAACAGATTTTTTATTGTGCAAAATCCCTAAGAGTAATTATAAAGTGTTACATTTTGTGAAATTTCTCTATGACAGGAGGCAGACAGCCTAGTGGGTATCAGAGATGATGAAGAATGGAGGGGTCATCTAAACAGAGTGGCAAGAAGGAATAAGCATAAACAGACAACTGACTGAATGAAGCAGAAGAATAGATCTCCCAATAAAATGAGAGGGAAGGACAGCTTAGGGGTGTGAATCCAGCACACACACACACACACACACACACACACACACACACACACACACACACACACACACACACAAACACGCACACACACACGTGAACCTTCTGGAAAAAAATCAAACATCAAAAAAAGTTATTTCTTTCTGTCTTCCTTCCTTCTTCTTTTCTCCCTTTCTCCCTCCTTCCCTTTCTCTTTTTTTCTATCTTCTTTTCTTTTATATTAAGTAGGTGCCATGGCTGCATAGGACTCTTATCCTGGCATTCATGAGGTAGAGGCAGGAAGATTAGACACTCAAGTCAGCCTGGGCTACATTGAGACATTCTCAAAGTAATCTTTGTATTTGTTTTGTATTTTGTTTTTAAGATCAATAGCTGGGTATCCAGCCAATAAAGCTGCACATATGCCTGACCCTGCCCTCTAGTTCTTGGCAATACAGGGAGTCAATTCCGCCCCTGGAGAATGGGGCAAAGCGGGGGGAGGGGGTACTCTCATTGTACTGTCCTTAAGTCTTCCTGAAAACTTGTACATACTTCACAATGAATCTTTTCTTCTAGACTGTGTCCAGTGTGAATCTGTCTTATAAAGGCCATATTTTGAGGCTTTTTAAACTGCTTTCAATATTAAGACCTTAAGCAGTACAAAAGCCTGACACTGCTTTTTTCCATGTGCTGGCTCATCCTGAAAATTTATAGTAATTTGTAAGAGAGTTCTTCCCAAGAGAACATTACTCTTAGCTATTGCAAAAATACCACAATAAGTTGGTCTTATTAGATAATCAACTCTGAGTTTACAAATCAACTGCACTATCTAATGCCATAAAATATGGCATAAACTGCATATTTATACAGATATAATAAATGTCTGCATTTCTTAAATTAGTTATAACCTCCTTTTTTATTTTTGACAAGAAAAGAGATATATAATAATATACTGTATGTCTAATAAAGTCTGCCTGAAAAATCAGAGGACAGAGCCATGAAGGTCAGGGAGTGTTGATCTACTCCCTTAATCCCTAGAACTAGGATGGTTGAATGAAGAAATGAGATGGCTGGGTGGGAAAGGTAGGAGGCTAGCCCTGCACCAGTGGCTGCATGGTTTTTCAGCTGAGGACTGAGAGGCTTTCAATCTGAGGATTCATGAGGAGTGGCTAGGTGAAAAGTGGCTGTGCCTTGTTTTTCTATCTCTCTGATATTTCAGCTTTCCCCCAATATCTGTCTCCAGGGTTGTTGTAGTTTGTACTTTCCCTCCTGCAGGTGGCTGGCTTTAGCCGCATTTCCTCTCTTGGTGGATTGTGGCTTTCCCTAGACTGTCTTCTTGGGCTACTGTCACACTGGGTAGAGCTGCCTTATTTCACAGTCATCTGGGTCATTATTGACAGAAAAGTTGGTGAGTCAATTGGGATTTCTTAAAAAGAGGAATTAGCTTAAGATACAGAGTTTTTCCCACAATTAAAAAAAAATTGGAAAATATAAAAATGGAAGGAATTTGGTCTTTGTTTGATAACGTGCTAGATAGTTTGAAAATTGAATCAATAAAGGAGAGGATAATTAAGTAGATGGGATTTTCATAATGTCTATTATAAATATCATTTGTTTGGTCATTCTTGTTTTAGCCCTAAAATAGTTGGTTTATATGAGTGCCAAAATATAATTATTAGAAAACCTTATTAAAACAGACAATAGAGTTATTCAAACCCAGACAGAGAAATTTAAAGAAAAACCAATTCTAGCATTTCATTATTGATTAGAGAGAAACCTAAGGCTTTCAAACAACCTCCCTTAATTTATCTAGTAATCTTACAGGAATTGCCAAATGACAGAAATCCCCCAAACTGAGTTGAATGGACTCCTGTGGAAATGTTAGATTTGAGAAGATTCAAGGAAGCAATAGTGTCATATGACATGCACTCACCCTTTGTAAAGCAGATATTAAATTCATGGTCAGCTTGTAACAGAAGTATATTTCAAGATTGAAGAGATTAGGAGATTTGGTAAATCTGTCTGTGATCTGTCAATTACAATAGAAGACTTTGTGAAAGGATGAGGTTAAGTTTATAAAACAATGAAGTAGAGCTGGGGCATTAATATCTAATGCTAATCTAGAAAGGCAGTCTTTATATGATGACCACACCCTGGCTTTATGATGAATGGCAGCCTTAAATGCTTGGTATAATGTTGAAAAAGTAGAAAAGCAAAACATGTTATTTACAAAGTAATCCAAGGGCAAAAAGAAACGTTTACAGATTTCTTACAAAGGTTGACTTCAGCAATAAGTAAAATGGTAACAAATTCAGAAGCTAGAAAAATAATAATTGAATCTCTGGCTTTTGAAAATGCTAATTCACAATGCAAAAAGATAATTTGTTCACTAAAGGCAAGATCAACACCCCTGCAGTAATATATATGAGGTACAATTAATATGGAATCTCATAACTATGGTGATACTTGGGTAGGAGAAGTTATTTCTAGAAGTTTAAAGAAAAATCAACATGTCAAATGTTACCACTGTGGAAAACAAGGTCACATAAAAAGGGACTACAAACAAGAAACAATGTTTTTCTAAGCATAGCTCCAACAGAACATCACTCCCTTCTAGAGTATGCAGAAGGTATGGCAAAGGAAGACATTGGACAAATGAATATAGTGAAGAGAGTAAACTTAGCTTAAGAAACTCCTTTTTGTATTATAAAGGTAAAATAGAGTTCAGTTTCACATTTCTGGCAGGGGCTTGCCCAGTTCCAAGAAAGAATAAGCTAAGCACTATCTAAGGGTTAGGGTTGTGGTCAAACTGCAGAATGTTGCAACCCTGAGTCAATCTATCAAATACTAGTAAAATGTCCACTCCAGGGTGGGGTCCAGCAATGTTAAACTGTGGAACGTCCCTAAGCATGAGCCAATCAGCAGCACAGTTACACCTTTGTCCCCAAGTAACTCTGCCTTGTGGTTTTTTTTTCTAGATATATGTTAAATATTTAATAAATCCTGAGATACCAGAGAGACCACCCAGTCAAATTCTAAGGAGACAGCTCAGGAAATCCTTGATCCTTGAATACAAGGATAAACAGCTGAGTCAATCACACACACCTTTAATCCCAGCACAGGGAAAGCTGGGAGTGGTGATCAACATCCTTTATCTCATAAATCCAGAGACAGAACTTCTTCTGTTTTTGTGAGTTCAAGGTTACACACCTTTAATCCTAATCTGGATGGGATAGGGTATATAAGGCCTTGTAGAAACCAGGCAGACACAGAAGTGACTGGCAGAAGTGACCAGGAGCAAGGCTGAGTAAGTTGCAAGACAGCTGGGTGAGAATTAACTGAGGTGCTTTCTCTCGCTGATATTTCAGCCTTCCCTCCATATTTGGCTCTGAGTCTCATTCATGCTACTACAATTTTGCCTTTAAAAAGCTTGTGTAATTTAGAGTGGGTGGCTCTTTTTTGCCACACTGCATTGTCAGGTGTGGGGAACAGGTTCCCTGTCTGGCTTGTATTGTGCTGACAATAAACCTTACTGTTACATTTCCTACATCTCTGTCTCTGGTGGTCTCCCTGGGGGTCAAGCTTTGGGCAGAACATGTAGGTCAACAAAGGACAGACAGCGTAAAATTTTTGCCATCAGAAAATACCCAGAGGGGCCTTAGACTTTTGCAGTCCCCTGTATAAAATTTAGTTCAATCTTATCCTGTCATTCTGGAGGAATCTCCTTCCCAGAGCAATTAAAGAACCTAATGTGCATTGTAAAAAAATCACATTGCTCAGAATGATAAAAAGGCTATAGAAGAGGGAACAAAAAATCAGAAAATACCATAAATCACAATTAATAAATATTAAAAAAAGAAACCTTCCCAGTGTTAGGGTTGGGTCAGGGTTCTGTTTATATTTTTTGGGGAAAAATGGAAATAACCATCTTCAAGAAGCCAAAGGACCTTGTACATCTGGACATTTAAAGGAAAATGAAAGACTATTCAGAAAAAAATTATAAGCAAAGAAAAATTGGGTCCATTGGTAACAATATACTCTCTAGAGTAAAATCTTACTACCTAACACTTATATCTCTTTAATTATAAAAAAAAATGAACTTCCAGTTTAATTATAAATTAAAGCTAGCTTTGGAGTTACAGTGTAGTTCTCTCCTTCTCTAAACACAAGCATTAAAGGTAATTGTAAAATCACTGTGTCATATCAGAAAAGCCACCTGATATGGAACAAAATAAAAACCAAAATTAAGTGACTATTCTATTGCTAATAATCTCATAATGTTTTGGTGTGAATTTTATATCAAAACTTACAAGGTTAATATATATGTATACATTAAACTTTTTGTCATGATGTTAATGATCATATTATTGACCAATATTGAGTACTAACTAATTGTAGAATAAAAATGCTTCTCTTGCTTTCTGTACATGGTTTTGGGTTTGAGCCTCTATTAGTTTTCTGCTGTAAACCATGACGATGTGTAACTGTGACGTACGATGTCTTTTGGTTTTTGAATTTTGGACAATTTTAATTTTACATTGCTTTTCTTTTTTATTAATTTTATAGAATAAAGTCTTATTTTCTATCCATGTATCGCCTTGCACAAACTCCCTTCCCTCTCCCTTCGCCCTCCAGGTCACTCTCTTTTCCCCATCCTCTTATTTCCTCCCCAGAAATGACAAGAGGTTCCAAGGTGGATTATTTCAGCATCCACTACAGGCAAGCCCAATTTCCTCATCCTAATATCCAGACTGGGTTAAGTGTTCCTCTGGAGAGAATGGGCTCCAAGGTGTCAGTCCATGTGCATCAGTTCCATGTGCTTCAGTGGTTGTGGTTTGCAGCTTGGGTGTTATTTGCTTTTAGTTTCAAGTCCACTAATGAGTGAGTACATGCCTTGTTTATCTTTCTGGCTTTTTGAGACCCAGCTCAGGAGGATATTCTCCAAATCCATCCATTGGCTTGCAAATTTAACATTATCAATTTTAATTTCTTTTCTTTTCTTTTTTCCTTTTTTGTTTTACTGCTGAGTAGAACTCCATTGGGTAGATGTAACACTCTTTGTTTGTTCTTCAGTTGAGGGGCACTGAGTTTGTTTTCAGGTTCTTGTTATTACAAATAATGCTGCTATGAACATAGTTGAGCTAATACTTTTGGGGTACTAATGTGCATCTTTAAGGTATATGCCTAATAGTGGTATTGCTGTATCCTGAGATTGATTCCCAGTTTTCTGAGAAACCACCATACTGCATTTCAGAGTGGCTGAACCAGATTACACTCCCACCAATGATGAAGAAGTGTTCCCTTTGTTCAACATTCTCTCCAGCATAGGCTGTCATCTGTGTTTTTGATCTTAGCCATTCTGACAGGTGTAAAGTGGTATCTGAAAGTTGTTTTGATTTGCATTTCTCTGATGGCTAAAGATGTTTAGTATTTTTTCAAGTGCCTTTCAGTCATGTGTAATTCTGCTGAGAATTCCCTTTCTAGTTCTGATCTCAATTTTTTAATTGGGTTATTTAGGGCTTTGAGCTCTAGTATTTTAAGTTCTCTATATGATTTAGAGATCAGTCCTCTGTCACTTGTAGGGTTGGTGAAAATCTTTTCCCTTTCTGTAGGCTGTTGTTTTGTCTTAGAGACTATGTCCTTGGCCTTACAAAAGCTTCTCAGTTTCAGGAGGTCCCACTTATTGATTGTTGTTCTTAGTGTCTGCAGTACTGGTGTTGTATTTAGGAAGTGGTCATCTGTCCCAATGCTTGGAGGGTATTTTCCACTTTCTTTTCTATCAAGTTTAGTGTGGTTGGGTTTATGTTGAAGGTTTTGACCCACTTGGATTTGAGTTTTGTGCAGGGTGATAGGTTTGGATTTATTTGCATTTTTCTACACACTACCATCCAGTTATGCCAACACCATTAATTGAAGATACTATCTTTTTTCCATTGAATATTTTTGGCCTCTTTGTAAAAATCAAGTGTTCATAGGTATGCGGGTTAATGTCGAGGTCTTTCATTCAATTCCATTGACCCACAAGTCTGTTTTTATGCCAGTACCAGGCTGGTTTTTTTTTTTTTTTTATTTTATTTTTTTTTTTTTTTATTACTGTAGCTCTATAGTATAACATGAAATCTGGGATGGTGATGCCTCCTGAGGTTCTTTTGTTGAGCAAAATTGTTTTGGCAATCATGGCTTACCTGTTATTCCAAATGAAATTGAGTAATGTTCTTTCAAGGTCTGTAAAAAATTGTCTTGAATTTTGATGAGAATTGCATTTAATCTGTAGATTGCTTTGGTAAGATTACCATTTTTAATATGATATATCCAAGAACATGGAAGATATTTCCATTTTCTTATATCCTCTTTATTTTCCTTGTTCAGTGATTTAAAGTTTTTGTCAAATAGATCTGTGACTTTTTTGGTTACAGTTACATCAAGGCATTTAATGCTATTTGCAGCCAATATAAAGGGTCAAGTATCCCTTATTTCTTTTTTAGCCCTTTTATCTTTAGTGTATAGGAGGGCCACTTATTTCTTTGAGTTAATCTTATATCCTGCTACATTGCTGAATGTGCTAAAACCATGTGGACTGAAGATTTTTCACTTGGGAGGTTTTTAATGACAGCTTAACATTCCTTTGGTGTTATAGGACTGTCTAGGCCTTTAATCTGATCTTAATTTAATTTTGGTAAATGGTACCTGTCCAGAAAGCTGCCTATTTTTTCTAGGTTTTCCATTTTATTAGAGTATATATTTTAAAAGTATGACCTGATAATTCTCTAGATTTTCTGGGAGTCTGTTGTTATGTCCACTTTATCATTCCTGATTCTTTTGATTTGGATACTTCTCTGTGTCTTGTGGTTAGTTTGGATAAGAGTTTTTCTATCTTGTTGACTTTCTCAAAGAACCAACTCTTTAATTTATTGATTCTTTTTATTGTTCTTTTTGTTTCAATTGTATTGATTTCAGCCATAAGTTTGAATATTACCTGCCATCTACTTTTTCTTAGTGAGTTTGCTTCTAATTGTTCTAAGGTTTTCAGCTGTGCTGTTAGTTCTGTAGTGTGGGATTTCTCTAGGTTTTTCTTATACGCATCTAGTACTATGAATTTTCCTCTTAAGACTGCTTCCATTGTGTCCTATAAATTTGGGTATGTTGTGGATTCATTTTCATTAAATTCTAGGAAGACTTTGATTTTTTTCTTAATTTCTTCCTTTACCCAGAAGTGGTTCAGTTGAGTGATGTTTAGTTTCCACGAGTTGGTAGGCTTTCTGTGATTTTTCATGTTGTTGATCTTTAACTTTAGACCATGGTAGTCTGATATAATACAAGTGGTTATTTCCATTTTTTGTATCTATTGATATTTGTCTTGTGACCAATATAGTCATGGGTGCTGAGAAATATGTATATTCCTTGGTATTGAGGTGAAAGCTTCTTTAAATATCTATCATGTCCATTTGTGACATAACCTCTGTTAGACTGCTTATTTCTCTGTTGAATCTCTGTCTGGTTGACCTATCCAAGGGTGAAAGTGGGGTATTGAAGTCTCCTAGTATTAGAGTGTGACATTTGACATGGAACTTAACTTTTGTAGTGTTTCTTTCACAAATATAGGTGCCCTTATATTAGGAGCCTAAATATTCAGGATTGAGATCTCATCTTAATCAATTTTTCCTAAATTGAATAAGTAATGTGTTTTGATTGATTTTAGTTTGAAGTCTACTTTGTTAGTTATTAAAATGGCAATGCTAGCTTGTTTTGGGGGGCCATTTGATTGGAAAATTTTTTCCCAACCCTTTACTCTGAGCCTATTTCTGTCTTCAAGTTGAGGTATGTTTTTTGTATACAGTTGAAGGGTGGCTTCTGTTTCTGCATCCATCATGTTAGGGTGTGTCATTTTATAGGTTATGCATCCATTGATATTTAGGGATATTAATAACCACTGATTGTTATTTCCTGTTATTTTTGGTGGTATCTTGTGAGTATTTCCTTTCTTTGAGCTTTTCTTCTGTAGGATTATCGACTGTGGTTTCATGGGTATATCTGAGATCCTTGGGTTGGAGTTTTCCTCTACTGCTTTCTGAAGGACATGATTTGTAGATAGATATCATTTAAACCTAGTTTTGTCGTGAAATATCTTGCTTACTCCAACTATCATTATTGATAGTTTTGCTGGGTATAGAAGTCTTTGTTGCCAGCAATGTTCTTTTAGTGTCTGTATAACTTCTGACCAGGACCTTCTTGCTTTCATTGTTTCCATTGAATAGTCTGGTGTTATTCTGATGGGTCTTCCTTTATAGGTAAGTTGGCCTTTTTCTTTTGCAGCTGTTATATTTTTTCTTTGTTCTGTATATTTTGTGGCTTGATCATTATGTGGTGAGCAGACTTTTTTTTTGAGGGTCTATTTAGTGTTCTGTAAGATTCTTGTATCTTTATAGGTATTTCCTTCTTTAGGTTGAGAAATTTTTCTTCTATGATTTTATTGAATACATTATTCCTGCCCTTGAGCTGATATTTTTCTTCTTTTTCTATTCTTATTATTCTCAGGTTGGGTCTTTTCATGGTATCCCAAATCTCTTGAATGTTTCGTGTAATTACTTTTTTCAGTTTTCTTTCACTGTTGTATCTATTTCTGCTATTGAGACTTCCACTCCAGAGATTCTCTCTTTCCTCCCTTGGATTCTCTTGGTTATACTTATATCTATAGTTCAAGTTCTTTTCTTCAGTGTTTCTATTTCCACCTTTGTCTCATTTTGTGCCTTCTTTATTGCTTCTATCTTAAATTTTAGTTCCTGTAATATGCTTTTAATTTTTGGTTTTCCTTTTCTTGTTTGTCTTTCAAGGAATTGTTCCTCTCTTCCAATATTTTGTTTATGTTGATCTTGCAGTGAACAGCTTAACAGTATAGAGCACACAACAGGAGCTAACTAAGTCACACCCTATCTTTTGGCACAAGGACCTTCTGGAAGGGCTTAAAGTCACATTCAGAATTAAACAAAAATGTCCAAAGCTAAGCAGTGCAACGAAGCTTTCACTAGCTGCTCAATTCTATCAAATCTAAATAAAGTATGGATAATGGCATCTCAACAGCACTTAGTTCAAAGCTAACTCCAACAATTCATCATAGAACTATATAGCTAAGATGCTGCCTCCGTCTGCTGTGCTCGAGTCCACCACACAATTCCTGGGTCTAATGAAGGCCACTGACCCTCCTAAGGGCATAAGAGCAATAAATGAGGTGAGAAAGGGAGCCTGAGAAGCCCTGGGACAGGAGCACAGGCTTAGCTGCTGCCATTGCTCCATAGAGAAGGCTTAGCAACCGCTTCTGGGAGGAGAAAGACTCTATCTTGGCTGACAGCTGTCCTAAAAAGGTCATCAGATACCTGGCTAGTCACCAGGTAACTGCCTAAAGCTCTTGAGTAATAATCAAACCAAATCTCTGACATCTGTTCATTGAAACCTTTTGTTTTCATCTATGCTTTGTCCAAAATTTATTATGGCCTGGACTTAATGACACCATCTTGTATTTAAGCCAATTAGGAACAAAGCCAAATTGCATTCTCTTTAGGTCTAGTTGGTTGAAAATAACATTTCATGTAGTGACCTTATCATACAATCTTTAACAAAAACTCGTAGGTTGCATTGATTATTCCCCAGGAGATGAGAGATCGATGGTAATTCAGATGGGCACCCCTGAAAAGATTGATCAGTTTCCTGTCCCGCTCTAGCCAAATTGTCTTGAAAACCTTGGGGAGAGACTGGAATGGCCCCCCAATCTGAGATTGGATTCGAACTTTTACAACATTTATTGGAAAGCTTAAGAACCCCAACATGGCACCCAGCAAACCTCCACAGATAAAGTCGTTGACCAAGTGCTCGCTATACGTAGTGACAGTAGGCAGATGCTCTTTGATGGGCTCTCGAAGGCCAAAAAAAAAGGACATTGCTGAATCAATTTCGGAAAAGGATAGGTACCAAGCCTTGGTAATACTCGGCAATTCCATGGCATCTCAGGGCCCGGAAGGCCTGGTAAGTGTTTGTGAATTTATCATGATGCTTGTGGTCCTGAAACAAAGTCTGAACCCTTTCTAATGGAGTGAGAATGGCTTCTGTTGTCCCAGCAAGCACTGCTGCCACACTTGTGATGGCAAACTCGGGAGCACTGCTCACATGCTTTCGGAACAGGTGCGACAGGTCCTCATACAGACCAAACATAAGTGCCAGCGTGGTCGTCTACTGCAGCAGTGGGGGAAGGATCCCGCAATACAAGTTTCGAAACCCATCCCTTCTCAACTGGAGTACTGCATCCCTGGTCTTGATGCTGTAGAGCTGCTGCCAAAAGAGGGTCTTCTGAACAGGGTATGTGACTGCCACGTTGTTGAATGCTGCGCAGCAGCCACAGAAGTAATGCTTTATCTCACCCACGTGTGCAAAGTGAGGTGACAAATCCTGGTTTGAAGAGGGCAACATTAGGGGCCTCTTAGCATGTGCTTCTGAGTCCATCATGGTGCTTGGGGTCTTTCTTCTCTAGGAAATGTTATTTCTTAACCTGTGAACTTTGGTCTTCTGCTTGGCATTGGATCCTCAAAGACAATAAAGCCACGGACTGGTCAGCAAACCTCAGAGACTGGCTAAATTCATTGAGTTAATACATGGAGAGCACCCTTGAGGAGTGGGCTGGAGTACAGAAGCTGTTCAACAAGGCTGAACTATGTGACTGTTTTTTTTCTGAAGTACTTATTTGATGTATAGATGGTCCTCAGCTTGTACCCTGTGACATCGACTGAGCCTGCCACTGATGATGTCAGCCTTCTGGTAGCTTCCCCAATGACCTCCATAGTTAGCCTTCTCTCTTTTGGAGTCAATATTGATAACAGCATTTCCCACGGCCACCGGCGCCCGCCCACAGGACGGCCGGCGAGCGAGCCTGCACCTGTGCAGGCCTTGATGAATATTTTTAATACATATGCAGAAACAATAAGCAAATAAAACTGCTCAGTGTGGTTAGTACTGATTTTGAAAAAGATAGGAATGTACAGAGTGCATTGGGCTTGTTCTCCTCTGGAGCTGCTCTTGTTTCACTGTAAGTAGGCAGGTGTTCCCCATTTATTTTACTTTCTAGGTGAGCAAGAAGACTCAGCTTTTAATATACTAATGAGTTTCCTCTTACTTGTATTTTCTTTATTCTTAAAAACTTAAGAGGAACAGGGCACTGCTGGCACACATCTTTGAACCAAGCTCTCAGGAGGCAAAGGCAGGCAGGTCTCTGAGTTCAAGGACAGCCTTCTACAGAGCACATTCCAGGACAATTAGGGAAGCACAAAAAGACCCTGTTTCAATAAACCAAAAACCAAAGGGGGAAAAAAGTAATTTAGAAGAAAAATAAAAGCCTTCGTCAAAATGAACTTAAACCCAAAATATTGTGTTCTCCAAAAATAAGAATTACACTGTTTAAAATATGTAATGGGATATATGGGATTCATGGGATCATATATTATTAATAAGATTATGCTTCATATGCTTTCTGACATTCCTTTTCCACAATATACAGTTTCTAAACTAGATTGCATGGCTTGCAAACTTCTTATTCATAGCTATTTTATCTTTGAGGTATTTTATGTCTTGGCCCCCAACATTGCTTCCAAATACTTGCTCTATGCCTGGAGCAGCTGTGGGTGTTTAGGCCTCACTTCACCTTCACATTTATGTATCCTGAATTGCTGGTCACTAGAAGCTCATTGACTCTATACACACATATCCAAATTTATTTGCCCTCTAGAAGAAAACAAAAAACATGGCTAAAAATTTGATTCTTGAGGGAAAGATATAAAACAGTTTAAAATGTTTTAAACTGTAAAACAGTCTAAAACACTTTGACATCAGAGTCTTTCTTGAAGTAGACATTTCTCCATTCCTATATATTGAATGTCTGAACCAAACCCTGAATTTGGTAGATGCTGTCTGCCTTGTCTCTACCAGACTGAATATTTCACAGAATATTTCACATATCAACTAAAACTCAGAAGAAGTAGGGAAGAAGCAGAGAAACTGGAAATGTGATAGATATAACAGCCTCACAGACAATGAGGGTTGTACTGATGATGTCTAAACTGCTTGCAAAAAACAGCATAGCATAGGGAAAGAGACAGAGACTGGTGCAGAGGACTCTGTAATCAGGCTCTTTATCCAGGCAGAAGATTATTAAGTTTAATAATTTTCTGAGAAGAATTTATATGACTGGAAATTTTAGAAAAGAGTTGCTATACAAAAACTGAAGAAAACATAGAAAGACATTTGCTTTAGAACTCAATGACTGGATGTCAACTTTGCTTTGAATAGGATGACTATCATTGAGTTTAAAGAACTCTGGAGAATGCTGGGGGATCATTACATAAGCAGGCCCTTTCCTTTGGGAACAGGAAGCAAAAAGACTCTTAAAGTTTTTGTGCAGCATATAAGTAAGAACTAACTGAGATAAGCTAATTCTTTGAACCATAATTTAATTTAAAAGAATTAGCTATTATGATGCACTCTTGGCATGAAGAAAAAATGTAATTTATATAGCCACACAAAGCAATGATTTTTTTTTTTGGTACAACTTAAAAATACTTAATTGGGAAGTTACTCAAAAGGGTTAATCACTTCACTGGTTCTTAGTGTACATTTATATTCTTCCATTTTTAAATAACGTTAATCATGAAACAAGGAAACAGGTGCTATAATGTCATTGTTATCTGCACAGAGTTTTACACTTGGCATAAAAACTTTTATAATATAGTCCAGATTGAACTCAGATCCATAATCCTCCTACCAGTTTCTTAGAATTATAGACATATACTAGTATATATTGTCTCACACAGAAAACATAAGTTCAAAAGTCATTAATCAGTATGGAAACCATTAGCTATTTTAGGATTTTTTAAAATGACTTCTTCTTGGTCTTACAAATTAAAATGCTTAAAATTTAAAATAGGAACAAAATACTCAGAACTTAACACAGATAAAGAGGTGATTGGAACACTCTATTTTAAAATTTATATTAATTCTTAGTAGTATTGTTATAATTGAGACACAGTGTTATTATAAAGTCTACTTTAGGTTTGAATTAATAATCTTCCTCGTTTACCTTCCTGATTTTTAAGTTTGTAAGGACAGGCCAGCATTATCAGCCACCCAAGTTTTATATTTTTACAAAATATGTGCTTCTTAATAATGTTAGGCAACTCAAATTGTTGAAAAATGTTAGAAAAGTGCTGATATTTTGAGGAATGATTCTGAATTCATAAAAGAAAGTTCAGGAAAAATAACAAGCACACACACACACACACACACACACACACACACACGCCCCTTAAGTAGAGAGAAATCAGTTAAGTTGATCCATATGACAGAGAGATAGCTCAGATGTGGCCTACCACCACATTCAGTCACAGCTCTGGTTTATACAGCTCTCCACCAAATCACAACTCCAAACTGAATTCCCAAGTTTGCATTTTCTAGTTCCTAACCAAAAAGAATTAGACAATTGTCAAAATTCTTAACACTTCAGGTTTCAATCAGTAATTAAAATGGTTAAAAACCATACCTCTTAATATTTTTTGACAGACACTTGTTGTTAGTTTCCATAATTTCTATAGAACTTTAGTCTCTGACCTCTACTTCAACATATAGTTAAGTTAAATTAATCAATTTATTATATTTTTTATTTTTAAATATATATATAACTGCTATTTGTGCTCTTTTATTTGAAATTGTATTCATTTAAATTCTCCCTCATTTAAATATTTATTGATCAGTACTTTAAAAAAATGTTTAGTTCAGTTAATTTTCTTTTGCCATATATTTTTTATCTATTAAATTTTCTTAATTTTCTTTATTTTTACTTTTTAATTATCATACAATGCAGCAGTTTTCCTTCCCTCTACCTCTCTTCTCTGTCTCCCTGGCCTCTCCTCAGCTTTCTCCCTTTATTTTGCATGTCTTCTAGCACTCTCCCACTTCTTACTTAAAGTCTCTTTTTCCCTGTCCTCAGCATCCCTTTCTACATGAGTATACACATATAAAACTTAGGGGGCTGAGGAAATGGTTTAGTGGGTAAAGTGTGTGCTGCACAAGATAAGGCCCTGAGTGTGGTGATACATGCCCATAATCAATGCTAGAAGCCAGAAAAGTCAGATCCTGAGATCTGTCACTCAGCTGGTGAGCTTTTTGTTCAGTGAATGACAGTGACTCAAGAGTTAGGTGGAAAGACACAGAAGCATTCAGTGCTAAATTTCTGGCTTCCACACACATATGTAGACATACAGCCAAAACTCATAACTGCCCACAAGGGAAAAGACACATGAAACAGATAATTTTAAGAAATGTAATAGAAAGTTGGAATCCACACAGTAGAGGGTACATGAGGCATTTTCTTTTCTGAGATTCGTTATCCCACTTAACACATTGTTTACTTTTCCTAGTTTTATTTTATTGAAAATACATATTTTTGATTTGCATTTCTCTGATGGCTAAAGATGATGAGTACTTTTTCAGGTGCCTTTTAGCCATTCATTATTCTTCTGCTGAGAATTCCCTTTTTAGATCTGAACCCCATTTTTTGATTGGGTTATTCAAGAGTTTGGGCTCTAGATTCTTAAGTTCTTTATATATCTTAGAGATCAGCCCTCTATCACTTGTAGGGTTGGTGAAAATCTTTTCCCATTCTGTAGGCTGTCATTTTGTCCTATTGACAGTGTCCTTGGCTTTGCAGAAGCTTCTTAGCTTCAGGAGATCCCACTTATTGATTGTTGATTTTAGTATCTGTGCCACTGGTGTTATATTTAGGAAGTGGTCACCTGTGAAAATTCGTAGAAGTATATTTCCCACTTTCTTTTCTATCAAGTTTGAAGTGGTTGAGTTTATGTTGAGGTCTTTGATCCACTTGGATCTGAATTTTGTGCAGGGTGGCAGGCTTGGATCTATTTGCATTTTTCTACATACTACCATCCAGCTATGCCAACACCATTTGTTAAATATACTATCTTTTTTCCATTGAATGTTTTGGGCCTCTTTGTCAAAGATCAGGTGTTCATAGGTTTTTGGGTTAATGCCCGGATCCTCAGTTCTATTTCATTGATCCCCAAGTCTGTTTTTATGCCAGTACCAGGCTGTTTTTATTACTGTACCTCTATAGTATAACTTGAAGTCAGGGATAGTGATGCCTCCTGAGGTTCTTTTGTTGGGCAAAATTGTTTTGGCAATCCTGGAGTTTCTGTTTTTCCAAATGAAATGAAGTATTGTTCTTTCCAGGTCCAAAAAATATTGTGTTGGGATTTTGATGGGCAGTGCATTGAATCTGTAGATTGCCTTTGGTAGAATTGCCATTTTTACTATGTTGATCTTACCTATCCAGGAACATGGGAGATCTTTCCATTTTCTGATATCCTCTTCAATTTCTTCAGTGATTTAAAATTTTTGTCAAATAGGCCTGTTACTTCTTTGGCAATAGTTACTCCAAAGTATTTAATACAATTTTCAGCTATTATGAAGCATAATGTTTCCCTTATTTTTCTTTTTTCAGGTCTTCTATCTTTAGTGTATAGAAGGGCTACTGATTTCTCTGAGCTAATCTTGTATCTTGAGATATCACCTGACACCTGTTAGATTGGCTAAGATAAAAAGACACAGACTACAGCCTATGCTGGAGAGGATGTGGAGCAGGAGGGACACTCCTCCATTGCTGGTGAGAGTGTAAGCTTGTTCAGTCACTTTGGAATGCAGTATTGCAGTTTCTCAGAACATTGAGAATCAATCTCCCCAAGAACCCAGCAATATCACTTCTGGGTGTATACCCTAAAGATGCACAGTCTCACTCCAAAGGCATTATTAGCTAAAATATGTTCATAGTAGCATTATTTGTAATAGCAAGAACCTGGAAACAACCTAGATATCCCTCAACTGAAGAATGGATTAACAAACTGTGGTACATCTACACAATGGAGTACTACTCAGCAGTAAGAAAAAATGATATCCTAAAATTTGCAGACAAGTGGATGGATTTGGAGAATATCCTCCTGAGTGAGGTATCACAAACTCAGAAAAATATGCAAGTGATGTACTCACTCATTAGTGGACTCTAAACAAACAAACAAACAAGAAAAAAGCAAAGCATGTCTAAGCTGCAAACCACAACCACTGAACAGCTTGGGATCAGAAACTGCTTAGACTGACTGTTTGGATCCCACTCCCCCTAGAGGACCACCTGACTCAGTCTTGAGATTGGGGGGAGAAAACTGGATCTGCCAAGAATGGAGGCTGAACTAAGCTATATTGGGACATTGGGACCTTGGGACCGCCTGCTGCCTGCCCGTGAGGGGGGGATGATGGCGAGTTGTGGAGAAGAGAGGATGACCTGATGCAGTGGGAGGGGGAAGGTACCTTGAATAAGGATATACAAGGAAAAAAAAACATAAATAAATATATATATAAAAGAAAATACATATTTTTCATACTATATATTCTAACTATGTTTTCCCCACCCTCAGGTCCTCCATCATCTTTTTAACCTTTTCTCACATTTGAAAACACACCTTTTTTTTTTTTCTTCTTAGAAAACAAACAGGCATATAAGTGATAGAATAAAAGCAATCTGGAATAAGTCAAAACAAATGAACAAACAGAAGAGTCAAAAAAAATTCCACCAAACACACAAAGACACAGAGAAATGCAGAATCCCATAAAAACACCAAACTGGATTGAGGCAGGGGTGGCATAATATATCCAAAGGATCTATAAGATAGAAAATAAACTAAAATGCAGAGTCCTGACAAAACATTATGAAACAGAACCTCTAAAGATGCCATTGAGTTCATTTTATGTTGGCATTTATTGCTGGGTATGTGATGTGTCCTTAAAAGTGTATTCTAATTCCAGTGACACTCGATCTGAGAGATGTTTTTCATTTATGAGTAGGTATTAAATGGAGAGAGCTTCTGGGCTAGGGGTAGTAGCTTGTGTCTATTTCTCTTGCCAGTGCAGGGACCGCCATATGATGCAGATCCATGTAGGCCCTATGCATGATGCCACAGCTCTGTGAGCTTATATGTGTCTGTACTATTGTGTTTAAAAGGCCTTGTTTCCTTAGTGCTATTCATTTCCTCTGGCTCTTATAATCTTTTCGTCTTCTTTCCAAAGGATTCCCTGAGCCGTAAGTGGAGGGATTTGGTAGAGATATTTCATTTAAGATTGAGCATTCCAAGTTCTCTAACTTTCTGCACATTGACTGTGTGTATGTCTATTTGTTCTCATCTATTGCAAGAAGAGTCTTTTCTGATGGCAGCTGACCAAGGCACTAATTTTTGAGTCTAGCAGAACGTCCTTTAGCAGAAAAATATTACTTAGTGTCCTACTAGGTCCCAGAGTTATCCAGTGTCAGTTTCCTTGGCCATCTGAGCAGAATTAAGGATGGGTTCCATCTCATCGGCCTTAAATGGAATCAGATATTTGTTGGTTACTAGACTACAGATAACAAAGAAATACTTCAGAAAATAGAAGAGATTTATAGCAAACCCACAGCCAGCATCAACCTAAACAAAGAGAAACTCATAGCATTTCCACTAAAGCAGGGGACAAGTCAAGGCTGCCCACTCTCCAAACCTACTAATTATAGACCTTTCAGTCTTAGCTAGAAAAATAGGATAACTGAAGGAGATGAGGGAATCCAAACAAGAAAGAAGTCAAAGTATTACCATTTGCAGATGATATGATTATATATACAAGTCAACCCTCAAAATTTCAACTCTTACAGCTGAAAACACTTTCAACAAATAGTTGGATAAAAAAATTAACTCAAAAAGAAAAAAAAAAGACAGTAATCTTCCTATATGCAAAGGACAAATGGGCTGAGGAAGAAATCAGGGAAACATTTTTCACAAACAGCATCAAAAAACAAACAAACAAAAAACCCACAAAAAAATCAATTAAACAAAAATATCTTGGAGTAACTCTAACCCAGCATGTGAAAACATGAATGATAAAAACATTAAGGCAATAAAGAAGATAGGAGGAGATGGAAAGATCTTCCATGCTCAAGGCCTGGTGGGGTCAGTAGAGTAAAAAGTGCCATTGTGCTAGAAGCACTATACAGATGAAAACAGTTGCCATCAATTTCCCATACAATGTTTCACAGACATATTATTTTCTAGTTTTAAGCATTTAACTTCAAGTTACATTTATTTTTATGGCTGAAAAAATTCTGGTGTATATAATGTACCACATGTTTAAATTCTTTCATCTGTTTAAATATATGTGTATTTAATTAAAAAATTAATAAAAGCAATGCCTACTGCTAGCAGGGATAAACATAGGGGAAATAAGCCTATAAGGAAATAGATCTAAATTTTATGGCAGAAATTGAGTTTATACAGGTGAAATTTATGTTAACATGCCAGTAGCATTACAGAAATACAGATCGTACATATTTCAAGAAGCAATAATCACTCACACATTCTTCCATCCTTAATGACCTGAAGCACTCTGGCTATATTGGAAAGAGCAAGAGTTCAAAGACCCAGGACATCATCATGTTGCATTAGAACTGGTGTTTTCATGTCAGAAAATCCATTTTAAAGTTCTGTTAAAGTTTTCCCAGGCCAACGTGTACCTATTAGTGTTGCCAACATTGCATGGTCAGAAATCTGGACTACCAAAAAACCTAACACAAAATTTCCCTACAATATTAGAAAATAATGCTTAAAAAGTGTTCAAGTCCCCTTGACACATGGAAGAGCTGGGCTCCAGAGTCAGTGTGAGCCTGTCCTTCAGGAAGCAGCCAGGCACTAGCTTTAAACTTCACCTCTGCACCAGAGAACAGCATTAGAAAGAAAGAAAAAAAAAAATAGTCTGAAGGAATTTGAGTACTTACACAGGGTTCAATAAACCCTGCTAGATTACAAATATATAATTATTCTCTTTCTGTAGTGGCTGCTCTTTAGATGAACAAATTTAAAGAAATGACAGACTTTCTCTAGTAAAATTATTCTAATGAATCCAGTCTATTTGTACTAGAAAGAGCCAAAACAAAACTTACAGTTATACTATTAGTGGTTAATATTTAAAAAAAATTTTTAGAGACTCCCATTTCCTATTTTAGTCTTTAAATATTATTTCTCATTTGTGTTTATAATAGACTAGAGTGACTGATACAAATCTTAGAATAACTGTGATGTTCCCAAAATTAAAGGAACTTTATTTTTTCATAGTTTTTTTTATTATGAATAAAGTCATATTTTTATCCATGTATCCCCTTGTTGAGACTCCATTCCCCTTCTCGTCCCTCCCAGTCACTCACTCTTTTCCCTGTCACTTTAACTGGACAAAAGTGTCACAAGAGATAA
This sequence comes from Sigmodon hispidus, assembly GCA_004025045.1. NCBI lineage: Eukaryota > Metazoa > Chordata > Mammalia > Rodentia > Cricetidae > Sigmodon > Sigmodon hispidus. The sequence goes on from PVIH01002030.1 coordinate 205,236, forward strand.
CTTTTCATAAAAAGTGGTGAGAATTTATTAAGAACATGTTTGCAACAGGGTTTTCAGATGTAATCTTTGCTGACCTACAACTTAATACACAGTTCAAATTGAGCTGGAATTCACAATTCTCTTAAGGATTGGAATGAGAGTAAGATAACACTCCGTATCATTATATCATATTACATATGACCCATTCTGACACAAGGAAGATGCTTCAAGCACCAGGCCACATCAAGTTTTGACTGTATGAAGCCCGTTCCTAGTTAGAAAAGCAGATATCAGGTATGATTGAGGTTGGATTAAAGCACATTTAGCACCAAGAGCCATACTTGTAAAATGTAAGGAAGAGACTAACTAGGGAGAAAAACAACTACAATGGCATAAAAAAGTGGCCTGTGTCTGAGACTACAAAATGTGTTCAAACCATGGAGGAATGATCATCAGAAACTAAGAGCGCTTAAACAAAAATATATTAGTATTCTATGGTTTTGGAAAAGACTTATCAAACCATGAACACTTAGCTACAAAAACTTTAACAGGAACTTCCTTTGAATCACTTTGTCTCTGACGGCTTGGTTCTATCCAAAATTATCCAGGGAATCTGATCATATAAATTAATGCATAAATCAGGAAAATTATATGTTTTTCAAATTTACCTTGTCAAAAATTATAACCACTCAATTTTCCCTAATCATTCTACTATTTTCCCCACAGAATTGATGGAGACTGTAAGTTACATAGTGTCTGGAATGTTTCATGGATAATGTAGCTCTATCTGTTTTTTTTTTTTTTCCTTTATTTTGTATTTATTAAAAAAAAACACACAGTAAAAAGAATTTAAAATGTGGAAGAGTTAACAATAACTATATAGAGGATAAGAATGATAAGCATGGCTTATCAAGGGTAGACATACAAATAAGATTGCTACACCTATATTTTCTTTGTGTTCATCTTTCCCTCTGAATTTTTTTTTTTCC
>PVIH01002031.1:0-2500 GCA_004025045.1 Sigmodon hispidus
CTATGTATCTATCTATCTATCTATGTATCTATCTATCTATGTATCTGTGCATCTATCTATGTATCTATCTATCTATGTATCTATCTATCTATGTATCTATCTATGTATCTATCTATGTATCTATCTATCTATGTATCTATCTATCTATGTATCTATCTATGTATCTATCTATCTATGTATCTATCTATCTATGTATCTATCTATCTATGTATCTATCTATCTATGTATCTATCTATCTATGTATCTATCTATCTATGTATCTATCTATCTATGTATCTCTCTATTTATCTATGCATCTATCTATGTATCTATCTATGTATCTATCTATCTATCTGTCTGTCTATCTATATGTCTGTCTATCTGGGTATACATTTGTGTGTAAATAAGAGAAAAACGTGATATTTTTTTCTGCTTCTGACGTATTTAATATGAAGATATCCAGTAGCATCCATTTCCCAGCAAACAGTGAGCTGTTATTCTTCTTTAGGCTGAATAAAACTCCATATGACACTGGAAAGATGGCTCAGCAGTTACAAGCACTTGATACTCTTGCCAAAGACCATGTTCCCTTCCCAGAACCCATGTGTTACAGCTTACAGCCACCTGTAAGTCAATCTCCAGGAAATGCAACACTCTTCTGTCCTCAGGAGCCACCTCTCCTCACAATGTGAAATGTCTTTTCCCTAATGAGTATATAATTTAAAGAAAAAGAAACCCTTAAAAATTCCATGTATATACCACATTTTCTTTTTTTCTAAATTCTTTTAACTTTCATCCTTTGTAGATTTCATTTCATGCATCCCAATCCCAATCATCCCCTCATGCCCACTGCATCTGGCCTCTGCCCTTGCAACCTCCCTGCCAAAGCAAAAAACAAAAACAATAATGCAATATTAATAGTCACAATAATGGACTTCTGGGATGAATATCTTATACTGTGTATTATTTTACCTGATAGTGTCATGGGATGTTAAGGTTATTATTTTATTCTGAATAAATGATCCTAAACATTAAAAACAAAAAACAAAACAAACAAACAACACCCCCCCACCTCCCTAGCCCCTCCACCTCCCCACCCCTCCATCCCACCCCAACCCCCCCCACCCCACCCCCGCAAACAAACCCAAACCAAACCAAACAAAAAAGGGGGTGGAGGAGAATCTCATCTTGGAAGCTAAACTGTGAACCGGTGTGTCTCAGTTTACCCTTTAGTCCATTCATGCTAACTTTTAAGTGTTCATTGCCACGAGTCAATGGTCTGGTCAAGGCCTCTGATGTCCCCAGCTCTATGAATAATGGGGTCTCATTGGGGCTCCTCTTGGATGGCCTCCTGCTGTCCTGTGTCCTGGAGATCCTGCTGTTTTGTATCTGTGGATTAGTTCCTTTCACATACTCCAACAGTTCATGGATGAGGCAGATGCTGGGGTGGGCCAATTCATTAACCGTAGATTGTAGCTGGATGGGCCTGGATGGTAGCTGGGTTGGTCAGCCAGCCAGGTTTCCCTCATTATCACTACCCTGGATAACTCTCCAGCACTGTCTCTGCAAGCTCACCCAATGGGGCCTGCAGCAGGGAGCAGGGCCAAGTTCCCCTGCTCTTGGGTCCTTCAATCCAACTCATCCAAATTCATACCACTGCAGCTATAGCCAGCTCTACTGTCTTATCCAGGCAAGGTGCAGGGCTCTCGCTCCTGACTGCTAGAGAGGGTATATCATGGGATGTGGGGTCAGCTCTTCTCTCGTGACTTCAGAGTTAGCTCCCCTGAGCCCCGGACAACAGGGTCAGCTCTAGTGTGCTGTCCAGGCAAGGTACAGGGCCCGCTCTCCTGTGTGCTACAACTGGTAAGGGTCAAGGGTAGTTCTTCCTCTCTCATGACCCTGGGACCAGCTCTCCAGCCTGCTTGCTTCAGTAGAAAAGGGAGGAGTGAGGAGGCCATCTTTCCCTCACCTGTGCTACCTCACGGCAGGTTGGGGTATGTGTGCCTAGCTTTGCTGTTGCCATTCTCTTAAGACTGGCCCACTTGCATTTCTAACAACGAGGTCAGCTGTAGCGTACCACCCAGATGGGGTGCAGAGCCTGCTCTCTTATGTACCACATTGTCTTAGCCCTTCACCTGATGCTTAATAAATACCTAGGCTGATCGCATAACTTGACTATTGTGAATAATATTGCGATAAGCATAGGTGAGCAGATGTCTCTGTGTATGCAGCTCTGGAGTTTTGTAAGTACATGCCCACAAGCGTATTATGTAAGAATTCCTGTAGTGGTTGAACTGATTTCCACTGCCACCATCAGTGCCATAAATATGCCCTTTCTCCTGCATCTTTCTCGGCATTTGTTGCTGCTTGCTGCTCTTCCTCATTGTTAGCCGTTCTGACAGGTTTCTTTGTTCTAAATTTTGGCCAGGTGGGCTATGACAAGGAACCATTCCCCTAGGACCCAGATGACAAGCTGATTATCTGCCTTCCACATGGATAGCCTGGTTCCAACTGTCCCTAA
>PVIH01002031.1:7500-111315 GCA_004025045.1 Sigmodon hispidus
ACAGTCGTGTGCGGATCATCCCCATGTCCATGGCAACCATTCCTAAATACTTCATAGTTTCCAGATTTTCTCAATCTATATATATACACCTACTCTTGTCTAGCTTCCCCTGACCATATCTCTATATCTATATCCTCAATATTCTCTAATGTTTTAACTTAAACTATTTGGCCCATGGCATTAAAATTTATAATGGTCTTCACCACAAAAGGCAACATCACACAATAACACTCAATTTCCTAAGATAGCTAAGTGTCTTAAAGTATAAAATGTTGACACAAATTCTCATACAAATGTACACTATGGCTTGATGAAAATCCATATTGCATGTAGGTATAGTATACACTGAGTGAACATAGACTGGGGACTTTTAAGTTCTGAAAAATATCCCTTCTGTTTGCTTCATGCAAGGTCTCTGTTTACCTGACGTCTTTCATCTCTCATTTCTTCTTTCATGAAACTAGGACTGAAGGAATCAGAATTTACCAAGGATGCCATGGCATATGGAGCAGGATAAATTATTTATTTACTTCATTACTAATGTTATATATTAATGTATCTCACATATTTAAAAATAATGCAGTAGCTTTAAAGCCTGGGCAGAGCACACAATAAGCAGTGTGCCTGCCCTGGCTGGTCTGTATTACCACCAAAGGCTCACTGTCGAACTCTGAAGGCTTATTTGTGGGTTATAAAATACCTAGACATAAATCCCAACATTGCCATATATGCAACTAAAATGTCAGACCAGTCATTACATTTCTCTGAGCCTTGGTTCTTATGCATACAACAAAGATGATTTTCATTCCCAAGCATCCTGGGTTAGGTGAAATAACCTTACGACATCACATTTCTCTCAGAAACTGAGGAAAAGTTCCGATAGACACTATCATTCCTACATTGATCTATAGGTCCTGGGTGAAGACTATTCTGAGCAAGACTCTGAGGGTCTGAGCTTGGTGTGAGGTTATGGTTCAATGGCATAGACAATTCTGTCTAAAGTACATGTCCATCATTCTCTCTGTAGCAGACTCAAGATGAACTGCAATATACAAGGTGTTGTGCCCAAATTCCCCAAGGAGACCACCAGGGACCAGAGAAGTCCAGAATGCAACAGCAAGGTTTATTGATGTAAATACAAGCCATGGCAGGGAACTCAGTCCAGCTCTTGCCATAGCGAGATCATGAGGGGCTCCCGAGGGGAGCTTAAGAGCCACTTTTAAAGGGAAAAACCACAATTTGGGGTTACTCTAGTGCAAGCTTGTATGCTGACAGCTAATCTGGGGAATTTCTCCTTGAATCTGAGCCCAGGAATGATAGTGGTGTATTTTGACTAGGTGGTCAGGTAGCAGGGTCAGGGTGGTATGGATTCTGCAGTCAGAACTTAGGTCATGTTGCCCCTCGGTGAACAGTAGTTTCTAGCAATAGTCGCTGGGAACTGGGTGAGGGACTCTTTCTCAGGGGTCTGTCTCCTTTAGTTCTGCATAGTTCTCTAAAATGGAAGACTCCTTTTAGTCCTGGACTTCACCTGGATCATCCAGGTGTCCAGCTCATTCTCTCCTAGAACTGAGCAAAACCCTGCCAAGAATGTGGAACTGAACTCTATTTCATTTCTATGGCTACTAGAATACAAAATGGCATTTCTTGAGCTAAGTTTACTCTCTTCAAAGTCAAAGCCAGAAAACTGACTGCACCAAGAACTCTAAGTAGAAGCTTGAACTGTGTGTGGAGCAGCAACTTTTTTCATCCTGATGTCTCACAGAGATAGCCGCACAAGAAGATATTTTTAACTGTGGCTTACAGTGTCAGAGATATCATTCTATTATAATGAGTAACCAGGGCAGAACAAAGAAATTCTATTGAGGTGACCAGAAAGCAGAGAAAGAATGGAATCCAAGGCAAGTAGATCCCTAAAGACATGGCTAGTTTCTCTAGTTTGGTCTCACCCCCTACCCTTTATTGCCTCAGAGTGAATCCATCAAGGAATCTATTTATTCACTAGAAAGAGCCTTATGATCTCATTGCCTCTGGAAACACATTCACAGACTCATGCAGAGGCAATGTTTTATTTATACTCTCTATATGTTTCCTGGAATCAACTTGACAACTCAAATTAACCCTCAGAATGTATATGAGTGTGGCAAAGACCACTATCTGTATTCAAGCATAGTGAAACCATGAGCAGTGGACGTGTGTTACTTTGCAATGGAGACTGGGGAATTGTGTTTCTGATCTCCAGGCACTTCTTGCAGTAGGCTTCACATTCTGGCTAAAGTACGGTGGGGAGAGTGGATAGAAGGACTCACTCAACAGCCAATGTGGGAAATCTCAACGACCACCAACCAATGGATAAAGATTGACCTAGAAAAAACTAGGCTTTTACCCAGGTTGATCTGCTATGAGAGTCTAGGTGGTATTCTATACCCACATTTGTTGTATGACTCTTCCTGGGGAGATGGAGTCAAACATCTGTTCAGTCCAGAGAGGCACCAAGGACATACCAAATAAATGATTCTGCCAAAGTCCATTTCAGTGAACCAGTTTATTAAGATTTCTTATAGGAAGAAAGGTAGAAGACTCAAAGGCAGTTGCATCATGAGAATATCCACTCTAGAAAGAGGGATGACTCGGGACTGGAGCATTCATGAAGCTTCATGCATTTCCTGCAGGCAGCTTGGCCAACTGGACATTCTAGCTCTAGAAATCTTGATGGTATATGACTCTGATGGTACCTCTTGGTGCTACAGCTCCAGAGTTTCCAAGCCTGGTGAGTTGCAGGGATGCTTCCTCCCAGGAGAGAGTGCTTCTGTTCAGAAGAAATGGCTGCACAGCAACAGTACATTCTGGATACCCCATATGCTCTCTAGAAGGTCCATTAGGATGAGTCTGTCTTGTTTCCCAGTATATGGCAGTGTCAGACTAGGACTAATCAGTTGCATATTTGATTTAGTAGTTGGGTTTCTATTGCTGTGATGAAACACCATGACTAAAAAGCAAGTTAGGGAGGAAAGCATCTGTTTGGCTTATACTTCCACATTGTTATTTATCACTGAAGTATTAGAACAGATACTCAAACCAGGAAGGAACCCAGAAGCAGGAGCTGATGTGGGGGCCATGGAAGGGTGCTGCTTACTGGCTTGGTCCTCAGAACTGTTGCAGCCAACTTTCTCATAAAACCCAGACCACCAGCTGAGGGGTCTGGCCATGGGCTGGGCCCTTCCCCATTGATCACTAAATGAGAAAATGCCTTACAGCTGGATCTCATGGATACATTTCCTCAACTGAGGCTCCTTCCTCTCTGATGACTAGCTGTGTCAAGTTGACACACCCAAAACCAACCAATAAGTTGTTTTTCTTCTCATTTCTTTGTGTTTAGAGCACAGACTATACTTTCTTGGTTTTTTCTCAGTATCATTTTCCCCCGTCTCCAACTTGTTAACCAGGTATTCCTTTCCAAACCCTTTTCTTTGCAATGCTTTTCCACACCCCCCAATCAAGTGTGTTTTATCAACCCCTTTTCTTTTGCAGCAATGACTTGGAAGACTTGCAACAAGACAGATTCATCCTAATGGGACTTCTAGAGAGCATATGGGGTATGCAGAATGTACTGTTGCTGTGCAGCCATTTCTTCTGAACTGAAGCACTCTCTCCTGGGAGGAAGCATCCCTGCCACTCACCAGGCTTGGAAACTCTGGAGCTGTAGCACCAAGACTAGTAAAGACATACCAGCTTCAGCTGAGCTGGCCTAACATGTCACCTGTTCACTTCTTTGTGGATGACAGCTTGAAACTCATTTGTTTCTCAAAGTATTTTTCAAATTTTTTACATTTAATTGGTCCAAGTGACAGTGCTGAGTGTGATTGAAAAATTATTATTGGTATGTTTAGTACCAAATGATGTCTTTAGAAGTGTCTGTAATAGGGAGTTGACTTTGGTGTTAGCTATTTAATAGCAACCCAAGGGAAAGATTTGGAAAGCCGACTCTTCCTGTTTTCAAATACAGAATAAGATTAAATACACATTATATTAATGCACTGTTTCTACTTATTAGGGATTAATAGTTTAAAACATGGATAAATAATAAGAAGGAATGTAACAATATGAGAGAGAAGAGAATAAAATGAGGGAAATTTGAGGAAAGGAACAAAAGGAAAAGCTTCTAGAAAGATCTTTCTGCAAGAACATTCTTGGTTATTCACCACATTTTCCTATTATCAACATGTACCCTGTGATTGCCTATTTAGAATGTATGTGTGAGTTTTTATCTTTACAATGCATGATTTTAGCTTTTATTCAATGGAATATAAAAGTCCAATAGATCATATATCCTGGTTAAGCCACCTGACTAATTATGCAGAAGAATGAAATTGGTTCTGCAGAACATCATATTTACTATTGTCTTTTTTACCTAAATAAGCTTTTAAAGAATTAAGAAATTATATAATTAACATTCATAAAAATTCTGAGGGAATGTTGAAAAATGTGGGATTTCATCTAGCACGAGAATCTCCAAACAACCCAGTCTGTTGCCAAGGCAACAGGTTGTTCTCTACAAACAGACAGCAAGGAATCATTACTAAAGACAACAACTACAGAACTCACTGAACATGGAGAAGTTGATCTGGTACTCACACAGAGCATTTACACCACATGCTAGCATCTTTGGTACAGAAAGGTACTCTATGTATTACCAAAAGAGAAATGTAAACAGCAAGCCAGCCACAAAACATTTGATCTACAATGGTGTCCTGCATGTAAGGTAAGCTAGGGCAATGGTGAGACAAAGCTTGTGGGGGAAACCAACCAATATCTGACTTGACTTAAGGTCTACTCCACTAGATGGAACCATACTACCGCTTGGGTGACCAAGAGCCAGGAACTAGATAAACCACGGCCCTAGGCTAAAACCAAATACTACTGGTCTACAAGACAAAACCTTAATGATAAAATAACTCCTACTAATATTCTGTTATACTCATATAGATCAGTTCTTTGCTCATCCATCTCAGATAATCTTCTTCTTGCAGCACATGGGAAAAAATACAAAGACCTAGAGCTCGACATTATGCAAAGAATGAAAGACCTTGGAACCCTCAGACCTAAATGGGATGTCTCCATCAAAACCTTTCCCTTAGAGTTGGGGGAACACAATGGAAGAGGAGGCAGAAGAGATTGGGGATACCAGGAGGACAGGCCTTTTAAATCAATATGAGCAAAGCTCATATGAACTCACAGAGACTAAAGCTGCAGGCATAGGGTATACACTAGTCTTCACCAGGACTTCTGCATGTTAATTACTGCTTCTGCTTTAGTGTTTAGATGGGATTCCTCAGTGTTAGAACAAGTGGATCTCTGATTCTTGTGCCTTTTCTCGGGTTCTTCTCTTTCACTGGTTTTCCTTGTCCAACTTTGATATGGTATTTTTGTTTCGTTCTATTGTGTTTTGTTTTGTTATATTTTATTATTATCTCTCAGATGCCTATTCTTTTCTAATGAGAAACAGAATGGGAGTGGGCTGGATGGGAGGGGAGGGGAAGAGGAACTGGGAGACGTGGAGGAAAAGCCATAATCAAGATCTATGTGAGAAAGGAATCTATTTTCTATTTTCAGTAAAAATAAAAATACATTATTACAAAGTAAGAATTCCAAGTATTAGAAATTCATAAGAAAGACACATATTGCTTAATAAAAATAAAATTGTGAATGAACTCTGATCATGAATGCACCATATTTGATGTTATAGGGCATGATATTATTCTGGGAGCTGTTACCACTCAGGTTGTAAGAGGAAGTGATGCCACAGAGAGTCATGACGTCAACTCAACCTTTTCTACTTAGTTCCCAGGTTCAAAAAGAGAAGTAGGCCATGTCCTCTGGACCTCCTAGAGACAATTAGTGGTTCTGCTATTTCCATCACAAAAGACTAAAACATAGTGAGAGGTGGTCTGGTGTGAATAAAATGTCCCTCATAGTCTCACTCGGCTCTGGTACCACAAAAGCTGTAGGAACTTTAGGAGGTGGCTTAACCTGGGACATTTGGCCAGGTAAATAACATAATTTTACCAACCAATAACTTCTCCTGCAAAAGCCTTAGAAAAACCATGTTCAAGTAGTTTATGCTGCTAGGTAATATAGTAGAATAAATTAAAAAAAATAGTGTGAGATTGTAATCAGTACATATATATTATACCAGCAGTGCCAAAAGAAAAAAAATAGTTAATGAAACCAGAATGTAAAGTAAGGTTCATATAAAGTAGTCACTATCCAAGGGTCACATATGGCTTGTGTCCACCTCCATTTCATCTTTTGTAACTTTTCATACCTAGACACTTACGCTGAGTCAGCTCTGGTCTGCTCCCCACAGCTACAACCTTCCAAATCTGCTGGCAGTATCTTGTCTGTCTGCCTGGTGTCTTGATGCCTCCAGCCTCTTCCTGTGTCTTCAGCCTTCAATGAAAGCTTGTAATTCTCCATCCATGTGTTTTCTGCACTGGGTCAGCTCTGGTCCCACGCCTACATGTGCAGTTTCTTCCTTATTTTGTGAAATTCCTTGTGTCTTAGTACCTTTGAGACATACTTTCTTCTTGTTTGAGAAGATGTTAAAATCTTCTAGTCTTTTCAAGTTTTCAGCTATAAGTGACCCTGTCTTTAAGATGCTCTTAACTCTATTATGACTGGTTTGGATGTCAGCTTGACATAAATCAGAATCACTTAAGTAGGAAGCCTCATCAGAAGAGATTCCTGATTGCTTCAGTTGATGTGGATAGACCCACCCTGACTGTGGGAAGCACCTTCTGGTAGCAGGTGCAAATGAAAAGATTGGGCAGAATGAAGATCATCTTGTCCCTTACGGGCTTGGCCATCCCTCTTGTCACTGAGTTAATTACACATTGTTGCTGTCCATTCCTTCACTGGTAACAGAACCAGCATTTCTGGCCTTTCATTCCGGACAAGGGACCCAAGACTCTCCAGGCTTCTGGTTCTAGATTAGGATTGTTGAGGTGCCAAACCTTATGGACTGGGAGCACTAGAGTAAGCTAACCACTGTGTGACTGAGCACTGAATGCTGAAGCACCTAGCCTAAAGAACCAAGTTACTGCCAGGTTCTCATCTCTCAGATACGACTTTGCTCTAGTTTTAAAGGTGGCTTAAGAACTTCATACTATACAAATTTCTCACTGGTTCTTTTCCTTTAGAAAATCCTAAGTAATACAGATAATAAAAGAGTTATTGCAGACAATCATGTTCTTAGATTGTTTTTGTATTCTTTATTAGTATGGGTGGGATAGACCTCTGTCCAGCATGAAAAGGGGTCAGAAAAGATCAGAAGATATTTTATTTTTTTCATAAAGGAGAATGAGAAAAATCCAGTTGTTAATGTCTTTTAGACTGTGTCTAGCCTTTGTAGTGGATTAAGGAGAGGCAATGGACTAGTTTCTTCTGCTGTGTTCAGGTTAGACTAGTCCTAGGTCTTTTCATTTTATAGAGTCTAGTGGAAAAGCAAGATACTCCTCTAGGAATGTCTCTTTACTATTAGGGAAAGACTCCTAAGCTCTAGTCTTGTCTTTGGGCCATGTGTGGGGCAATTCTGAGAGCTGTGGCTGACAACAGTAATTCCTTTGGCTTTTGAGCACTTCTATTAATACTCTTTGCTACATGAGTTCATTCAATAATGTGTCATGGCTTATTGGCTAAGGCAGGGATTGAAGCCCCAATAATAAAAGGTTAACATTTTTATCTGTCACATCAAGAGTTAACCTGAGGCAGCTCAGTGTAATCCTTAGCTGCCCTTTTCTCAGGAAACTCTGGGTAGCACTAGTCTTTCCAATCAGCCATCCCTGGATCTGAAGGCCCCTCCTTCTTTTGGAAAGTGAGACACTGCTCCTTTGATTTCCCTCTTTGAGGAAAGAGCACAGATGGACTTCTTAGAAACCGCAGAGGACAGTTACTTTCTGGTGCCTTCGCTTTCCACAAGTGTGGCTATCACTACCCTTTGAGAGTTCTCTTTCTATTAGCCTTAGGTTTCTTGGAGGTGTTCTATTATTATCTGCCAAGAAAACATGCTGGTCCCAGCAGTGAGTTTAACATCTGAGCTTTTTCTTGTGTCTTTATTGGACTGTCTCTCTTTTTGAGAAACCCAAAAGTCAAATTTAGACGTTAACTTGGAGTGCTGGGATCCCTTGGTCTCTTTCTGACCTCTCCCATGAAGTCTGGGGCTGATTGATTGATGAAATAAATTTGTAGCAATGTTCAATGCAAGGAAAAATATACATTTTAATTTCTGTAAATTGAATTACATACATCCGTTCTTTATATCTCACAATTGATTTTATCTATTCAGACCCTCTAATAAGTTGCTAAAAAGTAATTGTAATTTTTGACTTGATTAAATCTGATTTCTGATATTGGAATTCATTCTTAATAAATATGGTTATGTTATAGATCATCTTAATGTGAATTTCTCACTATTTTTGTTAATTATTTATCGTTTATTTTGTATTCATTTTATACTATGGAAATGCTGTTAGACAAAAAGCAAATTTGAGTGATTTTTTTTTTCTTATTTGAATTCAAAACAGGTTGTAAAGCAGTGGAGACATCTCTCAGCATCAGCAATGCATTTAATTGGGGCCAAATGCTCAGAGCTTCCTGTACAGTAATGGCTTAGAGACTTTTGCAGAGTAGATGAGAACCTTGAGGATGAGGAGCATAATGGTGATCATCAGAAACTGACAGTGACCAACTGAGAACAGTCACCAGCACTTATCATAAATACAAAAAAGTAGTCAAAGAACTCAATATAATTGTTAACACTTGAGGTAAACTGGAAAAGCAAAAGAGCCCTGACCTGAGTGCGTGAATGTCATCTGCTAACTAAAAATAAAAAAAGAAAATTTAAAAATCACCATCTTGAACTGGGGTCTTCTCTTATACTACACAACGGCAAACTTTTTCTTGACTGGATAGTGACCTGTAATGGAAGATGGATCGTACATGACAGCAGCAATGACCAGCTCTGTTGTTATGGGAGAAGCTCCAAAGGACTATCTAATGGAACTCTTATTGTGTGGTGCTCTGCTATCATATACAGCTTTCTGAACCTCAGTGAAGTGATTCTATCTGTGAAGTGGTCTCATCAAATCAACAAGATCCATGGAAAACTACGACACTTGCTGCCAGCATTGGTCAACAGGACCCACTTCACATCAACGCCCTACTGCATATCCCATAACCAGCGTTTCCAAGGTTGGTTTGCTGGGCTTTAAAGCCTTGCCTCTCATAGACTATATTGACCTGACTCCTCACCAACCTGAACTAGCCCATTCTTATAGTCTGACAACTTTTTGCATGAAAAACACTTCTCCAGCCTGCATCATGCAGAAGATACTTTTCAAGTTTTCGTTGAGTCAAAAAATGTGGTTCTAGTTTTAGAGTTAAGGATGGAAGAAATAGGTTATGGAATTTGCTTCCCCAAGTAAGAAAGCTGCTGAGGCCAGGAATGTGTTAAAGGTGTCCCCGAAAGGAGGCCTAGAGAAGCCAGTGAGTGGAACTGTGAACAAGGTGCCTAGATTGCTTTGGGGACCTCAAGATGTTAGAATTGCCAGAGTTGTGGTATACCTGCCGAGGAGCGCTGCTAACAGGGAGGGGAACCTGTTATATTGTATATTTAATATAATTTATCTGGAATATCAGAGGACAGAGCCATCTTTCCAGCCTCTTTTGGTTTGGATTTGTTTCCAGAGTTGACAATTTCCCCAATGAAAACATTTACTCATGATAGTGTTTTATTTGGAGCAATCCCAGACACTGTTGGGACATCTATAATACCACTCATTTTGTGGATTTGGCCTGAGCCACATTACTCCATGGAAAGTGAAAAAAGTACTCCTGGGGTGAAGAAGCCATGGAGGGGAGAAGAAGAGATCTTACCCAGTGCCATAATGTCTCAGCCATCACCCTTGCTGCTTCCCAGGATGCACCTGTTAGTCATCTCATTGTACCTGGGCCAGCTGTCCCTACATGCCCCAAGAAAAGTGATAGAAAAATGAGGGGGGAGGAGGAAATACATTAGCTGTTCAGAGGGGAGCACAGGTAAAGTAAGACAGAGAAGGAAAGAATTCTGGACTCCTCTCGGGAGCCCCTTGAATAAGTGGAAAGTTGTGAAAGATTAAAAATATGAGTCTTAACTTCTAGCTGGTGGTTACACAGACATTCTTGGTGGATGTTGGAGTCTGGTGAACATGCACAGGAATTTCCCAGTTCCTATGTCCTGAAGAGAGAGAGAGAGAGAGGGAGGGAGGGAGGGAGGGAGGGAGGGAGAGAGGGAGGAGGAAGAGGAGGAGGAGGAGGAGGAGGAGGAGGAAGAAGAAGAAGAAGAAGAAGAAGAAGAAGAAGAAGAGTTGGCAGAGATCATGGATGGTAGCAGATCAGAGACTGTTTATTAAGAAAGAAAGCAGAAAGCCCTTTGGAGGGAGCAGGGAGGAGAGTGGGAAAGATCAGGAGCTCCTGAGGATAGAGGTTTCCATCTTCTTTGCCTACTGGCTTCTTTCATGTGCTAATTTGACCTTATATGTGTAATTACTGAAGGTCACACATCTGAAATGAGTGTGAAAAATCACTTATGAGTATGGTACAGTAACTCTGAGCTGCTGAGGAGTAAGAACATTTGGTTTCCCACCCTTTTAGCCTGAGAACTAAGAGTACTTATCTATTTATTTATTCTTTTATGGGCAGAGTAGGGGTTATGAATCAAACTTGTGTTCTGTAATTTGGAAGTCAGAAGGGTGATGTCACCTATAACAGTCTTTAGGGGCCAATTTGCCTTTGTCAGACAACCAAATTAGCTGTCGAACAAGTAGGAGAAATTGTGAAGGAGTTGAATGATCCATTTACCAAATCAAGCTACATATTTAAGTCATTCAACAGAGCACAGCCCGGGCAAGCCTTTATTTAGAAAGAAAAGAAATCATGATTGCTAGCTGACTTTTATTTTCTCTGTGACAATGGAATTGTAATCTAATAATTATAATGCTTGGATGGCCCCCTTTCCTCTCCCTCATCTTACTTACTTCAAAAGATAATTAGGAGAAAAAATGAAAAGAAAGAAAGTGGTTTGTAAGGCATCAGATCCCCAGGACTCCCTGATGGTTTTTTATTTTGCCCATAACAATGGATTGCTCACTATCCTGTGGGTTACTGATCGGGTCTCACTAAGTCATATTTCCTTGTGAATACATTCCAGTGGTAAAGCTTTTGGGTCAGGTGGAGAGGGGGGTAAACAGCAGCAGTTACAGATAACTATGTTTATTTGTTTTGTGTTTGGGGGGAGGGTGGGTGCTCACAAGCCTTGATGAACATGTGGAGGGCAGAGAACAACCTTCAGAAGCTAATGCCTCCTCCAACCTGGGCTCCAGGGATCGAGTCCCAAGGCTTTAGTAAGTGCCTTTAACCACTGGGCCACCACACTGGACCTTCTTCTTATTCTTTCTTTTATTTATTTTTTAAAACAAGAATGTGATTTTTTCAAAGTAGTTCATGAGGGTTTTTTCATATTTATTTGATTTTATCCTATACAATATAAATTTCAAGATGGTAACTCACTACTAAATCTCTGACTGAAGGATTTCTCGACAATGGCAGATATACCCTTCTTTTGTCTGGTTGTTTGGGGTCTTTAATGTACATTTGGGCAAGTGCTGTCATTTAGTTTCGGTTTTGTGGAATGTTAAAGTCATGCTTTAGTATCGATCTTTTTACATGTTATTAGCAGGCCAGCTTGACACAAAGTGTCTGAATTCCAACTGCCACAACCACATGGCAAGACAGAGGACAGAGGTGAAATAGCATCATGCTGCTGCCCTGCTGAGGCCCTTCCTCCCTAACACACACACACACATTTCTTCTATCTACCTCCTTTGGCATAATTAGTCTTATGGTCACACCTAGCCTCAAGGGAGTCAAGACCCTACAATAAAGGAGAGTGGCTGTGGACACATGTACTCACCACCAAAGAGTAAAACTATCTTTCTAATATTTGCATTTTCAAAATTTTACTTATAGCACTTTCTTCTGTACAAGCCCTCCTTAGTTTTTAAAAAACTTACCAAACTTTAAAATTTGATTTTTATCTAGGTGAGCAAAAAATAATAGAATCTTCTGCTGTTCATTTGCAATGTCCAGTGCAGGGAAAACCAGTCACACAGTCATGGTGGAAAGAACTGACACTGTACTGTACTGTGTTAATAACAGAGGTACTCAATGGGTTATATGGATTAAAAGTATCTTTGACGCATGAGTTTATTCATTCTATTCTTTTATTTGTTTATTTGGTGTGTGACATACATGTACATATATGATGTATGCCTATTTGTACCTATAATATACATATGTATGATGCCTGTTTGATATATGCCTGTTTGTGTGTGAGATGCATGCTTTTTTATGTTTATGTATATAATACATGCCATATTTGTGTGTATGTTGTGAATGTGTATAATGCCTGTATGGTCCAGGCATGTTTGTGTATGTATTTATATGTATGTACACGTGCGTGATATACATGAGTGTGTATATATGTGTGTGTATACTGTATGCATGTGGGTATATGAAAGCATGTACATGTTCATGAGGAGGCCAGAGAAGAAAATTGCCAATTATGAATGTTAAAGATTTGAACCATGGTGTTCTGTAATTTGCATATTTGGCCTTTTTTAAGTATTTTTGGAATTGTGCACCAGTCATTACACCACCACCCCCTTTTTTTTTCTCTGCTAGTGTTGAGTTGAACCCAGGGCATCATGCTGACTAGACAAGTGTCTTTCCACTGAGCTCCACACTTAGCGTAGCAAGACTACTTGTAAGATGCTGGAAACCCTGGAAAGAGTCTTCCAAGGATGCGCTGTGTTAGTGGTTCTACCTTTTATGTTTCTCTTCATTGTTTCCCAGCCAGATGTCCTACATGACACTGCACTCAGTCAGTCTTGCTTCACTGGTGCCCTATCCCACCTTCATTGGTGAGAATTGAGGTCAACAGTCTATAACAGGAAGCAACTTGAACAAGGAGGCTCTTATTCCTTCAGAGGACAGGATATCTTAAAGCACAGTGGCTAGTACTTCATAAGATCAACCTCAGCATCAGTCAGCTTTCTGTCAGTGTGTGCACCTCAGAAAGTCAGTTTCTATGGAGGAAAGACGTTATCAGTTCAGTGCTTGAGAGGTTACATCTTTGATAGCTTCACCCCATTGCTTTGGTGCCTGAGAGGAGGTACAACATTATGGCTGAAGAATCTGGCACAGGAAACCTGATAACATCATGGTTAACTAAGGAAAGGGAGAAAATGAGAGGGGGAGGGGAGGGAGAAGGGGAAGGTGGATGGAGGGGGGCCTAGGCTAGTGTTTTCCAGGACATACTCACAAATACCTAAGTTAATTCAATAGACCTTACCCTCTAAGGCCCCCACAACCTGTTAGCCATGCTTGAGGCAGGAGCTGAAGCAGAGACCCTGGAGGAGTGCTGCTTACTGATTTGCTCTCCATGGCTCCTTCAGCTTGGCTTTTTATACAGCTCAAGACCTCCTGCTGAGGTGTGGACTCACCCAAAGTGGGCTAGGCCCCCCTACATCAATTATTAATCAAGAAAACACTTCATACACAGCACCACAGGCCAATCTGACTGAGCTATTTTCTCAACCGAGGTGACCTATTCTTAGATGATGAAACCTATCCATCAAGCTAGTTAACTTACATTTTGATGGAATAGTTTGTTTTGTCTGCGTTCTATCTGGAGTCAATGAACTTTTGTTTGTTTCTCCTCAGGAAAAATCGTACAGCAGCCAGTGTTGTTTAAGACATTGTGTGAGGCCACATTTTGGACATGAAAGACTTTATTTAACCTACAGAACAGTCCTCCTGCTATATGGAATGTCTTCCACGTGCTCTGGATCATCTTCAGGAGTACTAACGCATATGCACATTGGCCTCCGTCTCCCCTCCATGTTATCCACCCTTTCTGTTCCCCATCACTCCTGTGAGCTCAGAGGAATCTGAGACCCAATGGTTTCAGTGGCTGAAAACTCCAACTTCATTCAGTACTACTTATGTGGTTCTTGGTAAATTTCATAAACATTCTTAGTTTCCCTTTATGTAAGTAGAATACCATGGTGGAGGCTACTATCTAAGGAGAAGAGAATCAGGAAACAGCCGCATAGGGCAGTGGATGTCTGTGTGTACCGGTACACGCACTACATTTCTTCTGCGGCCCCAATCCTTCCCCTCCTGCCCAGTTCCATCTAGTTCCGTATTACTGCCTAGTGGTTTAAAAGATCTAATCAAAATGTATAGCACCGTGTACTGAACACAAGAAGCAAAAGGCATAGAAAAGCCTCCTTCTCACCGAGCGCCAATGGACCTTTGGAAAGCATTCTGTGGATTCTTCCTTTTGACAGAATAAACTTCCTGATGAAGAAGCATAGTGTCCGCTTTTGCAGACCAGATAGCTCTCTGCAATACCAATGTGAATCAAGGAGTACTTTGAAAATGACAAGTTCCTGGTGAATAAATGGAAGTGGTAAACATCAGTACCGCTATAGTTTCCTGCTTAAGTAGGAACTTTTTCTGAGAATGTAATGATGTCACTTTCCCCTTCCCTTTTCTTAATCCAAACCCTCCCGCATTCTCGTTTTTAAGATTTTTTTTCCATATCGACCACCATCCCCCTCCTTTCCCTCCTCCAAGTCCCTCCCAGTCCTCCCTCAGCCTCCCCTGCCAGCTCCCCATCCATTCACCAAGGAGGGCAAGGCGTCCTAAGGTGGATCAGTTTCATCTGGCATATTCAGTTAAGGTCTGAGTCCCTCATCCCAGTATCAAGGCTGGGTTAGGTGTTCCTCTGTAGGGAATGGACTCTGAGATGGCAGTTCATGCACCACGAATATACTCTGATCCTTCTTCAAGAGGCTCCATAAACTGCCCACGCCATTTGACAGTCATCTACCTTTGGAGAGTTTGGTTCTTTTCTACAGTTTCCTCAGCTATTGTTTCTGAGTCAGTGAACTCCCAATCAGCCATTTCTGTGGGTCTCCTCCTCCTCATGATCCTGATCCCTTTGCTCATATTATCTCTCCTCTCTCTCTCTCTCTCTCTCTCTCTCTCTCTCTCTCTCTCCCTCCCTCCCTCCTTCCCTCTCACTCTCACTCTCTCTCTCTCCTCTTCTCCCTCTTCCTCTCCCCCCCTCCATCTTGTCAGCTGGAGTAGGAGCTCGAATTTCTACCAGATTTCTACCACTATCCATTGCCTGATGAAGGTTCTATAATGGCAATTAGGGTGGTCATTCAATTGATTATAGAGGAAGTCTTATTTAGGCACCTACCCTCTCTACAATTGCTTAGAGTCCTAACCTGGGACATCTTGTGGGTTCTTAGATGTTTCCTTAGCACCAGGTTTCTTTCTAACCTCACAGTGGCTTCTTCTATCAAGATATCCATGTCTTTGTTCTCCCTCTCTGTCTCTCCTCTCACTCAACCATTTCTTTCTCTCATGACTTTTCCCACCTCTCCTTGCTAGCTCCCCGTTAGGATGCCACTTTACTCAGGACATCTTCTCTATTTCCCCTTCCCCAGGGGATCCCTAGATGTCTTTCTTAAGTTTCTCCTGTTATCTAGCTGTTTGGGAGTTGTGGTTTGCAGTCTGGATATTCTTTGCTTTATGTCTAGAATCTACTTATGAGTGGGTACATACCATGTCTATCTTTCTGAGCCTGTGTTACCTCACTTAGAATGACACGCTCCAAATCCATTTTTTTGCCTGTGAATTTTAGGATGTCTTTTTTTTCCTGCTTAGTAGTACTCTACTGTGTAAATATACCAAAAAATTTAAATCCATTCTTTAGTTAAGGGGCATTGTTGGTTTCCCATGTGAGATCAGATGCACACATATACTACTAGATGCTGCACAAGAGTTTATTTAAGGAAGTCCCTTGACAAAAGCAGGGGAGGAGGAAGAGGAAGAGAAAGAGAGAAGAAGGACTGCCACATAATGCTTCCTTTTAAGAGAAAGGATGGGCATGGATTTACATAGTTACGCCTATGAGTGTGCCCTTCGTACGCGGCAGACTCTGCAGGCACCATGTTGTCTTTACCATGTGGCTGCTACATAACAGGAATTTTTATTTTACCCAGCACCATGTTGGGTTCACCACATAGTGTGCCAGGAGTTCTTATAGGCAGGCATCTAGGTTGTATCCAGATTCTGGGTATTACAAATAATGCTGCTATGATCATAGTTGAGCTAATGCCCATGGGGTAAGAATGTGCATCCTTTGAGCATTTGTCCAATAGTGGTATTGCTGGATCATTGAGAAACTGATTCTAAGTTTTCTGAGGAAACATCATTCTGCTTTTAGCAATGCAGGAGTGTTCCCCTAGCTCTGCATGCATCCTCTCCAGTATAGGCTGTCATGTGTTTTTTATCTTAGCCATTCTGGCAGGTGTAAGGTGATATCTCAGAGTTGTTTTGATTTGCATTTCTCTGATAGATAAGAATATTGAGCAATTACTTTAAGTGTCTTTCAAGGTTATTTCCCATTTTTTTCTATTTTTATTAGGTTCAGTGTAGCTAAACTTATATTGAGGCCTTTGATATACTTGGACTTGAGTTTTGTGCAGGGTGATATATATTTGCATTCTTTTACACAGTACCATCCAGTTATGCCAGCACCATTTGTTGAAAATACTATCTTTTTTCCATTGTATATTTTTTGCCTCTTTGTCAATAATCAGGTGTTCATAAGTATGTGGATTAGGTCAGAATCTTCAATTTGATTCCAATGATCCACAAGTCTTTTTTAAATGTCAATACCAGGCTGTATTTTATTACTGTAGCTCTATAGCACCGTTTGAAGTCAGAGATGATGAGGCTTCCTGAAGTTCCATTATTGAACAAGATTGGTTTCTTGTTATTTCACATGAAGTTGAGTATTGTTTTTCAAGGTCTGTAAAAAATTGGGATTTTGACGGGGATCGAATTGTGGAATGGTGAAAGTGGGTAGGATTATCAGAGTGAAGAGCTGAAGGGTCCTGGGTGTAGTGGAATAGGGAAGTAAAAAGGAAAGAGGGGTTCAGTATCTCCTTTTAAGAGAAAGGTCTAAGAGTGGGTTGCAGACAATGGCAGTTTTGTAAGCTTTGTAGCTATTAGGTGGTAGGCTAGAGGCCATGAGGGTAAGCAGTGAAGGAGAGTCCAAAGAGCTCAAGCACCATGATGTCAGAGGGTATTAAAGATCACAGGTTTACTTTATCATTGGAAGGGCATGTATTAGCCCTTAGTTCAGAGTCCAAGCTAAATATTTAACAGTGTAAGATTACTACTCTCTAAGAGTTTAAAGATTGTGCTATTTAATTACAGGCCAGAGGTATTATTCAGCTGTATATATTTTATATAAATGTGCAAAATAAAATGAAAATTATATAAATGTATCTAATTTATAAGAAAGGTATCAGCAACCTATTTATGAGGAAGAACAATTATTTTTCAAAATTGTACTTTTAAGTTATACCACAAAAAAGTTACAGTGCTTTGGGTCGAAGCCTTGTTGAGGACCTAGATTTAGTTCCCAGCACCTACATGAGCTACATACAAGTAAGTGCTTCTTACAACAGTTCCGGGGATCTGACACCCTTTTCTGATCTCTATGGACATCTGCATGCATGTTTTATAAACCCACATATAAAAATTTAAAAAAAATTAATTACTATACCATATCAGCTACTTATGTGCACATTTATCAAAATATTAAATATCATTTCTGAATATGGAAAAAAAGATTGCTATATTTACTGTGTTGATCCTACCTACCCAGGAGCATAGAAGATCTTTCCATTTTCTGGCATTTTCTTCAATTTCTTTCTTCAATGATTTAAGGTTTTTGTTATACAGGTCTGTCACTTCTTTGATTAGAGTTACCCCAAGATATTTAATGCTATTTTCAGCTATTATATAGGGTGATGTTTCCTTTATTTCTTTTTCAGCCCTTTTATCATTTGTATATAGAAGGGTTATTGATTTTTTTGAGTTAATCTTGTACCCTGCTACCTTGCTGAAGGTGTTTATCAGCTGTAGGAATTCCTTGACAGAATTTTGGGGGTCACTTATGTATATGATCATATCACCTGCAAATAGAGACAGTGTGACTTCTTCCTTTTCAATTTGTATCCTTTTAATATCCTTTTGGTCTTTTTTTTTGCTTTAGTTAAAACTTTGAGAACTGTATTAAATAGATCAGGGCAGAGAGGACATCCTTGTCTTGTTTCTGATTTTAGTGAGATTGTTTTGAGTTTCTCTCCATTTTAATGTTAGTAGTTGGCATGCCATATGTTGCCTTTGTTATGTTAAGGTATTTTTCCTATATTACTGATCTCTTCAAAACTTTTATCATGAAGGAGTGTTGAATTTTGTGCAAAGCTTTTTTAGCATCTAAGGAGATAATTATATAGTTTTTTTTCAGGTCGTTTATATGATGGATGACATTGACAATTTTTCATATGTTGAGCCATCCCTGCATTTCTGAGATGAAGCCTATGTGATCATCATGGATGATTTTTATGATATGTTCTTGACTTCAGTTTGCCAGGATTTTATTGAGTAGTTTTGTTTGCATCAATGTTTATGAGGGAGACTGGTCTGTAATTCTCTGTCTTTGTTGTATCTTTGAGTGGCTTGGGTATCAGGTTGACTGTAGCCTTATAAAAAGAGTTTGACAATGTTCCTTCAGTTTCTATGATATGGAACAATTTGAGAAGAATTGGTATTAGTTCTGTGAATGTCTGGTAAAATTCTGCACTGAAAACATCTGTCCCTGGGCTTTTTTTGCTTAGGAAACTTTTAATAACAGCTTCAATTTCCCTGGTGGTAATAGGTGTATTTAGGTCATTTATCTGGTCTTGATTTAATTTTGGTAAGTGGTACCTGTCTAGAAAGCTATCCATTTCTTTTAGGTTTTCCAATTTAGTGGAGCATAGAATTTGGAAGTATAATGTAATGGGTCTCTGGTCTTCCTGAGTGTCTCTTGTTATGTCCCCTTTTTCTTTTCTGATTCTGTTAATTTGGATATTCTCTTCCTTTTGGTTAGTTTGGATAAGAGTTTGCTTATCTTGTTAACTTTCTCAAAGAACCAACTCTTTGTTGCATTAATTCTTTGTATTGTTCTCTTTCTTTCAGTTTTCTTGGCTTCAGCCTGGAGTTTGAGTATTTCCTGCCGTCTACTCCTTCTTTGTGAGTTTGCTTCTAATTGTTCTAAAGCTTCCAGCTGTTCTGTTAAGTCTCTTGTGTGATATTTACCTAGGTTTTTCATGTAGGCATCTAGTGCTATGAAAATTTCTTTTAGCACTGCTTTTATTGTGTCCCATAAGTTTGGGTATATTGTAGATTTATTTTCATTGACTTATAGAAAGTCTTTGATTTATTTCTTTACTTCTTCCTTGACCCAGACGTGGTTCAATTGAGAGATGTTCAGTTTTCATGAATTTGTAGGCTTTCTGTGGTTTTTGTTGTTGTTGAACTTTAATTTTAGACCATGGTGGTCTGATAGAATACAAAGAGTAATTCTCATTTTTTGTATCTATTGATTTTTGCTTTATGACCTAGTATGTGGTCAGTTTTAGAGAAAGCTCCATGGGGTACTGAGAAAAAGGTATATTCCTTTGTGTTTAGGTGGAAAGTTCTGTATATATTGAGTCCATTTGTAGCATAACAACTGTTAGATCTCTTATTTCTTTGTTGAGTTTCTGTCTGGTAGACATATTCATTGGTGAGAGTAGGGTACTGAAGCCCTCTCACTGTTAATGTGTGGGGTTTGATATGAGATTTAAGCTTTAGTAATGCTTCTTTTAGAATTGTAGATACCCTTGTGTTTGGGGCATAAATGTTCAGAATTAAGACTGAATCTTGGTCAATTTTTTCTGAGATTAAATAAGTAATGACCAACCTGATCTCTTCTGATTGATTTTACTTTGAAGTCTATTTTGTTTGATGTTAGGATGGCTACACAAACTTGTTTCTTAGGTCCATTTAATTGAAAATTATTTTCCCAACACTTTACTCTGAACCAGTGTTTGTCTTAGTTGAAGTGTGTCCCTTTTATGTAGCAAAAGGATGGATTTTGTTTTTTTTTTTATCCATCGTGTTCAGCTGTGTCTTTTTATAGATAAATTGAGTCCATTGATATTACGGGATATTAATGACCAGTAATTGTTATTTCCTGTTATTTTTGGTGTAGTGTGTGTGTGTGTGTGTGTGTGTGTGTGTGTGTGTGTGTGCTCACTTCCCTTCTTTGGGTTTATTTTCTGTGTGATTATTGATTGTTTGTGATTTCATGAGCTTCCTTTGGTTGGAGTTTTCCCTCTAGTGCTTTCTATAGGGCCAGATTTGTGAAGAGGTATTATTTAAATCTTATTTTGACATAAAATATCTTGTTTACTCCATCTATGATGATTGATAGTTTTGCTGAGTATGGTAGTCTGTGTTGGAAACCATGGTCTTTTAGTAGTTGTGTAACATCTGACCAGGACCTTCTGGCTTTCATTGTTTCTATTGAGTAATCTGGCATTTTTCTGATGAATCTGCCTTTATATGTAACTTGGTTTTTTTCCTTTGCAGTTCTTATTATTTTTTTTATTCTATAGGTTTTCATGGCTTGATTATTAAGTAGTGAGATGACTATTTTTAGGGAGGGGATGTAGTCTATTTGGTGTTCTGTAAGCTTCTTGTATCTTTATAGGCATTTTCTTCTTTAGGTTGGGAAAGTTTTCTTCTATGATTTTCTTCAATATAATTTTTGTGCCTTTGAGCAAATACTCTTCTCTTTTTTTCAATTCCAATTATTCTTAGGTTTGGTCTTTTTATGGTGTCCCATATTTCTGAACATTTTGTCTTACTACTTTCTTGGTTTTAGTGCTTTCTTTGACTAACTATTTCCACTATTGAATCTTCCACTCCAAAGATTCTCTCTTTTATTTCTTACATTCTCTTTATTATGCTTACTTCTGTAGTCTGGTTCTTTTCTTCAGATTTTCTATTTCCAGCATTGCCTCTGTTTATGTCTTCTTTATTGCTTCTATTTTATTTTTTTTAAGTCTTTAAATGTTTTCTTTACCTGTTTGGTTGTTTTGTTCTTGGTTTTATTTATTTTCTTTCAGGGATTTATTGATCTCTTTGAATTTTTTGTTTGTCTTTTCTTCTATTTCTTTAAGGGAATTTTTTTTTATATCCTCTTGTAAGGCTTCTATTATCTTCACAAAGTTGTTTTTAGGGCCGTTTCCTTCTGTATTGCCATGATCAGGTCTTATTGTTGTAGAACCACCAGATTCTGGTGATGTCATGTTGTTCTTTATGTTGTTATATGTATTCGCGCACTGATGTCTGACCATTTCTTCCTTGGATCACTATAGAATTTGTCTGTACCTCAGAGAGCAATCTGTTCTGGGTGTGTCTGTGTCTCAGGAAGCCAGCCTCTCTTAGTTCAGTCTGGGTTCTTGGTCCACTTGGAGGTAGTGCATTCTGTGTCACAGTGACCCCTCTTAATCCTGTAGGTGCTGGCACACTGTGGGTCTCAGGTGACTGCTTTTGATCTAGTAGGTGCTGAGAAACTGAGGGTCTCTGATAGTTGCTTTAGATCCAATAGAAATTGAGTCTCTTGATTTCTTAGTTTGATGTGTACAGAGTATCTTTTAGTCTGATGTGTGCAAAGGATCTGTGGGTGTCTGCCGCTGAAGTTACCAGGTGATGGGACAGGTTGGGGAATGGGGTGGGGTTTGTAGCTGGGGGTGTCTAGCAAATTGGACTTTACTGGGGCTTTTGGTTTACAGAGGTTTTCACTGATGGCCTCGATTTAGGAAGAGATGAGTGGGGTTGTCCCAGGGCTGGGTTCCCAGATACCAAGATCTCTGCTTGGGCTGGGTAGAGTATCACTCACTTCTTGGTCTGATGTAGGCTGGCACCCCCATTTTTTTTAAATCTGTGACTTCTTTTTCTTTGATTGTCGGGGTGTGTGTGTGTGTGTGTGTGTGTGTGTGTGTGTGTGTGTGTGTAGTGGATAATTGTGTGTAACAACAGTCCATATGATGTTATTTGTATGTATACATTTTCAGGGCTGACCATCTGGTGTTGGATAACCAGTTGATATGCTCTTTCTTGGGGAAGACTATACTTTCAGCATTTCTAGCTTGCCTGTAGTTCTTTGTCTAGGGCTGGGAGGCCTCATGCATTTTCCCTCTTTCATGAAATTAACATATCTCCATTGCTATCATCCTTTTCCAGGTC
Source organism: Sigmodon hispidus (assembly GCA_004025045.1). Lineage (NCBI taxonomy): Eukaryota > Metazoa > Chordata > Mammalia > Rodentia > Cricetidae > Sigmodon > Sigmodon hispidus. Next base: position 29,806 of record PVIH01002031.1, read on the forward strand.
ATGTTTAGGCAGATTTGTTGTTTAGACCTCAAGGTATAGCTTCTGGCATTTCTAAAATACACAATGTCACAGAAAACTTCCTGTTTCTTTGGCAATTACAGCTTTTTTTTCCACATCAACAATGATTCCTGAGCCTTAGTTGCAGTGTGTTGTAGAGGTATTCTTTGGGTCTTGGCTCCACAACACTACATTTTGATTGTGTTTTGGTTTTGTTTGTTGAAAAAAGAACTTTCTTTGATGAGGGATGAGGACTATATTATCTGTGGGTATGAGGGCAGATATTCAAAATGTTAATAGGGATTATGCTGGCTTAGTAACTGTGGTCAGAAGTTCCTGGCATGGTCTAGTCCTGAGGTTCAGACCTGCAGCCTTGCAGCTGGTTAGTCCCAGATAATCCACAAAAGCTTATATTAATTATATATTTTTTGGCCTATGGCTTAGGCATATTATTTGCTAACTCTTATTCTTATATTAACCCATAATTCTTATCCATGTTTAGCCACATGGCTTGTTACTTTTGCTCAGTGCAGCATTCTCATCTTCCTTTCTCTGAGTCTGGTAGGTGACTGCTGTGCCCTTCCTCTTCCCAGAATTCTCCTTGTATACCTAGCTTCTGGCTAGTCAGCATTTTATTTAACCAATATTTACAGTGTACAAGAGCATAATCCAATGTCAAGTAACTAGTGGCTGTATGCATTACTAGCCTGAATAGTTGGCTAGGTTTCCAGAAACAGACATAATGCCTCTCTTATTGATCTCTTATGTACAATAGAGAACTGTTGGTTATTGACAAGTATGTGAGCCATTACTAGACAGTTAAGACTACTGTGTTGTGCTGGTCATTCTCATGGCTCATAGGCATCTTAGCTGGGTAGGACTACCTTTGTTGCTTGCTACCTCTCTTTGAAAGCGTGCATGGTACCATCTAGTACCATAAAAGCTAATTGTTAGGGAGAAGATATTCAGATTAGTTCTAGCTCAGGGGCCTCTGGACATCTGAAGTGTGTGGTGTTTTCAGCAATAGGGATGTACTTTTCCACATATTGGTGGAAACTAAAAGCAATATTGGTAGCTTATAATGTTTTGGGAGTCTCCTAGACAGCTGACTTGAAAGAGCGTTTCTAATGAACATGTCAGGGGTTCTGTAAGACTGTCTTTGGTTCTTGGAGCTTAATAAACCCCTTTTGAGCTGTTGGTCACAGTTGCTCAAGGGGTTTTGTTAGATAATCTTTAGCTCTTTTAAGATAATCATTGTCAGTCCTGATGAGACTATTTCAAGAAAATTCACCACAGGCTTTTCTACAGGACAGTCTTGTAGGAGACATTTTCTGAATTGAATTTCCTTTTTCATCTAAGTTGGGCTTTGACCAGAAGCTGAGTTCCCATTTGTACAGAAGTCTTAGTCAGAAGGAAAAATGACATCCCTAGCACAAGGGCTGCTTCTGAATGCACTGAGTAATTTTATTTAATAATCATTTTATTTTTCCTGTACATGCCTTTTCCCTGAGCAGAGGTTAGGCTCACTGGGAGATAAACTCATTCTCTCAAATCATCAAGGTTCCAGTTAGTGCTTTGTAGCTATAATTAATTAAACCATACCCAAGTCCCCAATAATGAAATTCCTTCTATCCCTAGTGAAATTGAAGGTTTACTGTCAATAGACATAGATTTGAATACATCCACACCTGTGTTGTTGTTGAGGCTTGTCTATGTTTTTATTGTGATGTCTTAAAGGAATCTTATGAGCAGGGGTATAAGAAGGCAATGCTTCATGTCTGCTTTCATATTTTATTGATATTGTATGCTAATCAAATGGTTGTATATAATAATAATGTATGAGAAGAGAATGATAGACAGTAAAGGGGGCAGTATTATTTATTTTCATTAAAATGCAAACACAAGGCGTGATTATTGACTGATTACATTACAAAATAGCTACTTGCTCTGCCATAGTTAAGTGTGATTTGATGCGTCCATTATAAGCTATTCTCAAGGGCTTGTATCTTGGCCAAAATAGTCCCTTCAGGCTGAAACTTGGCAGACATCTCAGCCTAATTACAGTCATTTTCCTTTTTGGATTAAGAAAATGGAATTATTACAGTGCTTTGAGGCCCACCCACCCCCATATTTTCAAAGGTTTGTATTTATATTTACATAACTTGTGAGCTTTTGTTCCCTCTGAATAAAACTGAAACTTAGCAAGAACAAAGCTTTCCTGGTGCTTATAAAGTGGTTCATTGATCTGAGGACCGAGTCTTGGAATTCCACGCAGGAAAAATTTGTGCTTTCTCAAGCAGTTGCAATGAGGAATGGGTCATGAGGCTTGACAGAGTTTCACACTGTCAGGGCTGCAAAGGTTTCTGCCTCTGGCTACTAGGTGAGATGATTCCTCGATGCCCAAATACCACAACACAGCCTTCACCATCTTCCTTTCTAGACTTTCCGCTCTCCCTTCAACTTGTCCTGCAGTGTATCCATCCTTAGTTTCCCTCTTTCTGTTTTATCCACCAGTGAGCTGCCCAGAATCTAAGGAAGCTCGTGGTTATTGGAGGATGAACCTCCATAGAAGGCAGGATCCCTGAACACCTTCTCTGCAGGTATTTCTATGTCACTTTGCAGCAGTGTGGTGAGCTCAGTGACTCTGTCAGCCCCCTAGCAGACCCAGAAGTCCATTTGTGTCTCCACAATGTTGACACACTCCTTTTGTGAAGTTGTTTGAAACATAGATGGTTATGAACAATATTAAAATAGTTGTTTTTTAGGAACAGTAGGTGATATTTGACTAAAATTTTTTATGTCATCTTTTATTCTTTAAAGCATGCCACATTTCTTTTTCAATGAGTGATTGAATATGAGTAATGTTTAGCATTTCTTTAGATCTCATCCCCAACTAATTCTACAGTCTATAGTTTACAAAAAAAAAAAAGTAGGTTTCTGTAATTTGCAAGCCAGGGTTTTCAGGGCTCTTGCTTAGAAATCTTTCCAGATCTAGGTGGTGACTCTGCCACTGACAGTAGCTTGGAAAGCAGTGTTGCAGTGTAACAAAGGTACATGGAGGGTTATGCTTTGTTCTATATTTTGTTTCCTCCTACAAAAGGTAACAATAGTTGATGGTTTAAAAGAATTCGTTTAATTTTCTACTCTGAAGCCCAGCCCATTAAGAAGCCTATGAAATAAAAATGTTCAAAGTGCTAGAAATTGCTAACACAGATCTTTCCTAGAGGCTGGTGTAAAAGAAACATGGTAATGAACTATGAGGTCAAATTTTAGAACAGATAAACTCAAGTTTTTCAGGTATGCCAGTGTATGGAAGACATAGTGTTGATAAAATGAAACTATGCATTATTTATACCTTACTAAAGTGTAGAACATAAATTTTCCTTAAATTAATTTTGTGGGGAAATAACTGCATAGTAAATATAGATGTCTCTTACAGTAACATTTTCCTTCTAAATATTATTATTATTGTTTTGTTATTGTTACATGGGGTAAATAAAAATATTCAAGGTTGAGAACTGCAAAGTTAGAGTTACATAAGAAATTAAGTCTCATTTTTAGGCAGCATGTGATGTAGGCAATTTAAAAGACTTCCCCAAAGGGCTGCCAAACTGAGTGTTATGGATTGAATTGTCACCTCATATGCTTATATGAGGGAACCTCAATCCCTTGTTTGACATCATTTACAAATAGGGTTCTTAGGAAGTAATTAAGACATAATGCGGTAATAAGGGTGGGGCTTTAATTTGAAAGACTTGGCCTTATAAGAAGAGAAATGGGGGAAGAAATAGGGCCGGAGGACAGCAAGAAGGTGGCTTTCTGCAAGGCAGGAAAATGTCCTAACTAAAAAATAAATCATCCTGTGCATTGACCTTGAGATTTCTAGTATCCAGAACTAACACATCACATGTGAGACTTCAGTATATGGTGTTTTGCTACATCATATGGCAGGTTTGCATATTAAAACATAGATGCTGATGTTATAAACACCAAAGAATACTTGGTAACCTTGGAGCTAGTAGGTGAGGAAAGGTCAGAGCCTTTAAGGTATATTTGGCAAATGTCCTAAAGTGCCAAAAAAAAAAAAATGTTAGGAACATGCACAGCAAAGAAGATTCTGAGAGTTCAGAATAAAGTCCTTCTTCTTAGAGGACATATGGGCAGACACAAACATAAAGAAATGTGGTAAAAATCTAGATGTCTTAGAGATGTTTTGGTAAGGTGCCATGTGGAAATGAGCATTACCAAATATTTGGGAAATGGCAAAATTTGTTACACTGTGCCAAAGACCCTGGCTAAATTTTGATGTGTGTATGCTTGTATTGCTGTGTATGCTGTGTGTACCTGTGCATATGTGGTTCAGGGGGAAAATCCTAGGTGTTGTTCCTCAGGCAACATTCTCTCTTTCTTCCTTCGTTCCTTCCTTCTTTTCCTTGAGACAGAATATCTCACTGGCCTGAAACTCACGCAAATAGACTAGGCTGGTCCTCAGCCCCGAGGATTTATGCATTTCTAACTCCCCAACACTGGAATTATAACTACACCTTCATTCCCATCTGTCTTAGTTAGGGTTTTCATTGCTTTGAGGAGACACCATAAGCATAACAACTCTTATAAATAAAATATTTAATTGGAGTGGCTCATTTATGGTTTCAGAGGTTCAGTTCATTATCATCACAATTGAAAGCATAGTGGTGTTCAGGTAGACATGATACTGGAGCTGAGATGCCTGCTACATCTTACAGGCAACAGGAACTCAACTGACTGTCACATTAAGGGAAGTTTGAGCAAATGAGTTCGCAAAGTTCACTCTCACAGTTGCCCACTTCATCCAACAAGGCCACATCTCCTAATAGTGCTACTGTCTTTGGGGGCCATTTTTTTTTTTTCAAATCACCACATTTCACACCCTGGCCCCCAAGGGCTTATAGTCATAGCATAATACAAGAAAAGCAGTATCTAGTTCAACTTCAAAAGACCCCATATTCTAGAACAGTTTCAAATTTATTTCAAAATCCAAAGTCTCCTTAGATGAATGAAAATCTCTTAACTGTAACCCCTTCGGTGAAAATCAAAATAAAAAAGCAGATCTCATCCTTTCGGCATATAATTGCACAGGATAAGCAAAACCATTCAAAAATGCAGAAAAAGAAGCATAGGGAGGAAATGCTGGACAAAAGCAAAACCCAAAACCAGCTTGGACAGCTGCAAACTCCACACCTCCATGTCTAATGTCAAGATGCACATCAGGTCCTCAACTCCAGCTTTGTCGACTGCAGCACGCTTCTCTCTCTTGGGCTGGTTCCATTCCCTCTTAGCAGCTCTCCTTGGCAGGTATCCCATGGCTCTGGCATCTCCAATGTCTTGGAGTCTCCAAGGAAATCCAGGCTTCAACTCTACAGTTTTATGTAATGACCTCTCATTAGGCATCCATTCAGGGATACCCTGACACATGTCTGGTCCCAGTAGCATTCCTTAGGTGTGGAGACAATTTTTATGACTTGTTTATCTTCTTAAACAGAGGATTTAGTTCCATTCTACTTTCTGGTGCCCTTTTTCTCCTCAAATAGTTTTTTCTTGCTCACCTTTTCATTATATATCTTCATTAGAGTTACCACTAGCATCCATACAATAGAGTATACAACAAGCCTACAGTTCCTAATAAAATGATTTCCCATTTTCTTTCAAACCACCACACCATCTTTTATGTTAGTTCTGGGAATCAAAGTCAGCTTGTTTTATTTTGGAAGGCAAGTGACTTACTTACAGAAACATGACCTTAACCCTCTGAATAGTGTTGTTCTGTACAGTGTGACACCTACTTTCCTGACCATTTTTATTGAGGATAGACTTGAAAAAAAGAACACCAGGAAGAGGTTTGGCCCAGGGGACACTGGGGGATGAGATAGAAATAGGGGCTGTGGTTTTGGAGAGGAGGAGACGGCTATGGACCCCGCAGTCTCCAGTTCCCTTTCTTCTGCCTTCTCTGACCTGCTCCATCTCATCATCATTCATAATATGTGCTTCCCAGCTCTCTACTTCCTCCTGCCAGGAGCATCTGCAGCTGTTTCACAGTATTTCTCCCTTATTCGATGCCCTGGGCATTGCCTCTAGGTTGTTAGCAAAGGCTTGGGGTCAGATAGCTGAAAACCTTGCCAACTTGAGCTGAGTAGGGAAGTATAAGGCAGCACAGCGTGGGCATGAGAAGCAGGCTCTGGAGTCAGCTGACTATGATCTCATGCCCAATTTTGCTGCTTCATAGACCTAGGACTTTTACTAAGTCATTCTCCTTTGCATCCTCATCTTCAGGTGTTAGAAAGCACTCATAGAATTGTTGCAAAGATTAGGTGAACCGATACCTGTAAAGCATCTGTAGTAAAGCCTGGCAGATGTTAAAGCACCTTACATTTGCTTAACATAAATAGTCCCTGAAAAACTAGGCATCCTACCCTGTGTTTCTGTTAACTTCTTAATCTCTGCCCTGTCCTAAATTCATCATAACCACACACTAACAGTTCTGACACATAGCTGATGATGTTCTTGCTTATCTGTTTCTTAAAAGATACAGGCAGCTGACAGTTGTGGGTTGTGTTTGTTGTGAGTGAACTAGAACATTCCTCTTGCCCATGCAGAGCAAAGTCACCACTGTGGGGTCAGAAAGCCTGAGTCTAAATGCTGTTTTCCCATGTTGCAGTTGCAATATTCTGGCCGAGGTTCTGTTGTACAATAGGCACACTGCAGAGACTGAATGTGATAAAGCATTTAGCACAGTGCCTGTCACATGGGAAGAACTTAAATGCCGCCATTATTAGTTCCCGTTTGTGCCTTGGTGGGTTGTAAGGTGCGCAGATGGGTTACAGTTGAAAACTGGTTTGTAGAAATTCTGACTTCTCTACTGAGGCATAAAGCATAGAGTATGGGCTGAGTATCTCTAGCACTCCACACCCAACTTTCCATTTGGATTCAGATTTGGCAAGTAGTTGATCTGACCAAATGACTTACAGCCAAGAGAACTGAAACCCAGGTTTTCTGACCCATTCTCTTATCTGACCTCTGTCATTTATCTGTTCTTTATTAAACCATGGCTTTTTGAATTGATGCTGCTGCAAAGCCCTTTTAACACTCCTCAAAAGAACATACTGATATGAATGGGTAAATAATCTACCATGCAGCAGGGGACAGGGGGCTCAGGAAGAGATCAGAATGGATGAACTTCTTTGATTAACTTATAATTGCAGTAATTCAACTTCACTGATCAGAATGTGCCCACATGTCCTTTTCAGCCACTTCTCTATTCCTTCGGCTAAGCACAGGAGGTTGAGAAGGAAGAGTCCCAGAGGTAAGCAGGTATCATGAACCCTGTGCAACTCCTCAGTGACTGTTTCCTTGACTTCTAATAGAAGGAAAAGGGTGCTTTCTTCATGATGTGGATAAGACTAGCTACTGAAAAAAGACATTAAAACAGCAGAATGTGCTATGTATCACACATTTAGTGTCTATGTATGGACAAACTTGTCATGTAATTGGATTTTGAGGGTGAGTATACTTATTCTGATGTCTTCTAGGAAGACATTGCTTCTGTTGGGATCATCTTCTTCCTTTGGAGAGTTTGGGTGGGTGGCATGTGCAACAGGATCTAAGGTCTGAGGGCCCAAAGACGCACTTCTTTTTCTCATCATCTGATGCACAGAGAGATGAGCACTTCTGTAGCTACAAGAGTAGAGGATGCTGGGTGTAGTCAGTACTAGGGGAGCTAATAGTCCCCAGTACGGCCTAGGCCTCTGAGTCTCCTTGGTTTTTGTACTCATAGGACAGTCTTGGCTTGATCCACCATCTTCCCTATTTTTCTTAGGGCTGTATCATATCATCTACCACTTACCCTCAATGCCTCACTATTCATATTGCCCCCTCACCTTTCAAGCTAGCACTGTGCAAAACCTGCTGCTAGGGTCTGCCCATCTCCTGAGCATTTCTGGGTTCCCACATCTGGATACTTTAATATATCTTCCTATTATGTGTCTCTCTACCCTGCTGCCAGGGGACATCTAGTGAGCCAGACACCAGCTTATTCAGGGTTTTAGCTCACCTCCCAGCATAAATCAGAATACATAAGTTCTCATGCAGATTTAGTAACCATGGCTACATCTGACCTCCTTCTTGCCATGGCATCTTCAGAGCTCTTTCTCTTCTGCCCACCAGAAGAAGGTCAACTAGGTGTGCCAGTGTGAATTACGACTTCTAATTAAGAAGTGCCGATCAATATATCAGCAAATGTGGAGACATCTGAAGTCTTTGGTATGTGTACTCTTCCTACCTTGGCCTGTTTTGGAAGCCCTTGTAGCCCCTGGGGTCATGCGCCTTTCCTAATAAGTGGGCTAGAGAGTAGAAATACGGATTATTTTGATCTGACATTGTTTTGGAGCCTAGGTTTCCTGTTTGCTGCTGTTTCCCTTTCATGGTCCATTAGCAGCTTCCAAAGGCAATATCCTTTCGCTGTCACGCTGTGCCATGGGGGGCCGTTTCAACAACTTTAGACTAAGGCATTAAGTGGGATTCTGGATGAGAGTCAGCACATAACCAAATAAAAATAATAAAGGGGAAGCGTGTAGGAGCCATTTGGAACGCTGTCCCGAGCTGAATTCATTTGCAGCCTTGTGGAAACCCGCTCATCACCAGTGATCAGCCCGGGCCCGGCCGTGCCTTATTTAATTGTAAAGTATTTCATAGTCTCAGAAACAGCCCTGCTCATTTGCTTTTCCTTTTTTGGAGAGTGTCTTGGTGGAATGCTGAGATTCTAATGAGTGGAAGAAGAAGAAAATGCAGGTTTTCATTTTAGCAAGCCAAAAAAGAAAAATAAATAAAAATTTTAAAGGTGCATTCTTAGAGCTTTTCTTTTCTCCTTAACGTGAGAGTTTAAGATGCCATTTTAGAAATCTCCGTGGTGGCGGTGGTGGCGGGGGGAAGGGCAGGTGATTATGGTTCAGGTGTTTCCTGGATCCAGCAATGGTCTCCCCGTTCCTGTCTCCAGGTGCGAGTGAAGATTGAAGGATGCTTCGGGATCTGAATTTCAGGAGAACCGACTAACGGGACAGGAGCAGCTAGTCTGCATCAGCCTGTCTCTCACCTCCCTGTCATCACAGCCTCCTGTGGGAGGAGATGGCTGCTGAACAAACAAAACAACAACCAAAACCCAAAAACCCCACCGATTCTCTGAGACTTTTCACTTAGAAATTCTGACTTGGGTGCTCTAAGGCAGAATGAAGAATGAGACTAGATATCCTAAAACAGCATTCTGGATCAGCATCATGATGACCCGATGGCCACAATACAGTCATCCATTCTTTAAAAAAAAAATGTCTATTGATAATCAGCTTTGTACAGAACGGTCTCCTATAGACCATGGGGCTAATAGAAATAGGGTGGATCCTAACTCTGGGAGTCCATAATATAAAAGTTCATGTCTCCTCAGAAACTTGTAATTTACTCTTCCTTCCTTGTCTTTTAGATAACACAGTGGTGCAGGGGAAATAATGCTAGACATGTATTCAGCCATTAGCAAGTTAGGAAATGGTTGTTCAGTGTTTGGGTAGGATCCCATCACTCTACATATGACCCTCATTGTGTATTCTAAATCATCTCTCAGCTTATGTTAAGACGGACAATGCCAGGAGGGCCCTGTGAGTCTATATAATGTGCTTATATGGTTATGAAGATCATAGCCTAAAGTCACATATGTAGCATTATGCAGCATAAATCTCTGATATCCTTTAATTTATTGATGGCTTTGTTTGTATTGTCCATTGTTATCACATCGGTTTCTAGACTAAGCCACTGTTCAATGGATAGGTAGGTCATTAACTTATCTAACGCAAGATAGTTTTTTAAGCTAAATAATGAATGGTTTAGATAGACCAAATCTCTGGGAGGAAGCCCAAGGAATCTATAATTATATCAAGTTCTTTTGCAAGATTCATAAAGTTGGTTAGGTTTACAAAACAGGGAATTTGAACCATGTCTCATAAGGAACATTGAAGTCCCCTGGGCAACACTCTTGTACTGTGTTCAGCTTATAGTGTACATTCTAAAGACAAGAAATTCACCATTTCTAATGGATAGCTTATATTGCCATCCAAACTGAAGCCAGGTTACTTTAACTATTGAAACCTTAACAACAAAGTGAGTTCCATTTCTCTCCATTTTTTTCCCATTGCTCTTGTGTGGTATCCACGGAGAAAAGGTTCTGCTGCCCTACATTTAGCTGTGTAGAACTGCCACCGTGGAAGTTTAACATCACACTGTTTTTTTACGTATTAATGGATCAAACCAGAGGAAGAAGGAGAAACCGCAGCTTGATCTAGTGGCTGACACTCCTGCATATGCTGGAAAGAGCCCTGTGCTCTGAAGATGGGTGGAACACAGTGCTTGGGGGGGGAGGGTAGTATGGACCCAGTAGCCTCGGCACTAGGGAGGCAGATGAAGGAAGAGCATATATGGTAGAGCAGCTAGGAACACACTCTCAAATAAACTAATACTGAGAAGGAAATGAGACTCTAACATACCAACTAGTGGCCTTATGGAGATGGCGGGAGGTCTTTAAAATTCACTTCTCCCGTATGTGATGTAGGAATAATAAAACATCATACTACCAGAAGAATAAAGTAAAAGCAGTAACAACCAAGAACCAAAACCATGAAACAAGAGAGTATCCCATTAAAACTATAGCTCACCTGTATGCTGTGCTTGCCACCTCGTAGCTCTACCCTAGTCACTGGCCCTCTAAGTTAAGGGATAATGTTCGCTGTAGCATCCCAGCCCCTGTGTATGGCACAAAACTGCTCAATAAATATTTGTTGAGTGAGTAAAACCATTATTAGTTTATCTAATCTTTAAAACAAGTCTTCAAGTTAAGTGCTTCTGGTAATTCCGTTGTAGATCTGAGAAAATCAAGTCACCCCCTTAACCACTAGACAATGGAGCAGACACATTTCTGCAGGCGGTTGTCAGGTACTGACAATATGACTAACTCAGACTTTTGATTTGCACCCTTCCACCTTGACATCTGTTGCCGCAGAGTGCTTGAGTGCATTATAGCCTGAGATCACAACACTGTCAGTCCCAGGAACAAATGTGCATAGCCAGGTAAAAAGCTGGGGCTCCCAACACAGAGCGACATTCTTTTCTCCAGCTGCTGGTGGCCTCAATGCCTGCTTTGTGAGAGCTAGATCTGGCCTTTGGTTGCCTCTTCCTCCCACTCAACAGTCACCAGGAAAAAGCGGGCACTCTAAAACTGTTCAACTGAAAATGAAATATGCACTGGCTCCAGGCTATGCCTTCCCTTTCCTGGGAAGCACTGCCATGATAATTGTTTCTACAAAAAGAAACTACAGCTCTGGCAGAAAAAAAAAAACAACCCTCTGTTTGCTCGAACCCATCATAAACCATTGCTGGTAATTATAGAAGCTCATTGTGCGACAGTTTAGTTTAACTTAATTGGCAATTTTTTTTAAAGCCGCACCACAATAAAAATAGTGAAGAACGAGAGTCGGGTTCTAGAGATGGAACATTTAGCTTTGGTGAAATGTCAGAGACTGTGTGCCCTGCTAAAGGTGTACCACCGTCACCTTCCGCTCTCAGTTATTTTGTTCCCCTTTGTGCCTTACTCTATCACCTTAGTGCATGGTCTGATGTGGCCTTTTCTAGTGCAGTGAGGCAGAATTTTAAACAGTTGTAGAAAGAAATGGGCCCCATAAACTCATTTGGAGCTAGAGGATTTGTGTGCCTGGGAGAAGCTTGTGCGAAATGAACTAGCAGTGTCCCATTTCAAGGTAAGTAGACTCCCTCCTTTGGGGGATTCATTTTCCTTGATTACAAAAAAAAAAAAAATCTATTAAACCTTTACCTCTAAGACTAGGGATGCTGCTATCCTCCTTCCCCGATCCTAGTATGTTCACCATCTCATTCAACCTCATTGTCCCTGGCATCTCCATCAGCCACAGCAGCAGCAGCAGCAGCAGCAGCAGGCCACTTTAATAATAATGATGATAATGGCAAGCATTAATTCTCACAACTTAAAAAGTCATTCATTAAGAAGTGATAAGCATTAGACTCACCCCTTCTCCATCTATCTGATGTTAGGACATGTGCTTTTATCCAGTGGATTTTTCAGTAACCTTAACGTTTAATCTACAACTGGCCTTTACTTTTGGGATGATGCTTAACTCATTTTCAGGTCAAACCAGAAAACAGACCATCAGACCATCATCCGTTCAACAAACCAGTCAGATCATCAGCCACTGAAGCTTGTAATTGGTCTTGTAACCTGTACAACTGGTATGAAGTCTGGAAGGGTGACTCCTGGGTGCCCATACCCATTCCAGGTGGCAGTCTTCCACATGCAGTAACCCTTTTCCATGTTCCTCCTCCTGGAGGAGAGTTCTGGCATCCTTTACTGCCTAACTTGCCAGGTTCACACCAGGCTTGGAGCTTTTCCCTGGACTGCAGCCCACTGTCGGGGTCAGGAAGACTCCTTTCTGCTGATCCTCATCCTCTTCCCCAGGGCAAAAAATCCCACTCCTGGTACCCAGGAGTGCAGAGTGAAGCAAAGCTGAGATGCATTAGTGGCTTCATTTGAGGTGAAACTCTCAGTGATTTTGGTGACCTTGGTGACTAAGTGGTAAGTATGTTTTTAAAACACTGTTCTAAACACTTTTATAGATACTAACTGTCCTCACAATAGCCCCAGGAGGTAGGTCTATTGCTTTCTACATTTTCCAGGCAAGGAAATGAGATAGACAAATGTCAGAGGGTTGCCCAAGGCAGTCCATTTAGAAAATGGCACAATCTTAATGCTATATTGGGATGTGTGATATTGCAAAGTGAATATTTAGTCTTCTTCCTGTTTCCTGGCAGACAACAAAGGTCCTTAGACTCTTCAACACGGTGTCTTCATATTGACTGATAAGTTAACTGGTGGCTGGTGCCCTTTAGGAGCTCTGGGATAAGGGATGGTTACTAGAAGACTAACAGGTTTAGGGGGTGCAGACTTTCAAGCTCTGGAGAGGGAACAGCTTACTTTTCCCAGGTTGACACCATCATCAATAGCTGAGGATATGATGTATATATATATATATATATATATATATATATATATATATATATATGTATGTATATAACTGTGTGTGTGTGTATTTTTAAACATGGTTCCTCTGTGTAACCCTGGTAGTCCTGGAACTAGCTCTGTAAACCAGGCTGGCCTTGAACTCACAGAGTTCAGACTCTGCCTGTTGTGTCTTGGGATTAAAGGAGTGTGCCACCACCACCCAGTTGACTAAGGCTATAACTAATTAATAAAGTCTTTACAAAACTCTAAAAGTACAAGGTCTGGAAAGCCTATAGATAGCTGAATCCATAGACGGACACATAGTGATTCCTAGATGCAACACTCTAACCTGTCAGAAACTCTCTTTGATCTCTTCTGTTTCCCTTGCATCATTCTTTGTGATGAACTTGGAAATGTAAACCCTTGCCTAAGTTCGAGAAACTGCTCTGCAAAGTCATCAAACCCCAAGGAAGTGGTATAAGAACTCAAGTGATAGCTGGCCATCACAAGCAGAGGCAGAAGACTGGGGTTTGTGACTGGCATCCAAACTGGATAGGGGCAGTTTGGAGGACCGAGCTCTTAACCTGAGTGACTTGACTCTGCCTCAAGGAAGATGATAAAGGATTAGGGGATGCTTCCCTGGTATCCATTGCTGTAGAACTGCTTTCTGGCTTACTTGTGGGGAGAAATTCTCAAATGTTTTGAGGTCACAGAAGTCTGTGCTGATTTTTGTGTTGTGAAAACATTTTCCTACAACAAAAGCCACAATAGCACTGTCTTTTCTAATGTACTATGTGACCAGGAGATGGTTATAATTAATGTAAGTTTAGTGACCATCTCCTTAAAATCACATGCTGTCAAAGCCAATGATACATTTTACATTGTAATTACATCCTTAAATATTCTCAAATTATTTGAGTTCAGATGCTTTCTTCCTTATTGAAAAATTCATGTAATATATTTGTTCTTGATTTTTCCTTCCCCAATTCCAAGATCCTCCCTACCTAGCTAACTTTAGGGTCTTTCTCCCTCTCTCCTTTTGCAAAACAAACAACACACACATCACAACACACACACACCATAAAAACAAAACAAAAGAACAATAAAAAAAAAGTGTTTAAGTCAAAATGAGGCAAAAAGTCTACAAAAATATCAAGTTCATTTTATGTTGACTAACTACTTCTGGACATGCAGCCTGACCTGGGATGTAGTTAATATCCAGTGGGAGTCATTGCACATAGCTTCTTGGCTCCAGGGTGGGAGTCCATATTCCATGTCTACTTTTCCCTCCATGCTGGGATGTCTCTGGTACACCCATCTGGCTTGAAACATTGAGTTCTTCCTTCCCTTAGTCATCTTGGATCTGGGGAATGACAGTCTGTTACACAAGTATCTTGTCACAAGAATAGCCTGTCCTCAAGGCAGTAGCTATTTTTTGTTCTCAATCTGGGTTAAAGCTCTCTTGACCATTTCCATTCTAAGATAACACATTCTGACCAAGTCTTCCTCTCCTTCCACCTGTACAGACATCACTCATGCCTGTATTCATTTCTCTCTACGATCACAAAAGCTCTCATTGGCTTCTCAAAGGTCTCTCTTCTTCCAGGGGTGGCCACATGGCTTTGATTGTTTTCACCACAGCACCACTCATTCATAGGATTTTGATTTTGTGAACAGGTATCCAAGCCTGGGCTTGAGCTTTGGCTTTAAAACTTGATTGAGAGGTCAATCTTTTTCTCTACATAGCACTTGATATGTACCCAACAATATGTAACTAAGAAAGTATATTTGCTGAGTGCATCCATTGTGGTTTCTGTGAGGTCTTCTGTTGGTGGTGAGAGAAGACATAACAATTGTACCACAGGCTTTAGTTTCAGCGAAACATCTGTGGGTGCCTGAGAATGAGTGACCAAAGTTCCAACAATCACTGGTACTCCTTGTATCTGAACTTTCAGGAAGAGATGGTTATCAAACAAGAAAAGAGAGTTAGAAGGCAAATGAGCTGGGAATATAGAAGTTCTGGTCACACATGGCTTGAGGCTGTAAGTCACCTGGTATCTAGCTTAATCATAACCTATCCTGTAGCAGACAAACCTAGGGAAAGAAAAATAGGGAGGAAAGCACAAAGTTGGAAAGAAAATGCTAACTACTCTGTTGGAAAGAAATCAGAGACTTTGATTTAGAGAACGCTACTGTTCTTGAGTCACCACCAGAGGCCAAGGAATTGCGTTTTCCCTAATTGAAGATGAGATTGAAAGAAGAACTGAGCAATGGGGGCTGTGTCAGGGAAGTTGAGCATTTTCTCTACCAGGCTGCCACATGAGGGACAGAGTATTTCAGCAAACCTGTTATGGGACTATACTCTTGCACACTGTAAATAATTGTCACTGTAAATATTGGTTTAATAAAACACTGATTGGCCAGAAGCTAGGCAGACAGGAAGTATAGGCAGGGTGACCAGAAGAGGAGAATGCTGGGAAGAGGAAAAGAGATACCAGCCAGGTGCAGAGGAAGCAAGATGAGAATGCTGCTTTGAGAAAAAAGGTAGAAAGCCATGTGGCTAAACATAGATAAGAAATAATCATGGGTTAGTTTTCAAGTAATAAGCCTGAGTAATAGGCCAAACAATTTATAATTAATATAAGCTTTTGTGTGATTGTTTGGGACTAAATGGCTGCAGGACCAGCCAGGCAAGACAAATTTCTGACCACACTTTTGTGGGTCAGTCTATATGAGGGACAGAGTATTTCAGTCAAACCACTTTACAGGCCAGTCCAGAGAGTCAGTAAATTAGGATTCCAATATTTCTTTAGGTTTCAAATGGTCAGATGACAAGGAGGAATGAAGACAGAAATCTCAGAGTGGGCTGTGGTCCCCACCATGGGAGCTCTGTGCTCTGTGCTGGAGTCTGAGCTTCACTGCATTCTGAAAACATTTTTGTCATATATAAGGATAATTGTCATTATTATTAATATAATTAGTAAAATTACATTAATATAATTTTCTCCCTTGAGAAAATATTGAGATATTCCATTTAGCATATTGTAACTAGTACCAAACAATGGCTCACTGGGAAGGAGACTCAAGCCACGAGTTTCTGCAAAAAAAAAAAAAAAAAAAAAAAAAAAAAACAGATGAACAGTCCACTGAAAAGGCCACCAGTTGTTTTAAAGTTCAGCTCCCTCAGCTAGTTGGTAGTGAGGGCATTTATAAAAAGGGAGGAGAATAGCTGTTCACTGATTAATGACTGATTTCAAAGGGAGTCTTAGAGTTTTTCTGAGCAGGTGTCCATGGTTATCACACTTGTTCACAGGCCACAGATTTCTTTTCTGGGTCAGTTCTATATGAGAGATTTTGAACATGTCACACCAGTAGATCGCTGACTAGAAGGGCTGACTTCTGTTCACATCAATTCCTGACAAGCCGGTTCCCACATCTCCTTTGCCTTTGAGTTGATTCTGGAGACCTTTCCTTAAATACAACTTGAATATTTTGTTACTTAAGAAATTTGCACCCAGGTGTGTTGCAGCCTTAATCCATTTCATAGTGAGCTGGCATTTTTCCTGATTCCACTTCTTGTGGAACAAGAGAAGAAACAGGTCATGAAATGGGGCCTCCACCAGACAGTGGGGATTCCACTGTGCTTGGGGATCTGCTTATGCAAAGTGTGGCAGGCACACAAATGGACCTGATATAGGATAATGGACAGACATGCAAACTAGAAACCTTGTTCGCTGCCACAGGACATTTGCTGGGCACATTTTGGGTCTTGGGGACATGTGTTTTGGAAGAGTTGCACATGTGTGTATACTGATAAAAAGGTACAGATATTCTGTTATGGGCCCTGGCACCTGCCCTTCCTCTGCCACATGGACACATCATTCTCTGTGCACTTAGAGAAAAATGACCTATATTGTAATGGTTTTGGCCAGGTGCTGGACAATGAGGCCAAAGCAGAGCCTAAGTTCCAGATACTCCATGCCTCTGAAGGAGACAGCACAGATGCATGTGTGGGACACTGTGTGGCTACAGCCAGGGCGTCTGTCCTTTGGTTCCTGGAGAGCAAGAGTCATTTTCTTCTACTTGGAAGACTGCACTGAGCTGCTGAGCTTGGGAGAGTGTGGGCCTCATCCTAGAACAGCGATGCACACTGTGACCCCAGCTCTTAGTCGGGGCAGAGGCAGGGGCAGGAAGATTACAAAATTTAGGCCTCTGTCCAAAAGTAAAGAGAGAGAGTTTGGTGCCTCAGGAGCAGTCTTATTTTAAATATTAAGAAACATTTCAGATAATCAAAAGTCCAGATAAAAATAATAACAATTATGTGTACATCCTCCAGATGTAACAGATGATGAAATTTCATTTCAGATTACAAACAAAAAGTATTCCTCCAGCCAAAACGTACTTTAGACTGCTTTCTCCTTTCTCTCTCTTCTCTCTTTCTCTACGTAGGACTGAGAGCCTTCAAGTCTCACTATCCTGGTTTCTCTATATCTGCCTGTTAGATACAATATCAGTTTAAAATTCATATAAATGCTATCATATTGTGCCCTTCAATTTCATCCAACATTAAACTTTGAACATTCTTTAACTGATACAGTAGAAAATGATCTAATTCATTTGTTCTAATTTCTCTTTCCATATATGTATATGCATGTATATATGTATAGTTCTATAACTTTAAAATAATATTTGTGTATTAAAGAATGTCTCTTTTCTATTCAAAGGAGTTTGGCTTGTTTATATTTGTAATATTTAATTTTGAAGTTGTCATTATTGATTTCTGTTTAACATGTGAGATGGATTCTTGCATGACACAGTGTTATTATGAAAACTAACATCTATTCTTTTAGTGTTTTATAATGCTTGATTCTCAATTTCAAGCATGATATCTGTATTTGACCACTATATCATTCCATTTTTAAAATGTTTAATTTTATTTTTATTTTGTATGTTTGAGCATTTCCCTTAAATATATGTATATGTGTCACATGAGTATATGTGTGTGTATATATGTGTATATATACATATATACTTGGAAGTTCAAAAGAAGACTTAGGATGCCCTGGAATTGCAGTTCAAGATGATTGTGAGCTGCTGTGTATGTGGGTGTAGGGAATTGAACCCAGGTCCTCTGCAAGAGCAGCAAGTATTATTCAGCACTGAACCATGTCTCTATTCTTGATGTATTTACTTCTTAGTCAGTACAGTTATTTTTAACTTTTACATGTTCATAGTAAGATTTGATATTTGATAGGGTGAGAATTACAACTTTAGTTTTCAACACTAGGAGGCTATGATTTCAATATGGAGGCTGAGCTTTTAGTAACTTAGAGTCAGAATGTTGTGTGTGAATTTACTGTTTTCCCAACCTAAGAACTGTCTATAGGAAGCCCTTGAAACAGTCTTTTAGTGTTGAGAGTATTGTGCTCTTCTTAGGCATATCAAGTGGTTATAGGTGGACTGTTTACATGCCCCTGCAGATTCCTTTTGACTTCAGGCTTGATGCTCACTGAAGACACTTTTTCCCTAGTCACTCAGTGCCCCTTATGAATCCTGTGATAAACAGATTCTCCTGCAGGCAAGATGAATTGTTGATGTATTCCTTTTCAGAGTGTAAGGAGCTTTGCTATAGATCAGTACCTGGTGGCTTGACCGGGAAGTTCTGTGTGAATGGGCAATGCCTCTGTGTGTCATCTCTGTTCCTGTGTTCAATACCCCATTTTAATATACATCGTTACTCATCTTGACATTTAAATACAGGTTCTGATGCTAAAGTCAATAGATTTTATTGCCAATGTTATCTGTTATTAACAAAAATACAGGGTGCCTATTATTTCTATCTAATGATGGCTTTCACATGTCAGTGTGCGTTAGCATTTATCCGAATCATGTGGGTGTTCCTTGAACAGCTTCTCAGTCAGCAGGTGAGCACTAACAGAAGCAGAGTCTCCAGCCAGCTCCCAAGTAAAGCCTGTTCTGTTGATGCAGGGCCATGGTTTGAGACCCAAGGGTGTGTGGCATTCCTGGAAGGCTGATATTAGCATAAACTAAGAATCATGGATACTTCACATGGATACTTTCCTTTTGGCACTGTGATATGCTAATAACAAAGATATTCTTTGGTGCTGTCTACTTTTAGGCCTTGCCTATTCCGAACTAACTCTTCTAGCTAAAAGGGACCCTCCAGAAGGTGAGGATGTTACTCTTTTCTGATCCCAAGCCTCAACCTTGGTTGGACATTGAAATGACCTGGGGAGCCCTTAAAACACACTATAGCAAAGCATCCCACAATTAATTTGCAATGTCATGACCAGAGACCTAGGAGTTTCTGAGGCATTTCTCAGTCTTTCCTTGAGTACACTGCAGGCAAGACTGAGAAATGCAGATTTGGAGTGGATAGAGAGACATGACCCCTTTGATCATTGTAAAGTAAATCTCATTTCACACTCCCTGGTGGTATTCTGACCTCTTCTTCCAGGGTCCAGCCAAATCTGCCAGAGGTCTCAGAGTCTTTGTTAAAAGTAGTTCTAATCCATTCCTTTGAGCACTAGCTCTATTTTCAGATGCAAATACAAATAGGAGAGGTAGCATTTTAAATAAAACTCTCTTTCTGTGTGTGTGTGAGTTGTAGATAAAGGTTAATTATTGATTGAATTGTCACCAGCCCAATCTGCACCTCTATTTCTTTGTCATTTTTCATGTTCCAATGCACTGGAAGATAAGTTTCAGTTTTTCTCTTTTCATATTTCAGTTTTATAAAGTGAAAGGCTGAGAGACTGAAATCTGCATGACCCAGAACTTGAATTTCAGCTCTTCTAAATATGAACTGTGTTAAAGGGCAAACCTTTCCTTCATATAAAAACAGCTAAGGCAACATTAACTTCACATGGTAATTAAACAAGAGTCGAGTTAGTCACGTGACCACATGTAACAGACAGAATTCTTCCACTTCACAGAAACTCAGATTTCTGCCTTTTTCTCCCCCCTTTTCTTAGTCTTCGTTTACAAAGAAGTTGCAATGCATATTTCATATAATAGACACCCCTCCTTCCCCTAAAAGAGATTTGAGAGAAGGAGAAGCATAATATAAAGCCAACATACAAACAAATACGTAATGGAAAGTGTGTGCCTGAATGAGATCATTCTTTTAGAGAGATAACTGTCACATCCCACCATTAAGATGTGGTGTGCTCGCCATAATCTTAATTCAAATGAATAAGTTTGAACAGAAGACTTGCTACTAAAATTCCTAATGAAACATCACAATTACTTTCTTACTCTCCCTCTAAACTGAAATCTGTAGATGACAAAGAGATTAAAGATAAATATGTTTACAATCTTTTATTTTTCAATTTCACAACTTTTTTCCAAATTTGGAAAATATCACTTTAGATTACAAGCTAAGGCTTAGAACTGTTGTATTTAAAAAGAAATTCATTGGTAAACCATACTTTCTATTCTGCACAACACTATAAATTCACATTTCTAGCCATTGGAATTCAAATTACAAGTCAATTTGGAAGGCAGCTTAGTGTTCAAGAACATACTCTGTTTTCAGAAAGCCTTATTCTGAGGCAGAGAATGGGACATCACAACTACTATTCTTCGATTTCAGGAAATTTAGTTACCATTTGCAAATGGGTTGGCTATCTGGTATTTGAGCCAACAGCTCTTGGCTAAACTCTCTGGCTTCCTTTGGAATAGTGAGAGAAACAGTCCTGCAAATCAACGTCTTGTGTATAGAGATGTAAACTCCAATGGGTATCTCATTTGCTATAACACATATAGGAGTGGTTTTTACTTTCACAGAGAAAGATCCCCAAGTGTGGTGGTTTGCCTTACATTGCCTTCTGTGGTTTATCCATCTTTCCCTTGAGTACAGAAAAATATTAATCTACCAAAGCAGCACAAATAATGACTGGGTCAGTCATGTGCATTGTGGGCTTGGTGATAGGACCAAGTGAGGGACCAGTTGACCACAGAGTATCTTCCACTGTGGGAAAGTGACAGATTATGAGCATCCTAGTCATATTGAAACATTCTATTTTTCAGAATTATATTATCTTAAAAAATAACAGATGGGACAAATGAAGCATGACTGCTGACCAATTTCACCTAGAGGCTACAGCTTTACAAAGAACACCAGAGGAAGAAAACAAGGTAAAAAGTCAATAATGTCAATGAACTAAGATTAAAAAAAAATAGAATAGACTGCTAACAAGACATCATGTATACTTACTTGTGTATACAAATTTGTATAGTAAGTCTGTAAGAGACTATTTGGTATACTGTTTCACTGTACCAAATATAATAAAACTTTTGTGGTGCAGTGTTCAAAGTTAATGCCATACATTTGGAGTAACTAGGAGGGGAAATTATAGAGACATTGGATGGCAGAGGTCACCACCTTCTAGTCCACAAAGACTGTAAGGCTATCAGGGACAATAGAAGAAGAGGAGAGATTATCCAAATAAAAGGCAACAAGGAAAATGGGACACTGACACAATCTAACAAAATATCTGAACTTACTAACTTAACCAAGGTTTACTTTGGTCTACAGTTTTGGTCATTATAGTCAGAGGTCAACTGACACCATTGCTTTTGGGCCTGTAGCAGAGCATACATCATGGTAGGTTGATAAAGGATGTCTTTCTGTACACTGTGAATATGCTTTATTACCATTAGTTGATAAAGAAATTATTTTGGCCTATGGCAAGGCAGCTTAGAGGCAGGTGAGAAATCCAAATGTAGATAAAGGAAAAGAAGGGTGGATTCAAAGAGATATTGCAGGCTGCCACTCAGAAAGCAAACTGTAATGGGACACAGGTAAAGCCACAGAACCATGTATGTAATCAGTACATAGATTAATAAGAATGAGTTGAGTTGCAAGAGCTAGTTGGTAATGAGCCTGAGCCATAGGCCAAACAGTTTATAATTAATAGAAGCTTTTGTGTGATTATTTCGGAATAAGCAACTGTGGTCAGGACCTTGGGGCTAGGCCAGGCTGGTTGTGTTAAAAAATTCAGGCCATAGTAGGTGTGTATTGAACAAAGCTGCTCAACTAATAGCCACCAGAAGGAAAAGGAAGAAGTGGAAGGGTTTAAACATCAAAGGAATTGCCCCTACTGACCTTAAAGACCTCTCACGAGCCGCAGCTATTCTTTAAGGTCTTACTACCTTTCAATGGTGCCATGGGCCGGGGATCAAACCTTTAATGCATGAGCCTTTAGGGGAGACTCATTCAAAGCAGAGCACATGTCAAAGATAAAGTTCTTTTGTTAAAGTGTCTTTTGTTTATTTGTTTTAATTTCAATGACTGCTAAGTCATTTCTGTTCAGAATAAACCAGATCAATGTGTCTCAAAGTCTTTGCCTTGGGCACTCTCCCTAGAAATTAGATTGCTTTGCCCTCTGCTTATCCATTAATCTCCCACACTCCAGCTTTGAGAGATATATACAGGAAACCCCTCTAGTTCACTTACCATCACCACTCTTTCTGGGTCCTGATCCACAGGCTCACTGCAGACAGTCACACTTTTTATGCATATAACCTGAGATGCAAAAGTATTCCATCCACATATTTACTGAATTCTGAGTGTGTTCTCCACACATTTTTTTTTTTTTTAAAAGGGAGGGAATTTCCCCACATGAGGGAAAGAAGAATTTATATTCATACTGCTTTGTGAATTCTAAAATGTGTTTTGGGGGGATACAATTCAAACACTAAAATAATCCATTTCATGAATATTAATTGATTTGTGGATGAAAACAATTCCTGTTCACGAGAGAGATTTGGCAAGTCTGGAGTCCGGGGAAGCATTCTAAACAGTAGTGGGAGCGAAAGGGAAACAAATGCTGTACCATGCTGGCGAGAGCGGGGGCCACAGCAGAGGCTCCTGCTCCTTCCTTGTCAGCAGTGCAGGAGACGCTGGTCCCCTCGCCTGTTGGTGGCCAGTCTTCCCTGTCGTAATCAGCCTCAAGTGTGAGATTCTTCGCGTTTGAGTTTGAGCTGCCTTCATTTTCTCAAGGTCCTGTGTCCTGGGTCCAGCTCAATCTATCAACCGCCAGGAGCCACTTCTGTGTTATTTTCTCTCAAGTTTTCATCTTTATTTTAATCTAATAAACAATCATGTCCTATGGACACACAAAAAAACCATCCCATTCAAATGTTTTAAACAAAAGGACTTTGTACTGGCTAGTTTCTGTCAACTTGATACAAGCTACAGTCATTTCGGAAGAAGAAACATCAGTTGAGGAAATGCCTAACTGACCTGTAGGCAACCCTGGGTTTCATTCTCCTGATTAATAATTGATGTAGGAGGGTCTGACTTACTGTGAGTGCTGCCAGCCCTGGGCTGGTAGTCTTAGGTGCTATAAGAAAGCAGGTGAGCAAGCCAGTACACAACACCCCTCCATAGCTTCAGTTCTTGCCTTTGGGTTCCTTCCTGGAGTTCCTGCCCTGACTTCCTTTGATGATGAACTGTGGCCCATGGAACTGTAAGCTTGCAGTAAGCCTTTTCCTGCACAACTTGCTTTTGATCATGGTGCCTTATTACAGAGTAAAAACCTAATTAGGACAGATGTCTATTAACTCACATTTCCCACACAAAGTAGGTGAGCGAAGGGTGCCACACCCCGAGTCTAGGACTCCATTTGTTCACTCTCCTGTCTCTCTCTGCCTAGGATGTATGACAGGTTTATTCTTTATCTGACAGTGAGATATCTCCCAGACCTCAGTTCTTACATCTTCACTGAATGCTGTCCAGAGGAGTATGGGAGGCTGAGTCCTATCATTTACTCCTTAGAAATATTATTTTAATTATTTGTGTGAGTATGTATTTGTGTGTGCATGCGTATATTTGTGTGTATGTGTGAGTGTGTGTGTGTTGCATGTATGTGGGCTCCTGGAGAGGTTAGAAAAGGTTATTAGATCTCTTAGACCTGGTGTAAGAGGCAGGTTGTAAGTGTGTGGGTGCTAGGAACTAAACTCAGGACCTCTGATTTAATCTGTGTGTGGTGAGGAATAATCATACAAGAACCTCACTGCTCAAATGATGCTCCATGGACCATCATCACCACCATAGACTTTGCTTTGGCCACCACTGCTCTCTCCCCTCAGCAGCAACAGCTAGGGGCATGTTAGCAAACAGAATCTCAAACTCCAGCCTGAATTCATTGATGAAGGATCTACATGTCAACAGCATCCCCACCTACCTTGTATATTCATGTGACATCCTGCATGAGTCTTTGTGAAGAAGTCAGACATTCCTCTTGTGCATGTGGCAGTTCCTGTAGTGGAATTATGCTGTGTTGCTACTATTTCCTGTCATTGTAAATATTTGTCCTGACTATGGGTTTAATAAAAAGCTGATTGGCTAAAGGCAGACAGGAAGTATGGGCAGGGATACAGGCTAAGAAAAGTTGGAAACATCTCAGAGCAGAGACAAAAGCCAGACACAGACTCCACAGACACGCCAGTAGACTATACCGAGGAAAGAAGCTGAAATGCTGCTCTGAGAAAAGGTACGGAGCCACATGGCTGAATAGGATAAGAGAGATGGGTTAGTTTAAGACTAAAGAGCTAGCCTGGGCTGTAGGCTAATCAGGGTAAAAATAATGCAAGCGTCTGTGTGTTCCTGTGGGACTGTGGGTTCAAACCTTGAGGCCAGGCTGGCAAGTCTGGGCCAGAAGCCTATACAACAGGTTCCATTGTGACTGTTGCAGGTGTGTTACAGAAGCAACTCCTACACAGTAGTTCTATGACTTTGGGGGAGTGATGAACAGTTCTTAAAGTCTGAATGAAGCCAAGAACAAGTCTTCTCAATTCACTTTCTAGAGGAAAGAAAGTAAAATGAATAATATGAAACACACTGCATATTTATACTAACATATTCATATTATATGCATATTATATATTTTATGTTTATATACTATATGTTATATATAAACATAAAAATTATATATTTTATGTTTAACACTGGCCTTAATTAGGGACTGTGAGAGAGAAGTTGAAAACATGCTTAGGATCCTGAGAAGTACTTGAGATTATCCATAGTCTTACTACACACCCTCCCCACCACTCCTCTTGAAAGAAACAAAACATATGTCTTTGTTTTGCTCTTCCTTTGTCTCAAAAGCAGGAGTGACCAAAAGGTGCTCTGGGTTTTCATTCAAAGCTATCTGCAGCAATGAGTGACCTGGGAATACAATGATTCTGTTGAGAGGTACTTATCCAAACACGGCTTCTGGTGGTAATGGCTTCCTTCCTTCAACAAGAGGAAGGCTGCTAACTCTCATGGCCCTCCAAACCCCTAGATTATTTCCATAAACACCCGAGACATCCAATCCACCTGATTAATCACAAAAGTGAGGAAAAAAAAAAACAAGCTAACACCAAACAAAATCAAAGAAGTAAGTCATGGAGCCTTGGCAAAGCATCCCAGAGCTGAATTTCCTCAAGAGAGGGCCTAAGCTGTTGATAGGGAAGCTGCAGATGTAAAAGAGAGCTTGGAGATGCTGGAAATATGGCTATCTGCTAAGAAAAGCTGCAGACCTGGAGTTCAGGAGAGAAATACTTTGGAAAAAAGAGCTAGAGAGGCCTGGATATTCAAGCCCATTGGGATTTAGTTGTTACAACCACATGCTGAGCTGAGTCTGGGCCACAGATATGTTTACCCAGCTGGGCTTTTAGAACAGGAGTGTTTGCTCTACCATTGTGTCTTCCAGTTTGTACCTTCTCTGAATTTACAGGGCTTACAGATAAGATAACCCAAGTCTGGGAAGGGGCTTAGGACTTTATATGTTTGGCAACACTGGGACCATTGACTGGGAGCTCCAAAAGTTAGATGAAATGTGCTTTGCCTTGTGGAATAGGGGTCGGGGCAGCTTTGTTTTGATTAGGTCTCAAATGTACTTATCAGCTTCATATGTTTGGACACTTAGTGGCAATATTGGGATAGGCTATAATGCAGTGGTTCTCAATTCTCCTAATGCTATGATCCTTCAACACAGTTGTGTTACAGTGGTGACCCTAAATAACCCTAACCATAGTTATTTTCATTACTACTTTATAACTGTAATTTTACTACTGTTATGAATCTTAATATAAATATTTGATGTGCAGATGACCTTAGGTGACCTCTGTGAAAGGGTCATTTGAATCCCAAGGAGGTTGTGATCCAGAGGTTCAGAACTACTCTTGTAAGGTCTTGTTGCTGTAGAAGATTCCCTGGGCAGGCAATATTGGGAGAGATTGTGGGACCTGAATAGTATGGAGGTGAGTCCCTAGGGTGGATCTTTGATGATTTTAATCCTGTCTGGGTTCTGGGCTGTGCTCATTCTGTTTCCTAATCCATGAAGATGAAAGGAACTGTTTCCTCGTGCTCCTGACACTCTGGATGCAGCTGTACTGCATCCACACCTGCCACACCATGATGGGCTGCATCCTGCAGAATTGTGAGCTCAGCTGCAGCATCTGTCTTCCATAGCATCGCTGCTGCCAGGTACTTAGTCACCATGACAAGAGGAGCGGCTAACACAAAGGCCAGTGTGAGGAGAAAAGCTGAACGTAGCAGATTGTGAAGAAGTCACAGTGAATGGACATCAAACAGAAGCCCTGGAGTCTTAGGTTCTGAGAGGAAAGTGAGGAGCCAGAGTCATTTAGGAGGGAAGCTGACAGTTCACATCAATGTCTCAATAATAATCACACTTTTTATTAAGTAACTCAGCTTGCAGAGATCTAGCCTATAACATTCTAAAACTGGAGGGCTGGAGAGATGGCTCAGAGGTTAAGAGCACTGACTGTTCTTCCGGAGTTCAATTCCCAACAACCACATGGTGGCTCACAACCATCTATGATGGCATCTGGTACCCTCTTCTGCATACTGTATACATAATAAATAAATATATCTTTTTAAAAAAAATTTCTAAAACCGATGTAATCAAGAGTCATGATAAATTATTTCACTGAAGCATACTTTCCTAACAAACAAAAGTTATGTTTTGCAAGCATGTAGAGCTAAGTCTGATTCCCATATAAAATAGCTAGACACTTGCAATCCCAGGGCCAGAGAGCAGGAACAGGCACATTCCTATGCTAGTTGGACAGTCAGCTCAGCCTAGGTGGTGAGTATCAAGATGACAAGAGACTGCCTCAAATAAAAAGGTAGACGGCTCCTGAGGAAGGATGCCCAAGGTTGTCCTTTGTCCTCTATGTGCATGGGTACTCTTGTGCACCTGCACATGTATGTATGGTACACATACGTACACACACATACACACACAACACACACAGACACAGACACACATATATATTATAAAAACATAAGGAAAGGGGTTAAAAACCTATAAGGTGCTTTTGAAAATAAGAATAATAGTAAGGGACCAAAGAACACATTCACACCCCAAAAGCATTAGCTCAACTATGTTCATAACAGCATTATTTGTAATAGTAAGAACCTGGAAACAACCTAGATGCCCCTCAACTGAGGAATGGATTAAGAAGCTGTGGTACATCTACACAATGGAAAACTACTCATCAGTAAGAAAAAAACGATATTCTAAAATTTGCAGGCAAATGGATGTATATGGAGAATATCCTCCTGAGCGAGGTATCACAATCCCAGAAAGAAAAGCAGGGGATGTACTCACTCATTAGTGGACTTTAAAAAATATAAAAAGAGAGAGGTGTCATTGTACATAAGAACTCAAAGCTAGAACATATCTAAATGACACAGTGCCTCACTTCTTCATTGATGGCCTCTGGCAGGGGTGTGGGTGAGAAAAGACTTGTTTTCTTTAAGGGTCTGGCCACAAAGAATTTGATTATGCTCCAGTAAGTAAATGAGCAGCATGAATGAGTGCTTTTGTAAATGAGGAGATCATAAGAGTGGACATGAATCTGAGAGGACTGATAACTGAGTTTGATGGGGTGCATAATGCAAAATCACCAAATAATAAATGTGTAAATAATAAAAAACAAAAGTTATGTACAACAAAAATGTCCAAAAATAAGGTATTTAAAAAATAAATCATAAAATAGATACATAATTAAATATTACACAATCATTAAATTATGTTTATGAAGAGCTTTAGCAGGATGAAAATGCTTCTAAGATAATGTAGTTAAGTTAAAAATGGCATGCAGAATTTTATATGCAGCATGATTTTAATTATTTTGTCATACATGCTCATTGAAAATCCTAGAAAGAAGCTGAGAACCTTGGCATAGCTCCATTTGAGTTATATTGTTGTGACTAATATGATATGGTTGTGACTAATATTTTTTTCTCTACTTTCTTATAAATTGTATTTCCACTCTAGGCAAAGAAAATTGAAATATATCTTAAGTTGAGTTGAGAACTCTTTCTTATCCAGGTCCTTTAGTCTCAGCAGTCCTTTGTAGAGATGAAAAGATGAACAGGTAGCTCTTTTTTTTTCCCCCCGGGAAGGTGTTGAATATTTTAATAAAGTAGCTAGCTAGACCCTTGCATCTACCTATGATGTGTATCTCACTGCCCCAGTCTCCAGAGAAGTAGATCACCTATGTCCTCTTCATACTTCCAAATGGAGTCCCTTGTGTCAAATGATACCCATTTCTATTTTTTCATATGCCAAGTTAAAAAAATTGTTGAAAAAATGACAGTGTCTCTCATTATTGTGCAAACTGAAAAAATGCATTCCTGCAAGGATATGAGCAAAGAGAATAGAAAGAGAGAACAGGAAACAAGAATTTGTGTTGCTGTCACTTACATAGCACTGGTCATGGCCAGGCACTAAAGGACTGTGAGAGTATAGCATTTACCTGTATAGTTTGAAGTATCTCTCGCCAGAAACTCTCAAATACCTGACATCCACTTTCCAAATAAATGATGCAGAGGTATAATAGAACTTATAAATGCTTAGCCAGTAACTCAAGCTTATTACTAACTAGCTCTTACAGGTAAATTAAGCCATAATTCTTAACTATTTTTATCCATGTAGCTTAGTACCTATTCTCAGTCCAGCATTCTCATCTTGCTTTCTCTGCGTCTGGCTGGCAACTGTTTTTCTGTTTTTCCTCTTCCCAGAATTCTCCTAGTCTGGTCACCTCACCTATACTTCCTGCCTGGCTACTGGCCAATCAGCATTTTATTAAACTAGTCCATGTGACAAATCTTTACAATGTACAAGAGCTCTATCCCACAACATTTCCCTATTTTCTTTTTGAAAAAAGAACTCTGAATCTAATCTTTGTTTAGCTTTTCTCCTGACCATTATTCATATCAACTTGTAACCAACACTATAAACAAAGACAACACCCATAATCCTACATTTGGGGAATATAGGCCTACTTCTCTAGACTACTTCCTGCTGATTAGGGTTGCTAGTAATTCTATGGGGACCCAAAGGAAATTTAGAATTATTTTCAAGTCCTGTGTGAAGTAGTCTGTGAGGCTGGATCATCTCAGCCAGCAGCCTTGAAGCTGTTCTGGATGCAGAACTCAAAGAAAAATGCAACAGAGGTGCTTTAAAACATTGGATTATCTGATTTATCTGTTTTTATCAGAGATTTTTTAGGGGGTTTTACTCTATTAAATCTTATTTTCTTTAACCCAGAATAAATACATAGTTTCTCATTTTCTGTGGAAATAAAAACAAAACCTCCTGTTTAAAGTAGCATATCTTTTGATTTAAATTTTGAAGTCATGACATTTTAAAAATATATATCATCAAATGTCTTTTAGCAGCTTTTGTTCCTCGCTCTGCAAAGGCAACACAATGATATACAATATTTAGATTCTCTATGTATATTCAGTCTTTATTTAGCTTTTTTTTTTTTACTTTATTTCTTTTTAAAGGACCTTCTCTATCCTTTTTCTTTTCTTAAGATATATATTTTTTTCACTTTTAAAATATTTTTAACATGCCCAGCACTGTTTTTCCTCTTTCCTGTCTTCCTGGTCATTCCCCAGCTTCTCTCCCCGCCCATCCCCCCCCCATTCATTATTCAGAGAGGGTAAGGAATCCCAGAATGAGTCAATGTAGTCTGACTTATCTAGTTGAGGTAGGAACAAGCCCCTCCTCCCTGTATTGAGGCTGAGCGAGGTGTTCCTCTGTAGGAAATGAGCTCTAAAAAGCCAGGTTATACACCAGGAATAAATTCTGGTCTCACTGTCAGAAGCTTCACAAACTGCTCATACCATTTGACTGTTATCTGCATTCAGAGGATTTAGTTCAGGTTCCTCAGTTGTCATTTCAGTGTTACTGAGCTCCTAATAGCTCAGGTCAGCGGTTTCATCATGACCTTGACCCCTTTCCTCATATAATTTTTCCTCCCTCTCTTTGCCTGGACTGAGATCTTGATTCATTGGTTAGCTATGAATCTCTATATCTGCTTCCAATAGTTAGGGGAGGCACAGAGTGGGAGAACAATGAGATGGATATTTTGATAGAGGGAGCCACTGCAGGTTAGAGAGAATCCTGGTGCTAGGAAAATACCCAAAAACTCACAAAGATGACACCAACTAGGACTCCAAGCAATAGTGGAGAGGGTGCCTAAACAGACCTTTCCCTATAACCAAGTGGATGACAACCCTAATGGTCATTATAGACCCTTCACCTGTATCCTTTTTCTTTTCTCTCCCAAATGTAGGTATATATTTTTTAAAACACTGTAAACTGTTTAGAGTCTTTTTTTCTGTCTTTACTGTTTATCTCTATCATTTTCTGACCACATGAGTGTTTAATCTGTTAAGCAGGTGTGACTAGGATTATAGCAGCAGCCTTCGTGGTTTCATCCACCCTATTATTTTGCTTTCAGATAGTCTAGCTTCATGATGGAGGTATTGCCACAACTCTGCAGAGTTTCTAGGTTCATGTGACCGCCAAGAAGCATGCCAGCAGCTGCTCACAAATACCATTAAAATGTGTGGTAGCAGGGACTCTTAAAAGAGCTACTCAGTTTTTGCTGCTTAATGAGAGTCAGGAATCCATCTTTTCAAGGAGCCACAGCTCCGCTTGCCTCTAGCAAACAGAGCCCATCCTAGAAAATGTTGCTACTAAGAAGCCATGCTTGACTCTGTTCTTTTGTGTCTAGAATCCCTTT
Organism: Sigmodon hispidus; assembly: GCA_004025045.1. Classification (NCBI taxonomy): domain Eukaryota; kingdom Metazoa; phylum Chordata; class Mammalia; order Rodentia; family Cricetidae; genus Sigmodon; species Sigmodon hispidus. The sequence continues at coordinate 60,986 of PVIH01002031.1, forward strand.
TCAAGCTTTCTCAGGCCTTATGTGAATGTACACGCATCACATTGGAGTACCATTTGTAGTTTTTTTCCTGTCTCATTCAGATAAATCGCTCCCATCTGAGAGATTGATTACTCAGAGGCTTATATCAATTACAAACTGTTTGGTCTATGGCTCAGGCTTCTTGCTGGCTAACTCTTGCATCTTAAGTCAAGCCATTTCAATTAATCTATGTTTTGCCTGGTAGCTTGTGGCTTATATGTGTTCTATTACATCTTGCTCCCCCAGCAGTTGGGAGTGTTTGTCCTAACCACACTTTTCTTCTTCCTGTGTGTCTTTATGATTTCCTGCCTGACTGTCTCCTATCTTGCCAGATTTCAGAACAGCTTTTTTATTGACCAATAGTAGTAACACATATTCACAACATACAGAAAGACTCTTCCACATCACTTCCCCTTTTTTGTCTAATTAAAAAGGAAGGTTTCAACTTTAACATAGTAAAATTAAATATAACCAAACAGTTATCAAGCAAGAATTACAGTTATAATACCTAATCTATTTGTATTTAGTAAAATTAAAGAAAATACTATCTATCCTATATTTGTGAGTGTAACCTTTCATATCTAATTTATCTTTTAACATGATTAAGGAAAACTATAATTGTGACTACTTAGTCCATCAAAGACCCCAGAAGGGTGAATTATTATCTAATGACAGATCATCAGGCTGCCTGGACAGTCACCCAAAGTTTTCCTGCACCATTGATGTATCCATTTTTGGCCTGCGGGCCTAGAATATCTGACAGACTTTTCTGTGAAGCTAGATATTCTGAAGGGCTGTTCTACTTTGTCTTGGCAAAGTTCAGCAATCACTTTCCTTTGTGTTCCACTTTGTCCAGTATGTACAGCAAATTGTCAGCGGTTGACGCAAGGGTACTTCCTTCGCAGTGGCTAACTTTTGCCACAATGAAATTAAACTCCATATAGAGTTTTTCAATGCCCATAATATTCCCTGAAGTGGATTGGTGCTGCCAGGGGCAGACATGTCTGTTTATCATAAAAGTAAAAAGAACTTTACACTATTAAAACGTCTTAAATTCCATATTCTGTAGATCTCTGAGGGGTTTGAAGACAACATGTATATCTAAAGTATATCTCTGACCTTGAAAACACATCTGATATGCCTACAAGTTTGATTGTAATTACAAACTACTAATTTGAATTTCTTTAAATCCTAATTAGTTGGTAATAATAATTTTCAAGGACTAGCAGTTTACATTACATTGTTAGGTAACCTGCATAGGTGCAATATCTTAAACAAAAAGTAGAAATATACATACAGTATGATTTAGTTAAATTAATCTTAAGTTTGTAAACACATACATAATTTGTATACAATATATAAAAATTCAATCCAATGTAAAATATTTAATACTAGTAGTTTCTATCATATCCATATCCTCCTCTTTTTTCTTTTTAGAGTAGATTCAATAATCTAACCTTTTGTCCTATCATATCTGTATCTCTCCCTTTTTATCCTTTTTTTTAAACAAGAGGAAGAGCAGAGGCAGTGAGACCAGTGAGCCACCCAAGAAGCAAGATGTGAAAGTACTGGTAAGCCACCAGCCATGTAGCCAAGTTAATAGAAATTGCTTAATTTAAGATGTAGAAGCTAGCTAGTAATAGCCTGAGCCATAGAACAAACAGTTTATAAGTGATATAAGCTTCTATGTTTGGGACTGAGCAGCTGCAGGCCACAGAAAAAACAGCAACATAACCGCATAGTTTAGAAGAAGTGGATTGAGAAAATTAAAAGTATCTTTGTGTGCAAAAACAAGATATGCAGATGTACCAGTTAGTTTTTCATTATCACCTTGACATGGGCTAGAGTCATTTTGGAAGAGAGAGTCTCGGATGAGAAAATACTCTCACCATATTAGCCTGTGGGCTACCTTGTGGTGCATTGTCTTGGTTGATGATTGATATACTTAGTCTTTCCCATGGCATGGTGCCACTTCTGGGTGAATAGCAGGCTGAATTATACAAGAAAGCAGGCAGAGTAAGCCACAAGGAGCAATTCAGTAAACAGCACTTCTCTATGTCTCTGTATCACTTATTGCCTTCAGGTACCTGCCTTGATTCCTGACCTGACTTCCCCAGATGATAGACCACAGGCTGTAATATAAAATAACCATCTACTAACCAACTTGATTTTGGTCATGGTATTTCATCACAGCAGTAGAAACCCTAACAAAGATAGCAGAATATATGATTTTCACATGTAATATTACTTTCTCACTTCATTTGCCCATCCACTCATACAATGAAAACTTCAAGGTATCTGTGATGTTCTCACAGAATTTTGTCATGCTGTGACAGCAACTACCTTTGTCCACTAAATTAGTGTCTACTAACCTCTGCATTTTATTTCATAAGGCAAATTTCATAAATTTTTATGAGTCCTCTTTCAACTCAATTACTTGCTGGGTGTTCTTTGGGACTCTGTTCAGCTTCCAGGTGCATACTGAAGGCCTAAGCTGAGCCTGTTTATGCTCACAATGTTATTCTAACATTTACTGGTTATGTGAGTTCAGCCATATTAGTAATTTTTCTAAGCCTTAATTTCTTCATTTATAAAGTTGGTTAATTGTAGCTACTTATAGCTTGAGTGGATTAAGCGATTTATCATATAGAAGGTTTGTAACGGTCTATTACACAGAAAAAAAATCAGTGAGCTTGGTTCTCTGCTATTTTCTTCTTCTTCCTACATTCCCTTCCCACTTACTCATTTTTCAAAAATTCTCTTGGCTGCTGCTTTCTTCAGGAGCCAGCACTTGCTTTTGTATAAACCTTCACATGCTACCCAGCCCTTCACACACTCAGGACTTAAGCTCCTTGTACTTCCCTGGGCTACATCAGTACATATACAAAACTTTATTCCTTCCTTTTGAAATGTGTAGATACCTAGTTTACTTATACATGTATTAATGTGCACACATGCATCATAATTATAGGGATCAAACTGAGGGCCTTGTATATACTAAGCAATTGCTCTATCAGTGTATTATATTCAAACCCCTATAATTTATTTTGATTGACTAAAATTAAACTCCCTAAGAGTAGAAACAACCCACACAGGGTGAATCTGTAGCACTGTATAATGTCTTCAGACATCTTAAGTATAGAGACAATAATACTTGATGACATGCTTAGTTAGTCCAGTGTCTCATATATAGCTGGAACAGAAGAAAGACAGGGGCTGTGTTTCTGATCATCATGTTCAGTGATTCAAAGAATTGAAAGTATATGTGCTGGTCCCAAACTCTCTCCTGGGGAATCTCTGCTCATGGCTCTGATACTTCTAACCCAGAGGGACAATAGTTTGGGGTGAGCCCACATTGCTACTGAGTTACGTAGCCTGCTTGAGTATTTCCTCCTGTAAAGCAGTGAATCCCCAATTCCTTGTTCTTTCTTCTCTTCCTCTTGTTTCTCCTTCCCTTACCCTTCTTGGCATTTTAGTGATGCCCTTAGACTCTTGGGAAAAGAGGTATGAATGCATGGTAGGTAAAAATTGAAACACATGTACTCCTGTACTGGACAGTAAGTTTTAAAATCTGATCAAGTGGTTTGGTAGTGCTCTACTTTCTAGGGGGATTCTGGGCCTGCATATTGTCAGCTTTGAGTTAGACATGCTTTACTTCTTGGTAGTTATCTGACCAATCACATATTTTCTGCTTTCTCATAAAAGTGATTTTATGTCTTCTTAAACTTGAAACCCAAATTGTCTTTGTATAACATTTGTCTAACCAGCAACTCTTATAAATTTGGGGCCTAAGTACTGCTACAATTCTTTCTCTTTCTTTAGATGGGCTAGTTAATTAACTGGCATGTAAATGAGGCATCAGAGCTATGGGTCTATCAAGGGCTTCACATAGTTCTGAAAGACTTTCTCATCTGATTTTCAAAGTAATTCGCATACTTTCACTCACAGTTCTCCTTGTACTTCTGTTTGAAGATGTCTTTTACACCCCTGGGTGTTCTGCACACTCAACTCCCTTAACTAAGCCTTGTGCTCTGCTTCCCCCTGAGTCATGACATTGCCTTGGGCCACAGTGGCATATTTCCATCACAGATGAGGCTCCTGAGAGACTCAGAGAGTATCTTGGGCACTGGCTTGAGTCAATCTAGAGCTGGGATTTCACACCCTGTCATAATTTGTGATTCCATGAACAATTTAAAGCAAAAAATATCCTCTTCTTAATGGAGAGATTATCCCTCCAAAATAAAGCTTTTTTCTGTCTATTCTGCTAATAATATTTTGGTGGACTGGACAGAGAATATCCGTCTTTCATTCTTTATTCTCACTATTCATAGCATATCCAACAGTCTCCCCCCGAAAGATGGGCCTATCTGCTTCATGGCACACACTTTTGTCACATTTCATTTACTGTGGGACAAAGTTTCACCTTGTTCCACAACTGAATCAAGAATTTACTCATAAAACCCTATGATCATGTTGTTTTGAGTGCTTAGGTGATCACAGTGGTGTTTATTTATTCTTTTATTTATAAATCAGGAGATAGTTGAGTGTCATCACATACTAGGACACTGTGCAGAATTCAAAGCAAGATGGGGTATTTACCCCTAATGACTTTATTTTTGGCAAATTACTCTAATATGAGTTAGAAAATGTGGAAGACAGCCTTGGATTCTTTTATGTTTTGACATGTGTATGTCTCATGTGAAGAAGGTGAATTCAGAATATAATACGATGTTCTTCTCATTTCAAGTGCTAGTGGGCGTAAGATAAGCCTTACTCTCTGTGCCACTAGGAAAACCACAAATTGTTCAGTAAACTATGGTAGACATTAGCATTCATAAATTATACACTTTTTGGGATGTGAACCAGAGGAAAGTGCAAAAAAGATAAGAATCTTCTCTCTGCCTCAGTTTGGGCTCAACTGTAAGTGTTGGTGCATGTCCACCAGCATGTCCACCATACACATGTCAAAACATAAAAGAATCCAAGGCTGTCTTCCACATTTTCTAACTCATATTAGAGTAATTTGCCAAAAATAAAGTCATTAGGGGTAAGTACCCCATCTTGCTTTGAATTCTGCACAGTGTCCTAGTATGTGATGACACTCAACTATCTCCTGATTTATAAATAAAAGAATAAATAAACACCACTGTGATGGCTACAGAGGATGCTTCTGGCATTGCTGGAAATATTGTGTTCTGTTCCCCACTCAGCTGTTCTATTTCCAAGCTTCTGCTGACAACCAGGCTGTAAACTGTCACACAGACAATTTCTTAATTTTATCAGCCGTCACCTGGATAGACCCAGGCCACTTCTCGGACTCATACTTCTGCCTCAAATGGTCTTTGAATGCTTTGTTGAGTAAAGCTTCTGGAAACTGAAGTTGCTCAGTATACCACCAGCAAGAGCAAGCTTTCCAATGTACAGGAAATTACAGCCATTTTAAGCATGCCACCTGTCCTACAATGTTTGGAAGATACTCACTATTTAGAGATCTTGAACATGCATATGTGTGTGGGGGTAAATTGTAAGCAATGACTTGACAGAGTCTAACAAGCTACCCTGACTAACTAGAACTAATTGGAACAGCAATTATAAATGTGACATAGCAAAGCTGGCCTTCTCCCAGACACTGTCCCTAGGGAGCAGAAAGGGAAGACTGGGGATGAGGCTTTTCATACTTCAATAATAGGACTCTAACAGTTTAGATAAAGTAACTTAGGATAAGGGTGATGCCCATCCTGTCACAGCACAATAAGACCAAGGAATTATTTCTCAATAAGAATCCAAGCTGCAATGATCTAGCAGGTATGGCTCTCATGCATCAATCAGGACTCACCATTCCTCTGCCCCCAAGCTTCACTATGTAGGCCAGGATAGCAGGGTTTCAGAGCTTTACCATATATGCCAGGATTGATGTCTGCCAACTTCCAAGGATCCTCCTGTTTCTGCTTCCATTTTGTAGAGCATGATTTACAGATGTATACTACCACACCTGGTCTTTTAAACATGTTCAGTGGCTCCAAATCCAGGCCTTCATGCTTGAAAAGCAAGCATTATACCAAACATACCACCTCTTCATCTTTAAGAACTGTAATTTTCATGGAGCAGGGTTTAAAAGATGAAGGTCTTGAGATACATAAGAGAGCATTTGTCAGTGAGAGACTCCAAATAAAGCTTTCTGGAAACCTGGAGGAGGATGTCTGTGAATGTCAGAGTTCAGGGTACTGCTTATGTACAGGGTTCACTAAGGGCAGACCAGAATGATGTCCAATTATTGACACTCAGTCTGCCTTGTTAGAACTCAATCAATCCCATTCAACTGACCTTGAAAAGCTGTGCAATAGAAGTGCTTAAGTCACTCTTGGGGGCAAGTCCATTGACATTTAATAAAGTACAGTCATCATAAGACTAGAGTTCAGCACATCCAGAGTTAAAGTTATTGAAAATTGTCACACCAGTGAAGTTCTTAATACGTATATGTATGTTGGAACTTCCCATTCAACCTTGGAACTTCCCATTCAAGTCAGGAACTTAATCTTAAGGGATGAAGCTTCATGAGATGAAGTAGTGTATCATATCCACTAGAGGGCAGTTGATGCTATACATGTTACTGGTTAGAGCCTTTATGACACAGGAATCAATGACCCCCTACCATCCTAAAGACATTAGGCAAGTTCTTACTAAGCTCCTGTGTGTCCTCTGACCAGGTGGATTGAGGAACTGGAGGGCAGGGTAGGGTGGGATCTGAGGGTGTTGGTAAACACTCAAATAACCATTTCTTTTGACTTAATGTAGGGAATAAGTCAATTTGGTCATACATGCACACTCAAATCTTTGGATCATAGAGTGATTTGTGCTGGCTAAATAAAGCAGTAAGTAAATCAGAGCATAGATCAGAAAATATCAACCAACCTGATGCGTTTATCTTTGTTTTGTGTAATAAGGAAAAGTGGTGATATCAGATGTTATAATCCAAATCTTTAATTAAGTGCCGATCTGATCTCTGCCTGTGTAGATAAATGTTGGCCTTTCTGTTTCCAAACATTTTACTATGCCTGAAAGTTTATCTCTCCTTTTTGTCCTGATATTTGTTTGTGGAGCAAGGGTCTCACTATGTAGCCCAGGTTGGTCTGAAACTCAATATGTAAACCAGGATGGACTCAAAGTTGTAGCAGTTCTCTGTCCACTGTCCACCACATGCTGTGTTTACAGGCATGTGACATCATATGACTTCTGTGTGCTTCAATCCCGAGTTTCATGACTGTATAGTGAAAGGCTAAGGCCAAGTCTCTCCCTGTCCCTCTCCCCCACATTTTTTTCTCTCCGTGTGTACTACATGTGTACATATTCATGTGAGTGTAGACACATGGGTTTCACTGCATGAGTTGTGTAGCAATCAGAGGAAAACCTTGAATGTACAGCCTTTCTATCTATAATGTTTTAGGCAGGGCCATTGTTGTTCACATATGCATGTACCAGCCTGGTTTGCTTGGGAGCCTCCTGTATTCAGAACTTGCTTCCCCCCTTCATGAAACTCTTAATTACCCAGCAGCCACTACTCCAATAATTGATTCAGAGGCTTAATATTATAGTAAATGCCTGGCCAGTAGCTCAAGCATATTACTAACCAGCTCTTACGTGTAAATTAACCCAAAATTCTTATCTATGTTTAGCCACAAGGCTTGGTATCTTGCTGATCCCTTCATTTTCATCTTGCTTTCTCTGTGTCTGGCTAATGACTGCATCTCTGCTTTTCCTCTTCCTAGAATTGTCTCAATCTGGTCGCCCTGCCTATACTTCCTGCCTGGCTATGGTCAATCAGCATTTTACTAAACAAATGTAAGTGGCAAATCTTTACAGTGTACAAGAGTATTCTCCCACAGCAGCCCCCATTATTTTCCTGTATCCACTATCCATCTTGTTTTAGAAGTGCAGAGAGTATCACACTTGCAGAGTAAACTCTTTAGCATGAAGTCCTTTGTACAGCCCCAGGTCAAGATTCTAAGTTCCTATTCCATTTTACTTTTCCTCTGATTCTTGAGTCTATCTGTACCATCTTCCAGTAGTGTCCTGGAATCCATTCCTATTGGTGGGTTCTGCTACTCTTTTCAAATACACATTTAGGGCTACAAGGTAGCTTAAAATTAGCTGTAGTCAAATATTCATGCCACAGATATTGGCTGAAATTAAAAATCAGGTGTTTCCGGTTTATAATGACCGCTGTTGAACATTTACCAGAACACCGTTACAACTCACTCAAATTTAAATTCAAATTTCTCGGCTGACAGATACCACTACATAAGTTTATTGCAACTTCTCAAGCACTGTTGGCAGAAAATAAAACTCGAGTCTCAAATGTGTTTCCTTATTGTTCTCAACCCTCTATCTCTTTTGAGAAATAAACTAGAAATTTTCAATTATGTGTGCATGAAATCCAGGCATCACCCCCAGAGGCTGAGCACTGTTGTAATGATTGTGTATTTGGCTCTTTGGTCATCTTCCTTTCTCATTTCCCTTGTCAACCTTCATCATATCACATCTACATTTTAGAGACTTTCAATTCTCTCTCTCCCAACTTCCATGGCTTTACTCTCACCCAAGGATTTTATTTCTCACCCAATAACCTCTGCAGGGTTTACAAAATTCTTTTCAGTTCTGACACCATGTCTGCCATCTTGTGATAGCCTATTATAGATGCTTTTCACATCTTCTACAATGACTTTCCCTGTCATCTCTCATAAGCCCTGTTATCCAATCTATTCTCTCAAGGACTTGGACCACTGCTCTCTGTGGATACCAGGAAGAAATAAAGACGTCTGCAACCAACTATATTAACAAGGTTTAAACTCCAAGTGCTCTGATGGCCACTGGCTCATGGCTTCTACAGACTCCCAGCTTGGTTCATCCCGCTCAGCTCAATATTTGACATTGTCTTCTTATTTTGATTCATTTAGAGTTTCTATCCTAATTATAGAACTGAGGCCATTGACCCTACTGATTAGGAACCCTAAAACACATCATTCACACACACACACACACACACACACACACACACACACACACACACACAGAGAAAGAGAGAGAGAGAGAGAGAGAGAGAGAGAGAGAGAGAGAGAGATCTATATCCTACCCTACCACTTTCACATCAAAACTTATTTCTGCTTTATTCACAATATAAAAGAAATAAAAGTAGATTATATGTCCATTAACAGATAAATAGATAATAAGAATGTGGTACACACATACAATGGGGTTTTATTCAGTTGTAAAGATAAATGAAGCTATGATATTTGAAGGAGAATGTATGGATCTGGGAAGTATAATAAGCAAAGTGACCCCAAATCAGAAAGACAAAACCACTTATTTCTGCTCATGTGTGGATGGATCCTAGCTTGCAACGTAAACATATGTGAATATAAATGTGTCTAACTTCTAAAAAACTAAGATAGGAGATTAAGAGAGGTTCCAAAGAAAGTAATTGGAAAAAAGAAGATGAAAAAGACATAGAAACAGAAAGGAGACCATGGAGAAGGTGAGGGTGCAGGAAATATGATAGATATTGGAGAGGGAAGAGAATCTACTAAAACTCACTTTGTTAGAAAAAGCTATGATGATATACAATACCTGTATGCAGTTATACAGCACTGGCCTCCAATCTAAACAATCACCATCAGAATGAGTTCAGCTGTACACATTTGCAAATTAGTATTAGGTGGCTGATGAACCCTGGGAATTCTCTCATGGAACAGAATGCAGGAACACTCATTGGACTTTTACCTAAATATTCACCCACTCCCCCAAGATAGTTGTATGCAATTCTGCTTTAATTGCCTGTGACTTCTGCATCTCTGGAGGATCTAGCATGCTTAAGTTTGAAAGGGCTATGGGATTGGCTTCTTTTGCACAGCTATGGGGTAATCCTTTTTGCTGGGTACAGACTTCCCAATATGGCTGCTTTCCCTTGACTCACACTCCTGTTGCTAAACCCTCACCAAGGGTCTGTAAGTCTAATAAACTCATTAGCTCTCCAGGGGGATTTTTGGTGGAATATAATTTGAGTATGTCATTGATACCTTGGGGATTACTTATTGCCTAATCCCTGATACTTGGGTACTTAAAAAGAGTTAAAATATAAAGAATATTATTTATTAACATATAAAGGATATGTATAATTTAAATTTCTGTGCCAATGAATAACATCTCATAGGAATACAGGTGGGACAGGGGAAATCCCTGTCCACAACTTTGTCTGTAAGCCAGCTGAGTACCTATGATGGGGGCTTTGTGGCCCAGTAAAGTTTTGCTGAACTCCAGTCTAAGATTTCATCATTTTTTAGTGAGTGAGACAGACATGTAGAATATTAATTACCAGATAGTGAGATAATTAATTTGATAAAAGTAGAGAAAAGATCCATGAATGAGAGAAGACCTCTTCTTTTCTTCAGAGAATGTCCCTGATGGTCGAATTTGAGATGCTATGGATATTGAAAAGCTATTAAAAACTTGGAATGAGGGTGAGTCCCCAGAGTATTATGGGGAAAGTTCAAGGATAGAGGAGAAGCATGACTAGAAAAGAATGTACGCTTGTATGTCTATAGAGCTGGACACAGAGTGAACAAGAGAAAAGGCTCACTGGACATAGCATACCAGTCTCTATTACTTTCTCTCAAAATAATACCACTTTAGTAGTGAGATTCTGTATCATTAGATAATGTTTTCTTTTTTATTTTTCAAACAGTGTTATTAAGATAGTCAAAACAATCATGAATATTAAGAATACTGCTAGGGAATCCATCATTCCTGATTTCAAGTTATACTATAGGACTTCGGCAGTACACCCAATACAATACTGGCATAAAAACAGACAGACTGGACAATGAAACAGAATACAGAACTCAGATAAAGTTTCATGCAACTACAGCCACATGAGTTTTGACAAACAGCCTCAAAACACATACTGGAGGAAAGACAACATCTTCCAAAAATGATTCTGGACAAATTGGATAGCTACATTTAGAAGAATAAAGTCAGACCTTTATCTTTCACCATACATAAGACGTAACTTCAAATGGAACTGGAACTTCAACATAAGACCTGATACTCTGAATCTGTTTGTTAGAGAAGATAAAGAAAGCATGTGAATGTGTAGGCACAGGAAAGGATCTTGATAGACACTCATTAAAACCAGCAATTGATAAACAGTACTTCAGGAAACTAAACATCTATACTGCAAAGGACACCATGAGTCAAGAAAAGAGGCAGGTACAGAAGGAGGAAATTCTTGGTCAGATGGATAGCTAGTACAGTTAGTGTTTGGAACATATAAAGAACTAAAAACACCAAGAAAACTAACAATGCAATTTTTTTAAAAACTGGGATGTCAGACTAAATAAAATTCTCAAGAAAAGAAATCCAAATAGTTTTTTTAATGTTCACATCTTTAACTAGTAGCTAAGTGAAAATTATAAGTGCTTTGAGATTTTATATTACTGCAATTAGAATGACTAAGATTTTTTTGAATGACAAAAAATTCTGTTATGGATGTGGGATAAAGAAGAATACCTCTTCACTGTTATCAGAGTGAAGTTGTGAAAATTGGTACACCGTGACCGTGTATGGAAATCAGTGTGGTGGTTCATACAAAAGCTAGAAACAGTTCTATTATATGGTCTACACACTCAAAGGACTCAATATCCTTTACAGAGACACTTGAAAATGCATGATAATTGCGGCACTATTCACAGTGCTCAGAAAATTGAAATAGGCTTGATGTCTATCAACTGATAATGGATAGTGAAAATATAGCATATTCATGGAATTATTAAGCTCCAAAGAAAAACATGAAATTTTCAGGTAAACAGAACTAAAAATAACCATTGTTCATGAGATAATGAAGATCAGAAAGACAAACAGCACATGTTTTCTCTAATATTTGGGTGCTAGATTTGAATATTCAGATATGTGTGTTTAAATTGGATCCCCCTACAAGCCTAGGAAGTATTGAAGGGTTCTGAGGAAGGACTTTCAAAGAAGGAGAAACAGAATTCAGATGACATGGTAATAGTGGATAATAATGAAATAAGAAGAGTTAAATAAAGTGGAGAATGGGAAGGCAGGGTAGAGGGAGGTATATGAAGAGATCTTTTAAAACATTTTATGGAAACAATCTAAAGATTATTTACTGCATTAACATAACACTAACAATCCTTTGAAATGCTATTTGGAAATCTACTACTATAGAAGCTTCACTACATATGTATATATTAAATGGAGTTGTTTTATAACATGGAATATTGTATCTTTCAGATATTATAAGCTATCAAATAAAAACTGTGACACCAGATCTGGGTTGCTTTTATCCAAATTGTGTTCAGTATAACCATAGAGCTCTCTCCTTTAAATATTACAGATTGTTGCCATTGCTCTTGGTTCCCCACCAGAACTTGACATTGATGAAGACTTCAAACACTTGAGACACAGAACATGGAGAAATCACGTTGGTACCACCATGAAGCCTTCACAGTCTCGGAAGGTACTATGCCTGCTACTGGGGGAGCTCAATAATCGGCAGTTTTTCCAGCTGTAAACTGTGAGCTACCTTAAGGACTGGCATGTTAAGACATCCCAACTGGTGTACTAGTAGCACTGTTGTTATACTGTAAATTCTAATTGGTTTTAATAGTAAAAACCTGGATCCAGATCTTGGGGTAAAGGCTGAAAGATCAGAGAGATAAAGGAGTAAATCACAGCCACAGTTTGCCTCACTAACTCCTTAGCTCCAAAGAAGGACAAGCTCCTGTCTCAGCTAACCTTATCACTTCCTCTCTTCTTCCAACCATATCACTTCCTCCCAAGTTCTGGGATTAGAGGTGTATGTCACCACAGCCCGGTCTCTGTGGTTACCTAGTGGCTAGCTTGTCTTCTGATCTCCAGGTAAACTTCGTTATAGCACAAACATGGTTATGCAAACAACTAACCCCTTTTTATTTTTGCTTAGACTTAAGGCCCTCTCTACAAGATGAAACTCATACTTGGAACTATCAATGGGGCCAAGTTCCTATGGATAAGTAGTTCCTAGATCCTAGGTCTTAGTGGAGAACCTAGTACTATTATTCTGACTAATAAATATAGTATTAAATTGTTCCTTAAGTATTTATATCCATTTATTAGTGCATCCCTCAATGCTCACTAAAGGAGCTTATTTTTGTAGTATATGAAATGAAACAAGCACAGAATAAAAATGATGGGGTGATTGACCCTACTTGGGCTAATCTATATCCAAACCACAGGTATCCAAATGGGATATCTATATCCAAAACATTCCTCCCAAGGCTCAGGGTTTATTGTGGAAGAATAGGAAGAAATATTTTAAGAGCCAGAGGTGATGGATGGTTATGATAAAACAGTATTTTCTGGGTATGACAAAGAAGTTGCACATATCTCACAACAGTTAAGACTTCATGTACAAAACTTATGCACGATCAAGCCAGAGAATGTAGCATGAATTTGGATTGTACTGAAAGAGATTCAGAGCCAGATACTGGGAAAGGCTGAAATATCAGAGAAAGGAAACACCACAGTCAATTCTCACCTAGCTGTCTTCCAACTTCCCCAGCCTCGCTCCCAGTTGCATCTGCCTCTGCTGGTTTCTTACACAGCCTTAAATACCCTTCTCAGCAGCTGTATCCCATCCAGGTTAGGATTAAAGGCAGGAGCTACTCTATTTGGTAGTCAACCTTGAAGTCACAGAAACACAGAAAGTTCTGTGTCTGAAGTTCTGGGATAAAGGGTGTAGGTCACCACTCCCAGGCTTTCTCTGTGCTGGGATTAAAGTTGCATGCCATGGAAGCTCAGCTGTTTGGCCTTGTACTCAAAGATCAAGAAATTCCTGAGCTTTGTCTGAGTTTTGGACTGGGTGTTGATCTCTTGATAATTCAGGTTTTATTAAATATTTAACCTATCACCACAAGGAAAAAGTTTCAATACAGGGGAAAGATTCATAAAGTTCCACTTCTAGCTGAGGGATTCTTGTCAATTGATGGCTTTTGGGAGAGGGTAAGTCAGCTGTCCTCAAGTATATGGCCCCTGAGTGTCTACTCATTGTCCAGTCATGTTCAGTATATGTACAGCCAAGCACACTGGCAGCATTTAAGTAGACTCAGTTGGTTAAATAAAAAGAATAATTGAAATGAAGAAAGTAGTGGTGGGGTATTAGAAGTAGAGAAATTCGGTGAAAGGGAGTGTGGTATGAATTTTCTCAAAACACATACGCATATATGCAAATAGTGAAAAAATAAAAATCAGTCCAGTTTTGCCTTGCTATGCCCTCATTTTTTCCTTTTAGAATGGTAATGCTTATTCTGTACCATTATATGTTGGAAGTCTATAGTTTGATTTTTGATTATCGCGGGGATTATATAGTCAAGCAATTATGTTCAGTCTCAAAAGAGATTTTGAACTTTTGAACCGAGTTGAGACTTCAAAGAACTAATGGGATTTTTTGATGCTGGACTAAATGCCTTTTGCTTTGTGATATATACGTGTGTGTGTGTGTGTGTGTGTGTGTGTGTGTGTGTGTGTGTATACACACATATATTCATGACCTTATGCAGGCCAGGGAGTAAAATGTGGTGATCTGAATGAGAAGTGTCCTCCCATAATAGGCTCAAATATTTGAAGACATGGTTCTCAGCTGGTCCTGATGTTTGGAGAGGTTTAGGTGATTTAACTTTTCTGGGTAAGTACTTAATTGGTGTCAAGATTTGAGATTATATAGCCTTGCCCTACTTCTAATTTCCTCTCTGTTTTGAGCTTGGGGATAGACAGATGTGATTTCATATCTCCCTGTACCAGCCACCATGCCTATGTACTGTCAGTCAGCACTTCCACGTGACTCTTACCCTTCTGGAACTGTAAGCCCAGATAAACAACTCTTTCTATAAGTCACCTTTGCCATGGTATTTTATCACAACAAGAGGAAAAATGTTTAATACAGCTGTGATTCAAGGACAGAAGGCTACATTTGCAGCTGGCAGTAGAACTTGGTAATGCTTGGCATTGGTTTTGAAGGCATAAAAAGTAAAATACTGGAAAGCAGCTGAAGCCAGACACTGCTTGTCATGTTTTGGACATTGAAAACATGTCTGGATAGGCTGTTTCATTTAGTGTCAAAGATGAAGCCATATTGGAGACCCTGGGATATTAGAGAAGTCAGACCATAGGATATCTGCCAAGGAGGTATATTCCATATAGTTCAGCACTGCAATACACTTTTGTTGATCTTGCATTTTTTGGTAACATAATACTGTTTATTCCCTTAGTACTTTTTCTTTTCATTCACTCAAAAGTAGAATTTCAAAAATAGATAGAAGACAGAAGTTGGTTAAAGGTATAAATAGTCCTTTGGAATTTGTAGATCAATGAAATCATCTTCTAGATGGTAAGACAGAAAGCTAGAGCAGCAGCACACGATTTTCACTGTTAACAGCTATATAGCTAGAATGTGTGAAGCAGAGGCCCAGTTCCAGAAACATAAAAGGAAACCTGACCTCATGAAGGAAATGTGAGCAGAGTCCATCAAAGTTCCATTTCAAACCATGGGGATGAGGACTCACCAGGAGACACTGGATAGGGACAGTCTAGGGTCAGGGTCAAAGCAATTCTTGCTCTGGGAGAGTATGTGATAGATTAAAAGTAGCTTCAAGTTCTTGCTGTATCACATGAGGATCTGTCCAATTTCTCTCTTGCATCTGCATTGTCATGAGGAATGTAGCAGAGACAATATTCTGGGGCTTCTGTCAAGGATTTTGAAACTCTGTGATGGACAAAGTCTGAGTACCCTAAGATCACTACATAGGGAAGGTCATCTACTTGGAAGATCCATGGAAACTGGCCTCCCAAACATTCTCATCAAGGCACTAAATATACTGAAGAAAATCTCCCTTGTAGCGTGCTGGGACAGAACTGACTTAGTAGAGACACTTACAATAAACCTTTTATATAAAACTTCAATAGGGATCATAAATGCCTTTAATCTACTTTTTTTTCATCTGTTTGAGACAGTTCTTTGTGCAAAGTCCCTTGTGACTCTGGCTATTATAGAGGCATGGACCCAGGCAAGGCCCTATGCTGCAGCCCAAGCTCAGATGATATCATGGCCCTGAATGCCAGCATGGCCCCCAGTCTCTAGCAAGGCCACAGGTTGGTAGTGCCCAGACCCTAGGCCTCTGTGCTGGCCCTAGTGGCAACAAGAGCCATGGACATCAACACAGACCCTGGATGCAGTAGGACCACAGACCCATACATTGTTACAGCCCTGGCCCAGGCATCACCATGGCCTTGGGTAGTAGTATGTGCCACTCAGATCTGTATAGTCCCATAGCAGCTGCTATAAAGAGAAAATTTTAATTTGGGCTGGCTTACAATTTCAGAGGTTTAGTCCATTATCTTCATAGCAGTATGCAGGAAGTCATGGTACCAGAAAAGGAGCTGAGGGTTCTAGATCTTGACCCACAGGCAGCAGAAGCACCTGTGTCCCACACTGGGAATAGCTTGAGCACATGAGACTTCAAAGCCTGCCTACACAGTGATACACTTCTTCCAACAAGGCCACACCTACTCCAACAAGGTCACACACACCTCCTAATGGTGCCACTCTGTATGGGCCAAGCATTCTGTTGCTATGGGGGTCATGCCTATTCAAACCAGCACAGAGTCCATCACCCTAGAGTTTTTGGTGACGTCTCTTATAGTTGAATGCAAATGATTTCAGTACAACTAATCGAATTCACCATGATATTTCAAATAAGATTATTAAAATGGAATTAACCATGCCTTGACCCAAACTTTTGGTTTTAATATTATTCTTTTCTTACCTATAAACTTGCAATTTTCTGAGGATCTCACAAGAAAAATTATAAACTTCATTACAGTCTTACAATATGTCATAACTACCTTGCTAACTACTATAGTAAAGATTCATTTGACCCTTATAACCTATTCCCATTTATCAAACTTCAGTCCCATTCGAAACACCTTGGGTACTACTCTATAATATCAATTCAGAAAAAGAGAGAAAATGGAGGGGGAAAACATGCATACACACACATACCACACACACACACACACACACACACACACACACACACACACACACACACACATGCACATAATTTGAGGGGAGGAAAATGAACTGAAAAAATAAAACTCCATAAAATTCTGTGAATGATATAACATTAGAAGCCACCAAATTGTGTGTGTATGTGTGTGTGAGTATGTGTATCTATTGTGTGTGTCTATTGCAGAACCAGTCCCTTGTAATTGATCATATAAAAGATTAATATTTATTAAGCGGTTATATAAACACTCACTGATACAAATTGAACCGTAAGGCAATTCTTGGAGTGTGGAACTGTCCCATGCCAGGATGGTACCAAACCTCTCCTGAGAAATTAGGAGCAAAACAAGAAGGTCAGTGTGCAATGGGGGTTCTCAATGGGGGCTGGCCACACCCCATTCAGGGTCCTGAGCCCCCAAACTATGCCTCTAGCTGTCCCTCAATAATGTCTGAATCCCACAACATGTATCTTTAGTTGAGATACTTAAGCTGGACTATGGAGAAGGCCATCCTCAAGCCTAAGTATATACTGTCCTTCTCCTAAACATATTGTCCCTTTTTGCCAGTGACTAATGTTTAATTTAAATCTAATCTTTGCTAAGCTCAGATATTTTTTCATACTGTTCTCCCAACATTCTCTTCTGTGGAACACCAAGAACACTGCCTGACCTGAGTAGAGGTCTCTGAGGAGACGCCCCTCGGTCTTCTGGCTGCTGTTGCTGTGGGCAGTATGGAATCGCATTTTCTGTTTAAGCTGACAGCTCCACAGGCTGTCCAGCGGCTGAAGAACCTAAACTCGGCCTCCCACAGTCTGGATCACCCAATAATAGGTGCTCAGTAAAGACTGATTGCTTGAGTGACTGGTTCCTAAAATGTGCCAGCTTTGGCTTTCTGTTTTCAAACTGTGTTGTTGGAGAGAATTTCATGGATAAAATAAAATGCAAATTTGATCTATTGTCAATCAAAGAGAATCTTTGCTCTGAACTTCACCTTGGGAACCTAGGGATTGTCTTAAAAATATAGAAGAGAGGGAAATGAGTGTGCTAGGTACAATCCCTGGGCTTTTATTCCCTCTACATTGTGTGTGTGTGTGTGTGTGTGTGTGTGTGTGTGTGTGTGCCACTGCATGGATGTATGATAAGATCACCTTAAATCCACACTTCCAATAGAAGATAGAATAACTTTTAGACTTGGAAAATCTCCCCTAGAAATACTGTAAAATTTTTGGTGGAATGCAGCTTCTATTCTATATTCAGTCAGTCTGACACACTGTGTCAGATTTGGTGAAATTCACTACTGAAGAGTCCCAGGGCTCATGTAGATCATTTAAATGCCATATGATGAGCTCCACTATGGTAGTGTGCCCAAGATATTATTGGAACATGTGGAAGATGAAACTAGCTATGGCTAGGAGAGCTGGGGATTTGATTAGTCACAAAGGCAACATTTAAACCCAAACAGTGATATTTTAAAGCAGGTAGAAAAGAATGTGCTTTTTCAGATTATGGGAAGAAGTAAGGAATCAGAAAACTTGAAACTGTCGATTCATCCTGCATGCCCCAGAGTTGTGTGAGGCACAATGTGAGGACAGAAATGTGACAGCTGGTGTTTACTAATGGCTGTTTTGTGTCCTACACTATGATAAAATCTTTCTGTAGACAAATCTGCCTTACTAACACAATAGGAAATGGGCATCTTTGGTACTAAGAGTTAAGAAAACTGGTCCTCATTGAATTGAGACATCCTGTTTGTTACTTCAGGCTGCTCATGAGTGCCGTGGGATGGGAATACAGACTGACCAGCCGTGGCTCTTCTTTTACACACTCTTTCTCTCTCATCTCCGGGGCCTATCCAGGTTATCTGTTCTTTAGGTTTTCACCTCTCAGTGATGAAGTGGCCAATTTCTCAGGATAAGAAATTCTTTTGTTATCTGTCTACACTCATACTGCTAGTATTCAGGCATCTTCACATCAGTCAGCCCAGGATCCTGAGGCCATAACTCACTACATAATTGATGTGTATGGACTGAGTGGTAGTCTCTCTCTGCATGTACTAAGGGCCCTTTAAAAGCAAAACAAAACCTCCTCTCTCTCTCTCTCTCCATACAATAAGAACCTCTCTCTCTCTCTTTCTCCCCACTTCTTGGCTTCCTATTCCCAAAGGCTGTTTCCACAACCCCTTCTCTCCCACCCAATTTCTTCTTTCTCCTCCTCCACCTCTTTCTCTCTCCTCAACTCTCTTCCCCAGAGGCTCACCCTGCATCTCTCCCTTCCTCTCTCCCAATAATAAATTCTCCACTTGAGCTCTGTGTGTGCCATGACCTCCTGAGTTCCCTCGGCTCCAAGCGCCAAGGCCTGCCCACTGTTTTAAACTGTAACAAATATACCAAATCCAGGGTCATTGCTTTAAAATAAATGACACTCATGAATATCTAATTTTAATTGTGGATCTCTTCTTTTAAATTATAAGGTCATAACCCCAACTGTAGCTAGATGCTCAGAGTATCCCTCAAACATCTGTAAAAAACATGACTCTGAAATTTCCTCTACATCAGTTTATACAGAAGTATAAGGTCTATAATTCTAATAAATGGTGAGACCATCATCATCATTTAGGACATAGGCCTGGTGTCTGTCTCTGGCTTTTTTCAATATCCCACACTCCACAACCAACAGACAACAAGCCAATTTCATCATGTCTATCTTCACTGAGCATAAAAAGAGCCCTTACCTCTATGCTGAATCTGAAGCCATAGGAATGCCTTTTCTGTCCTATATGATGTCTCCAATGCAAGATTAATTCTCAACAGAGCAGCGAGAGAAATTGTTCATTATAAAGGAAAGGCAACTTGGTTGCTCTAGCCTTCAATACTACCAAAGGCATTTTTAACTCAAGGATCTTTGGCTTATTTTTAGTTAGAAAAGGCTGAGTAATTAATTTTGGAGGGTTTCATTATCTAATATACAGAAACTCCATGGAAAAATGATAAATGGTTTTCAGTAGCCATCCATGTGCCATTATATGAAAAACTCTTCAAAAAGATGATAGAAAACTGTGGACGATATGAACGATCCCACTGGAGATACATACTATGTCCCCTTCTGGGATGACTTAACATCTACCTTAACATCTACAGCATAAATTCTAAGAAGGATCTAGTGACCAAGGGGAACAAAGACAAACTGTGATTTAATCATTTAATATCTGAGTGTTTTATATCTGCATTAAATTCTCAGGAATGTAAAAAAAATACAGTTTCTATTTCATGTGTGAACAATAAATAGCAAATTCAAAAGGCTGGCCACTTTATAGGAAGGTGAGAGGTAGGATCAAAGATGAGTATCTGATGCTCCTCGGCACTGACATGTCTTGTTTCTTTTAAAAAAATATCATGAAGCCATTAAGGTAAAAATATTTAGCAATAATTAAAACTAATGTTTGGATGCACACTATTTTTCTGTATGTTTGAAATACCTTAGAAGCGGGGAGAAGTGACGTGGGCTTTTACGTAATCGTAATCATCTTTTCATTTAAGAGGTATGCCCACTGCTAATTCGCATATGGAAGTCTGTAGGTGACTAGAACAGAGAATTCTCCAAATCAGCTTCAAAATCCAGACAGCTATTATGAAGTCAAACAAAGACACTTACTAAAATAAAAGGACAAAAAGCAAAGGATGGCCAGGAGCCCTGGGTACTGGGAGTGAGGACCGGAAGGCAGCCCAGAGAAACAGGCTCCCATCCCGAGATGCTTCCAGATTGGTCCTGCTTTCTCTCCTCCCTTCTCTGACTGCTCTGGAGAGCTGCCTTGTTCTCTGCTCTCAATACTCCCTTAGCCTTAGCTGTTCTAGTCATCTGGAGGACTTAACAGGACACTGGCCTTCTGAGTGGCCACTTGCTTTGTGATCTTATTCATATTTAAAAGGAGACTATAGCCTTTCGTAGGTAAGCAAAGGAAGGAGAGTGGTTCCAGGACACCCCCCATCAGACCATCAGAATCCAAATACTGAGGTAGTATTTGTGTATAATCTACAATCTGTATGCTTTAACTCATCTCTAGGTTACTTTGCAATACAAACTGCATAAGCAATTGCTAAACTATGTTGGTCATGAAATAATGACAAAGCAAGACACCTGTATATATTTGGTACAAACAAAATATTTTCTAAATAATTTCAATCTGAAGCTAATCCACATATATGAAATCCATGGAGAGCCTACTGTGTCTAATTGATACATAGCATCATTATAAAATAGTCACGCCAACCTGACGTATAATAACGTCCAATGCTTTGTCCAATCCTTTGTTCAACTTTCCATGCTTTCTCAATAGAACAGAAGTCCAGGGCTGTTTCTCTGAGCAGGATGACACGGAAGAGAGACCACTTTCTACCCGCCACTCCTGCTATCAATGTATTTAACACTGATTCAGTGCTTGCTATAATCTCAAAGATTACACTGAGCATTTTGCACTCAACAGCCCATTAGCTTCATACTACAAAAGTACCCTCTTTTGCAGATGATGAAAACGAGTGTGGAGAAGCTAAATGACTTTTCCAAGGCTCACTGTAAATGCCAAGACTCAGAAGCAACCAGTACATGGCTAATAAATCTATGGACGAGTTCTGTACTCCGAGTGGACAGGCTTCATCCACTGTCAATCACAGACCAGCAGAGTACAGAGAGAAGAGGGAGCCCTTTAAGCGGGGCACCTGTTAAATGATTAACACAGAGGCTTGGAAATTCCAGGGCGTTGTGATTCTGCCATCCTTAACTCACTGCCTCCAGGATTGCATTAAGCACCTGGCCTTGCAGCCGCAGCTGGGGGGAAAGAAATATGCAGGACAAGTGAGATGCTGGTCCAGAATTATGCAGGCACTTGTATTCTTTCCTCATTGGTCAAGAGGAAAGCAGCTTCCGATAGGATAGTCAAACATCTAGGGAGAAAAGGGTGAGCAAACACTGGGGCTTGTTGTTACAGTTGACTCCTTAGGAGGCACATATTTCAAAAGTCCAAGGACCTTCCTGATATTAGCATTCCGTTCTGTGTGTGTGTATGGTGTGAGTTTTTCAGCGTGGTATGTGTGAGTGTGATATGTATGTATGTATGTATAGTGTGTGGGTATGGTATGTTCATGCTTGTGTGTATGCGAGTGCGTGTGTGTGTGTGTGCGTGTGTGTGTGTGTGTGTGTGTGTGTGTGTGTGTGTGTGTGTTTCAGGGCCATAGTTCAGATTTTTCCTGAAGAACTAGCAAGGGCCATCGCTTCCCAGTACTGGAATCCTAGACCAGGGCCCCATGTCTTTGAAACTGCTTTTTCTGTTCCTTTCTAAATTTAAACTCATACTGCTATAAAAATGAGCTCTAGGCACATTAAAAAATAGCGTCTTCCTCCCTCCTCCTTCCCGTTCTCCTGTTCTCCTTCCCCTGCTTCTCCTCTCCTGTCTTCTTTCT
Organism: Sigmodon hispidus; assembly: GCA_004025045.1. Taxonomy (NCBI): domain Eukaryota; kingdom Metazoa; phylum Chordata; class Mammalia; order Rodentia; family Cricetidae; genus Sigmodon; species Sigmodon hispidus. Next base: position 83,572 of record PVIH01002031.1, read on the forward strand.
CCTTCTCTCTTTCTCTCTGTTCTGTAGATTATCTAATCCAGGTGACCTGAGCAAGTGCTCCATCGCTGGCCACACCCCAAGGCTTGCACTCTGTTTTTCTTTTTTCTTTTTCACTTTTATTAAAAGATGTATTTTGTTTTTAATTTTTAACTAGGCAATATCAAAAGAGACAAAACTACAAGAAATTAAAATGAATACAATATATTATATTTGGGACATGGCTTATCTACATAGCCCAAAATGGTAGAAAATTTAAAGATTTATAATAAGTGAAAACAATGTCTAGGGAAATAAGGTACATAAATAGCTGATTTCTTCTACCAGTGTGCAGAGTTTTCATAGCACTGCGTTTTGAACGCTGTGGTGGGAGAGTGTCAAGTTGCTGTTCCCAGAGCAAGGATGTGAGGAACCCACCTGCTTTCATTTTGAAGGCAGAAGCTATTATGCTGTCCTGTTAAAAATATGTTTCTATTTACTTCAAGAGTTGACTTACTCTCTGTTTCCTGAAACCTGACCTTCCCCAACCCATGTCTTTGACTTGATTTTGTGAATATTCTTACCCTCTCTGACCCTTCCTGACCCCTCCCTAATCACATGGTAACCACATGATGAATATATATGTATGTGTACATATGTTGTATATATATTATAATATATATTGTATTGCCTTATTTTCTCTCTTCCACAAAACTACAGGTGATTTTACTTCTTAAAGGGGGCCCAAGAAATAGATTTGGTCTTCTCTCTTTAACCCTACTTAGGAGGCAGTCTCTGGCCAGCTTTTAGGTGGACCCTACCCCAAATCAAGCTTGCTTCAAAGTTGGCTCAAATTGAGAGAGTGGTCTTATTCTTATTGTTTGACAGTGAGTGACACAGGAAGCAAGAATATCCTCCACCACTGCTCTGGGATAACAGATAACGTGCTATGTCCGTCCTCGTCATCATGCCCCCCCCCCAGCTCTTGCAGCTCCAGGGTCTTCTGGGCTCACTCTCTCAGTCCAGGGCTATGGGAAGGGAGATTTAAGGTATTCAGAACACACACATTATGGCTTCTTTCACTTTATCTAATCTGCTAAACTTGCTGTCATGATTCATCTTCTGTAATTAGCTTCTCTAAGGATAAAATCTTTTCAATGGAATGCTTCCCAGAATTTATCAATTAAAAATACCTTCCCATTTTTTTCTTTAAATACCAGTGCCTATGCAGAGAAAGAGGAAGAAGAAGAAAAAAAAATCTGTTAAAAGGATACAAGCTTCTGATTGCTTTTCTCTGTCTCTACTTTTGGTAGAGTAACCCTGTTTAACAGTTTCTTGTAAGTCTTTCTAGAGAACAAAGACGCTGTTGTTGGGGGTTGCACACAGCACAGCCATTTGCATCTTTCAGCTCTGCCATCCAGGATGGGGGAGGGTGTGCCCACAGGGACCCATCTGCCTTCCAGTGGGACAAAGGTGCTTTTTGCTTACACACCCTGCTTCCTTCTCTTCTCCCCTTTATCTTTTGGTGACATAATTTCTTCTTGAATAGAAAGGCCTAATGTGCTCAGCCTCTGACCAGTGCCCTACCCTGCCCTAGTCCGCCCCGCCCTGCAAGCCCCGCCCAATGCTCTGATAATCCTGGGGGAACCCAACTCTGCCTTTGCCCCAGCGTTTTGTGCATCCCTGTGAGTGCTCAGAATTTTCCCAGGGGTAACAATTATTGAGGTGCTTGCCTCCCGCTGCCCTTGTCCCTTGACAACACAGGACTGAATTACCAGCCTCCCAGGATGCTTATCACAGGGTAGAAGTACAGTAAATAGACTAAAAGAGTAAGGCTCCAATAAGGGCTTCCCAAATGGCAACTTGAATCTTACTGAGCTGTGACTGCATGTGGGAGGCAACCCCTGGATAAGACCTTCTCAGGAAGCACCCACTTTCCTATTGTGGCTCTCCAAAGGGCCTGCTTTTTAGAGGCCTAGTGTGTGGTCTGGAATCATATGCACTGAAATATTGCAACATGGTACTTTAATGATGCCTTAGGTAGGAGGCAGTGCTGTCATATGCAAAGGGATGGGGAAAGAGGGTTCTTCCTTTTCCAGTTTTGAAAGTTATACGGTATTTTGGAGAAAGATGCAAATATCAGATCCCTCTCAGACACAGACACAGGCAGAGACACATACGCACTGGGAGACGTTGGGCCTTTGCTAAATATAACCCTTTGTAGCGACAGTGTCTTGGTAATTTTCAAGTGAAGAGATAAGGAGAGGAGCCAAGTCTCTCGTAATGAATGCAAGCCTATAGCTTTTAAACAGGGCTAACATATGGGCCACTGATGTGAATGTGAATGCAAATTAGATAGTTCTGATTGCTTGAAATAAAGTCAGCAGAATGAGCCTCACACAGCAAATGGTGAGGCTTTAACTACGTCGGTGCCGGGCTGGAAACAAGAGCTCTCAATGCAGACTTGGAATAAAAAGGGCTTCGGGCTGCCATTTTGGATGGGGCAATATGAGGGCATTTTCTTCTCATTGTTGTCAATACGGGTCTTTCTTTTCCCCCCCGAGTCTCTCATTTGTATTGCTCATAAATAGAGCAAAGAGCTACCTTGACCTCTAATCTTTCTGATTGACTGTATATTATGTACAGCTTGGGTGTCGTCAGGGGTCTCTAAGGAGTCATTTTTATTGAATCTGCATTGCCTCCTGGTAACTTCTCACATTCACTATGACAGGCCCTGTCCTATGTTGGGGCAGGGAGGGGGGAGAAGGCGGCCAATACTGGTACTTTGTTCAAGGACACCACTGATGCCAAAAACCAAACCCAAAATCTCAGGACGGTGTCACACGATGCCATGAAAGAGGCAGGCAATGAAGGCAGGCACATGAAGAACATGGGAACTTACAGGTGGGACTTTACTTCTCTCTCTCTCTCTCTCTCTCTCTCTCTCTCACACACACACACACACACACACACACACACACACACACTGTATGTGTGTGTGTGTATGAGTGTATGTGTGTACTCACTTGTGATCCCACATGTGCTTGTGGTTCATGGAAAGCTTCCTGAAGGAATAACCCCTGAGCTAAGAAGGAACAAGAAAATAAACAGGGGAGAGTCTGGATCTATTCTGCCCCAGGCACAGGAGGGAGGGCACAGGCAAAGGGCCCAAGAGAAGGGTTTCTCTCTGTAGGAGTGGGAGATGGGCATGTAAGCTGCAGTCTGAGGTAGCCTTGATGGCTGCACAACCAGATTGATCCCTAACATGGTCCCCAAGAGTTGTTAGCTGCAGGAACAAGGCCAAACAAGAATCCTTTTATGAGAGGCCTTTGGCCCACTTGAGCAGCTAACACAGCATGCTTTGCTCCAAGCTTGGGCAGAAGAAACATATGGGCCAGAGCTGATTCCATGGCCCTGTACCCTTGGTGGTTATTCCCAGCCCTGAAGTATATATATGCCTCTATAGCTCATTACTTGTAGGAAGTTCATTGTCAAAGCAGCCCAAGTCTGACATCTTTCAGTAAATGCAAGGTCTTGCCTGGCCCTCCTCTATCCTCTAGCACAGGATTTCTCATCCTAGTTTCTGCTAGAGAAAGGGTCTCAACAAGGGGATATGAGGTCCTTCAGCAGATGCCTGGCCAAGTCTGGAGATGAGATAATATCTTATCAGTGAGATAAGAGGTGCTGCTGACTTCTAGAGTGTCAAGGCCAATGATGCAATTAAAACTGTCAACGGTAGCAATGCAGAGACACCCTACAACCACCCCAAACCACAAAGATGAGAAATACTGCCTATTGCTGAGGAGAGGGTTAAGAATATGACCCCTCAACTTGGGGTTATGTTCATCTGTCCTTGGGGCCATGGCCTCTCTGAGCAGAGCAAAATGGTAGCAGTAAAAGAAGATTGAAAACGAAAGAGAGATGCAGCTGTGCTCTGGCAAGAGGAAATCAATTGAGCATCAGTTAGAAATCTGTTTCCGTTCTTCTGTCTCCTCGCCATTGTCAGCTGTGTCATAGGGACCAGGAGTCAGACAGCTCAACCAACCCCCAGGCCTTCCATCTGTGTCTCAAGGCCTTTCAAGGCCTTCTGTGGACTTGTATCAGATATGTTGGTGACATCAGAGAATTTACAGTTTATCAGAGCTGGAAAGACAACATACACTTCTAGTTTCAAGTTTTAATTAGTTGAGGCTTTTAGTTTAGTTCGTTGGTAGATATTGTGTGCATCAAAGGATAATGTTCTCCAAACATGTACTTTGAGCAATACTGATGATCCGATCTTCCCCGTCCGAGAGTGGCCTCTAACCCTGCTGGAAAATCACTTTAGAGAGAAGGGACAACAGGAGCCCACCATAGCCTTTGTTTTTTTCTGTTCCCAGGCATGTCTCATGCTGGGCTTCGGGGTACCTACCTCTTTCTGCCTGACCCATTAAAATCAGCTTGCAAGTGCTCTGTGGTTAGGACCAGGGTCTGCTCTGATTCTAGAAACAGCCCTACTCTGGACTGCCTGTGTTCTCTGCTGTGGGAAGTTGCCCAGCAAGATTTCAGCTGCATGGGTACTCAGGTTTGCTGGCAAGCTGTTCTCATCCCCTAAACAAATTGTTATTCCTACTAATACCAGACCCTACTTACTAAACACAGGACATTGCTTGACAGATCCATAGCTGCATTTTGGTTAAGGGTACTGAGGATTTACAGTAAGGTGCCCAAAGTAAAGAGACTGTTGTAAAGTTAAGACATTTATACTCACAATTTCCTAGAAGAAGGAGACACAGAGCAGCTAGTGTGGGGTCACATGGAAAGCACCAGGGTTGGTTAGAGCCAGAGAGAACCAGCCAGGGGCAAAGGAAATGGGAGCCAGCACCTTCACTGGAGGTTTAGTTGGGAAGAAGAGCAGACCTGGAGGGGGATTAGGATTGCCTTCTTGACATAATGTCAGCAAGTCCTTGGATTGAGAACTGTCTGTACTTGCCTATTCTCTGGCTCTGTGGTGATGGGGAGTGGGGTGCGGGCACTGAAGGGTACTATGGTTTCATGTGTTTGGTTTGGTCGATTTCACATAGAACAAAAAGTGAAAGTGAGCTCCCTGAGTCCTTTAATAGCCTCTTACTATCGCTTTAACCAGCTGCCCAACATCAGGATATAGGAAATGAGAGACACACGTCATGCTGTCTCCTATGAAGGCTGTGAATGTTGAAGTGGCTCTCAATTCTTCTTGAGTTTGCTTTATGCTATGTAGTCCTTTATTCAAACAAAATATACTGATTTGTTAAATATATACATTTGGCATCACCAAGGATTGCTCTGATGTAATAAGGATCATTGCCTAAAATATGAAAGATACAGTCTCCTTCTCTGTTTCTTAGTGAATTTGCTTTTTAATTTAATATAATTAATTTCTTTATTTATGTGTCTATGTAAGTGTCTGAGTGTGTATGTGTACACTACATGCACTAAGAAGACCATGATAATTAGAAAAGTCACCACATTCCCTTCAACTGGAGTTACAGAAAGTTCTGAGCTAGCATGTGGGAGATAGACACTGAACCTGAGTCCTTTGGAAGAGCAGTCAATGCTCTTAATGGCTGAGCCATCTTTCTAGTACCACACTTTACTTTTGGAGACAGAGTGTCATTATGTAGTTCTGACTGGCTTGGATGGAATTCAATATATAGACTAACTAGACTGGCTTTGGATTCATAAAAATCTACTTGCCCCTATCTCCCGAATTCTGGGACTAAAGACATAAGTTATCATGCCTGGGTTCCTGGGTGGCTTTTAAGAAGGGAAGTGTCAACTAGATATCTGTGGATGATGTCTTGAAGTTATACACAGAAGGCTTCTCCTAATGCTATTTAAACCTGCACAATGTGGGACTAGGCTGCCCACAATCTATCCTCTAGTCTGTGGAAATTTTCCAGAAATTCCGTCACTGGGACACTATCTGTTCAGAGGACAGGCCAGGAAGAAAACATCTTAGTCAGACATTGGAATTACCTTTTTGGCAATGAACCATGAAGATGTCCTGAGGCAGGATAGAAAACAGAAGTATAAGGATAAAGAGCCTTGAGAGAAAAGAACCTTTGCTCCTGAGACCTGATCTGCTTTCAATGATGGGAAAGAGGGTAAACTTCAGAATCTATAGATAAGGACCTCGTAGCTCCCTGAGACAGCATGTGTTTCCCAATGGACTTCTTGTTCAAGACAATCAATAAAGTACACCCAATTAAGGCCAAACAATGCATTCCCAAAGACATCCCATCTAGGACGCCAATGACAGTAGTTAGGCTGTGCTTACTTGGGGCTGAAATTATGTATAGCCTGGTGTTTCTAGAGCTCCTACCTCCTAGACTTGGATGATGCTCCTCATCAATCTCCAACTTTGTTTACTAAGAAAAATTCTTGAACTCTACCTTTGTTATAAATTATACTTTAGACAATGTTAGAAGTGGGGAGGGATTTCTTAGAACACTCTGGAAATGTAGCAATGTAGTATGAGAGATACTAAAATTTTATTGTTAAGAAAGCCACTCATGACTTTCCCTTAAAGCAGTCTACAATTGTTCTGTAAGGCATGACTAGCTCTCTCAGACATCCTTTATTTTTCTATTTTCAAGAAACCCACTTTTTCTTTCTGTTTGGCTGGCTCTAAAACCCATTTCTTTATCAAAATCCAAAGTTTTTGGATTTTGCCTGGGTGAAAGTCTCTGGACAGAACTCCTTGGGGAGTTGCTGGTGTGGCTTTGGAAATAGAACCCCATTGCCAGAAACTGTCTATGGCCTGGAACAAAGTGACACTCCATTCTTGTGGAATCCCCCATACTTCTAAATTTCTGTACAGCTTCCTACTCCAGTGGCCAGGAAGGAGCTCTCCATAGAAAAATCAGGCAGCTATGGAGGAGTAAAGCAAGACAGGTCTGAAGGTCAAGACAGCAGCAGCCAAGATGACCTTCTGAAGATGATCCCCAAGTCTGTTTTATCTCAGCAAATCCAGGAAAATAAAAAGAGGTCTTATCATTTATACAATTAATACTGCTATTAAGATCAGCACTGTTAATTAGTTGAGATGGTCTACTTTTCCTTACTAACCTCTTCTTGTTTGGAGCAAATTATCATTAACAGGGTTGAGCTCTTGTCCTGTCGATCACAGAGTTTTGTGGCCCTGGTCTATCATATGGTGTAGTGATGTGGGCATTGCTTATGTTGCTCTCTCTCTATCTCTCTCTCTCTCTTTCTGTCTCTCTCTTTCTTTCTTCCTTTGGTGTGTTCTGGCAAGTTGACTTATGTTGCTCTCTCTCTATCTCTCTCTCTCTCTTTCTGTCTCTCTCTTTCTTTCTTCCTTTGGTGTGTTCTGGCAAGTTGAAGCATTGTCAGTTGGGAATGACCACTGGGTAGGCTTGCTGTAAAGACCTCTGTTGAAGCTCATCTCCTTCTACTCCTATGTTAGAGGACTGGAGGGCCACTTGTCCCTGACTGTCCTTCTGTACATGTTGTTGCATCTTCATCTTTTTCTTCTGATCACATAGTCCTTCAACAAAAGACAATGTCTTTCTGTTTGGAATTTGAATTGGAAAATGGTCAGCATTGTTTTGCCCCCATTGAACCCTCAGTACCTACCGGGAGTCTGATTTCTGACATAGGGAATAACAGCCTTAGGATATCAAGGACACATGAGAAGGTGCCTAAGTTGATGCTATCCAAAAAGACACTTGGAGTGTCAGAAACAGGTGGTGTGTTAGAACACTGAGGAAGAATGTAGAAGAGCGTGTTTATAATCCAGATGCTTCTACTTACTCACGGCCTGATTTTAAACTCCTTTTTTCTTTCATTCATACTAACATGAATGCTGAAAGTCAGGTTATTCGTAGGAAAATGTTTGAAGTTTGCATATTAGACTCCTGATACAGTCTGTTATATAATTATCTAAAACCAAGGCAACAGATATGAAACTCTGAACTCACTTTCTTGGCTTTTTAAGGTCATATAGAAAATTAGAAGTTAAATTTTAATTCTTTTGTATGGGCAAATGAAGTAAGAGAAGCTCTAACCCTAACCCTAACCTCCCAGAACAGGTGAAAAATGATAAAGGGAAGCAGTTGGCAATGGGCTGTGTATGCCCAAAGCCTTCCCTTAGGAGCCAGAAATGGCTGCCTTCGACCAAATCTAGGAGCTACTGTTTCAGCAACAGTCAACAGGAAAAAGGCATTGGAAGAGTATAATAAGATGAATTTGGGTTAATTTTGCAGCTAGTTTTCAAACAGTCATAGAGATCTCTGAGTTCCACTCTTTTAGAAACCAGCTCAGAAAGAAACAGGTCAGTAGTGTGAAGAGGAGATTGTACCTCACTTTATAGCTTTGGCTTTGCATCTATAAAAACAAAAGAACCATAACAACAAAAACCTATAAAGTGATACTGGTTCAATCACTTTATGATCTACATGGAAAACACGATTTTCAGGGTGGAGACTTAAATTTCCAAGGTCACACTCTAAGTCTACACTGTGCAGTCTGGGAGAACAACATGGCAGGTACTCATCACTGTGGCTATTGAGACCCAAGAATGTGATGAGAGCGACTGAAATATGAAGCCTAAATTGCATTTTATCTAAGTTAATTCAAGTTTAAAAATGGATATTTGATTCATTTGCTGGGAAATTGCGAGTGCATTTAGTGCAGTTTGGATGTGTTAACCTACTTTTTAAGCTGAAAATCTAAATACAGATCAATTATTTCTGAGGAAAATTTAGCATCTGAATTTAGGTTGTTGTAAGGATAAGATGGATTTTATATTTCTAGGACTTGGCAAAACTTTCAATGTGAGTATTTCAATAATAATTTTATATCAATCACTAGGTAAAATAATTATTTTGGATGCATCAAGATAAACAAAACCTATTACGTTTAATTTACCCATGTTCTGTGTTCCAGTGTGACTACTTAAAATTTTAATACCTAAACGTCTCAAATCATACTCTTTTGGACAACATTAATCCAGAGAGTAAAACAAAGAGATTGCAAATATAATTTTTTGACTTTCGTTCTCTTGATTTTAACTGTGTTGCTTTTTTAGAATAATGTTCACTCTTTCCCATTATCTCAGGAGAAAATCACATAAGAGAACTGATCACAAAGAAGGTCAGTAAGGAATAAGAGCAAAAGAGCATGGCCTACAGGCTTAGGCCCTTCATTGGTTGCCTTCTTCCTTCTCCTGGGCCAAGCCAGGGCCTACAGGCTCAGGCCTTCATTGTCTGTCTTGTTTCTTCTCCTAGGCCCACCCAGGTCCTACAGGCTTAGGCCTTTAGTAGCTGTCTTGCTCAATGTCCTGGGCCCACCCATAAGTTAGATATCCGTTGTGCTCTCCGTGTGTCCTGCTAACTGTGGCTCTTCATTTCATTCTCTGTATTGTTTTTTTTACCACCTTGCCACTCTTCTTCTACTCAAGTGTTGTCATGATTTTTGCTTTGGCCAATGAAACCTGGACAATGGTGATGTCTACCTCTCACTAGTGGAGGTAATTGAACTATGTGGGCTTTGCTTAACTTTAGTTTTTTTGTTTGTTTGTTTTCTGCCAAGAGCCCAGATTATCCAGTTATTCCAGTTATTCCAGAAGCTGTTACATCAATCTGGGATCTCAAGTGACGATGATGAAGATACACTGGTAGCCCACATGAATGAGAACTGCCCTCTGAGAACTGCCCTTGAGCTGCAGGCATCATATATTATTGTATCACAGCCTAAATCTCAGTGTTAACGAACTTTGGAGATGTCAGGAGGTAGGAAAAAGAAAGAGGAAATTATATATATATATATATATATATATATATATATATATATCAGGCAAGTGATTTCTATTTTTCATTTCATAAAGGCTTTTGAGAACTCAAAAACGAACAAGCAAACAAACAAGCAATCCGTCTAAGTGGTTTCCACAAGGTCCAGAGAAGAAGACAGGATTTTCAGTGGAAAAGAATCTTCTTCTTCTAGATTACAGTTGTTGGGTCAAATTTTCCTCTCAGGAATAAAGAAACAGCTCCTGTCTGTAGTGAACCTAGAATAAAACTGTTCTAAGTTGAACAAAGACTTATTCCCAGTTGAAGGGAAAGAGACAAGGACTAGTTCTCTTGGTTGCGGAGATAGTAGATGGTCCTGCTTCCACAAGTTTTTGATGATTGCATTGAATCCAGATATAGAAATAGGTCTATTTACAGGTCAGTTATATTTGATTATTGTTCCTAAAAGTCTCTTGGCAGGGGCTGAAGAGACCTCCCAGTATGTAAGGATACTTGTAAACCTTGCAATAGGACCAGATTCCCAGAACCCACGGGGACAGCTAACAGTTGTCTGCAACTCCAGACAACCAAAGAATCTGGTGCCCTCTTCTGGCCTCCTCAGACACTGTACACATGTGGCACACAGACACATGTGCAGGCAAAACTACCCAATACTTATAAAATAAACATATAAAAATATTTAAAAAATAAACTCACCTGTTCTAGTCTCCAAACTATTCTGTGGTTTGTTGAAAGAATTCCCAATGATACTTTGCACATCCTAAAATTAAGAGAAACCTACATCTCTCTCCCTTTAGGTGCATAAAGTTAGTCCATCTGAATAATCTAAAAGTTATTTAATAAATCTCCTTAATGTGGTGTGTTTAGACCTTTATTATAAGAACATTACACCACATACATTTCTGTCTCCCCTAACCCTACCCTGTGATGCTTGGGTGTTTATGTATTTATGATAACATGCCTATGTTATAAATAAAAGGAAGGCAATATAAAGTACCTTCAACATAAAATACCTTCATAAATTTAATAAATAAATCTCAAAAGGCAAATTAAATATCAACTTCTGTCTGTCTTAGAATTTATAATTTTGGTTTTAAATTTTACTACTCTGGCTGATAAACATTGGCATCCCAGTTGATACAATTCACTTTGTATCATGAATGCCTTTGTGTGTCACAGAACACTGATCAGAAATCAGTGAGCACAACAGTGACATGGTTATCTCCTAGGGACTTTAGCTAAAAGTTTGGAGCCAAGTTCTCTGGAGAATATTTTCAGACTCCTAAAGAAAACGTTCATCCTCAACTTCTTTCTGTATGTCCAACACTTAACTTGGGTACATGTATGTTGGAGCCATTCTGTCAATGATGGTTAAATAAATTCAAACTAGTACAAGAATGTAAGAAAAAACAGACTAATATATATGATAGTTTCAAAAGAATTAAAAACATAATGTTATAGTCTAAAGAATTAAAACCTTGCCAAAGTTACAGGTTGGATCTGTTTAATGGGTGGTAGGGGGCAGTAGCAGGGGACCCCATCTTTGGAAGGGTCAGATGTTTAGTTTAATGCTCGGTTATTGCTAATTAAAAATTCTTAGTAATTTTTCTTGCTGTGTCTTCACTTTAGGCCATGTGAATTATTTCGCTGATGTTAGACAGAGATAATGAAAGAAAAGCTCAGGCTTGGACAAGAAGTGGGAAGTAGTAGATTTGAGGGAGAGATCTGGACCGCTTGTCAGGACAGGATGGACCACCGGAGGGAGGTAAGATGGAGGGTTATTTTGCGGTTCTAAGGCAGGAAGGAGAAAACCTTGGGAAGTCCTTACCTGTAGTGATCTGGATGTGAAGGAGAAACCACATGCAAGCTTCCACGGTACGGTGGGTCCTCTAGCTCCCCATATTAACTTTATTTATCAGGAGGACACTTATATTCCCACAAAGTAAGAAAACAGAGCCTCCAAAACTAACTGATTCAAGTCTCAGATCAGAAGTGGGTGAGAGACAGAAAACATTCCAAACCCCAATCATTCTTTAACATATTTAGGCTTATTAATACTCTTTTGTCCCTAGCATCCCTCCCTCCCTTCCTCCTTCCCTCCTCCTCCTCCTTCCCACCCTTCTGTTTCCTTCCTCCTTTCCTTCTTCCTTCTTCTTCCCTTTATTCATTCTCCCTCCCTCCCTCTCACCTTCTCTCCCTCCTTCCTGCCTTTTTCCTTCCTTCCTTCCTTCCTTCCTTCCTTCCTTCCTCTCTCTCCATCTCTCTCTCCACCTCTCTTTTGTTTTTTTTCTCCTTTCTTTCTTTCCCATTTGATCCTTAAATTTTGAGACAGAGTTTCATACTGTAGCCAGGCTGGCCTGGAACACACCGTAAAACACAACCTGACCTTGGACTTGTGACGATTCTCCTGCTTCAGCCTCCTGAGTGCTGTGCTTGCAGATGTGAGCCACCACACTGGCCACACCTCATCTTTTATGCTCCGTTCAAGGTGCCTCTGTTGTGTAGTTGTGTTATCGTCTCCACATCTCCGAGTGCACTCCACAGTTACTCTATACAGTTAGAACAGTGTGATTCTCTGTATTGACCCTTGTCTACAGAAAAGGCAGTTTGAGACCTTGTTCATTTAGTAAACAACAGTAGTCATTGTTTCCTAGAGCCTATGGACCCCAGCCATGGATTCTTAGCCAAGTTTACAAAATGAGACAAGAATTATCTCTTTTGGAGCAAGCCTCAAATCCAATAGTGACTGGCAACAGCAGCTGCCACACACTAGTCATCCTCTGTTGCACTGGTGGGTATATCTTGCTAGGCATGACTATTATGGGGATAATCAATAATTCTTTCTCTCATCAGTTTACACCTTTTAGGCACTATGAAAGCTAGCCAGCAAGGAGGAAACTTAGATTCACATTCTGCTTGATTTCTCTCTGTCCTGCAATCCAAGTGTGTGGTATCTTCAACAGTAGGGTCTCATGCTCCATTTGGATGAGTAACCAGCAGTGTTGACAATAGTTTGTTATGTTTTAGATGTCTCTGGGGGGGGGGTCTCTCTGACCAATTGTTCATAAGGAAGTACACCAAACCAGTCACTAGACTTTTATTTATTAACCTTTGGCTTATGAGAGGAACATCATTCAAAGGACCAATGAAGGAAGGTGCTTTTAATCAGAGAGTTATAAAACCAGCTTACATGACAATGGCTGAACCTGCTCCATGAATTAAGAAATCTATCCAGTTGAATCATCAGTTGACCTGACTGTAATCATTCTATTTCTACAGATGTTACTCACCACACGTGTGATACTGTAATCAACTAGTCAACTGACTGTAATCCACAGGTTAAAGTCTCTTCTGAGATTCATGAAATCTCTTAACTATAATCCCCATATAAAGTCAAAATGAAGAAAAAAGAACATATACTTCCAGTATATAATGGGGCAAGATATACATTACCATTCCAAAATGTAGAGAAGTAAATAGAGAAAGGAAATACTGGACCAAAGCAAGACCAAAAAGCCATCTTGGCAAACTCCAGACTTTGCCTTCATGTCAAAACACTTTTCAAAACTCCATCTCTTTTCATGTTTGTTGACTGCAACACACTTTCTCCTGGACTGGATCCACTCCCTATTAGCAACTTTCCTCAGTAACTATCTCATGGCTCTGGAATCTCCAACACCTTGGGGTATCCAAGGTAATCCAGGCTTCTCTTTCACAGATTCACAAAATGGTCTCTCTAGACCGCCATTCAGGAACACCCCTGAAACAAGCCTGGTCTCAGTGCTTTTCTTAATCATGGAAGAATATTCCATAGTCCCTTTTCTTTTCCCCTTAATGTCAGAACCACATGGTCAAAGCTGCCAAGTTCTGCTTCTTGCCAGGGATGGGCTGAAACATGGCCCCCTCATTCAATTACATCTTCACTAGCTTTCTGTTTTCTATGGTTAACTTCACTGCCTAGGCTTGGCTATTCTGGATCTTGCTCTGTAGCCCAGGCTGCCATTAAATTCAGAGATCTGCTAGCCTTCACCTCTGGAGTGCTGGGATTAAAGGTGTGCATCACCATACCAGCTATAAGCTTTTCTTTAATTCCTTTTTACAAATTGGAAATTTAGCTGGGAGGGATCTTGCCCTGAGGTCACCACTCCCTTTATTATATTTCTTAATCTGTTTTTCTCCTTGAACAAGGACTTATCTACATTTTCTTTGCTGGTGCTCCTTTTCTCCTCAAATTGTACATTTTCTAATTTTACTTTCTCAGTTTGTTTATTTTTTTTCTATTATGTCTCCATTAGAGTTAACATTTATAATCACAAGATAGTTCATACTAGACTGCTTAGATATTTACTCTGCCAACATAATCTAAAACTCTATATTGTAACATCAGAAAGGTTCTTCAAAGACAGCCACAGTCTTCACCAAAATATTACAAGAACAATTTCTAGACATCATACTAAAGTTCTCCTCTGAAACCTCTTGGTTCAGGCCCCCACAACTCAAAAAACTCAGTGTCTTCCATGCTCCTACTAGGGTATCACATTAAGCCCCACTTAAGGCATTCAACAGCTTTTCTAATTGGAAGTCCCAAAGTCCATATTTCTTCAAACAAAAACATAATCTGACTTATTGCAACAGTTCCCAAGGACCAGTATCAACTTCTGTCTTAGTTAGGGCTTCTATTGCTGTGAAGAAACACCATGGCAATGGCAATTCTTCTAAAGGAAAACTTCAATTGGATGGCTTACAGTTTAGAGTTTTAGTTCATTATCATCATAATAAAACATAGTGGTATAAAGGCAGACATAGTGCTGGAGAAGGAGCTGAGAATTCTAGATTTTGATATGGAGGTAACAAGAAATAAACTGTATCACTGGGTATAACTTGAGCCAAAGAGTCCTCCACGCCCAGACCCACAGTGATATTCTTCCTTCAACAATGAGCTTTCTCCCTATGAGCTTATAGACTCAATTACATTCAAACGACAATGTCTAGCTTGGTTGTTAAATGGTATAATTTAATAGGGCAAAAAAAATATTATTTAGATAATCAGAGTAACAATAAAACAATAAAACACAAAAAGCTCAAAGACCAGCAGTTCTATTAACAATAGGCCAGAGATGTGTTACTGGTTCTGTGTTGAAGGCTTGGTCCCCAGCTAGTGGTACCATGATGGGAAATAGTTCACTGGGGCTAAGAGGGTTGTCTTGTACCTACCTTCTCCTCACTTTCTCTCCCTCCTTCCCAACTCTGCTTCCCATCCACATATTGCTCTTTTCCACACTGTTCAAATATGGCTGTATTTTCCTCATGTGTTTTTTGTTATGTATAAATATTTCTTCAGAATTGAAATTATACCACACATGCAATTTTTCATTGTGCATTGCTGTTTTGCACATTGTAACTGCAAAGTTCTATGAAAACAATTTTAAACATAGTTTAAAACGGTTTCTTTAAATTGTGAAAAAAATAAATTTATATGGAGGACAAGTCAGGGTTACACTTAGGCTTTCCACTCTGTCTCCACATATCTCTTGGATTCCCTGTAGCACACAATATTAGAACATCTGCCAGACCAGACAGCAGCTCTCACTATGAGAATAAACTTCTGATTCCAGGTCCCTTTTCTTGCTTCCAGCATAGTGAGTGTATAGAATAGAGGCAAGACCCAATCTAAAGCTGGAATCCCTCCTGGGCCAGGGACTTAGCTTCCTTGGTACAGATTTTGCCGAACCCTGAAACAATGTCACCTCTCCCTGGTTTCCCAGTTGCCAAAGCCAGTTTCTGCCACTTCGTCTTTTTCTAACCCGAGAGAACTTGTTCTCTCTGAGGTTCTGTCTGTATGATCAGTCTGTTCTGTTGTTTGTTTCTTGGATCTCAGGGCAGAGACCCCATGGATTTGTGTAGAGGTTCTCTGTGAGTCTTCTAAGCACAGTGCTCATGCAAGCTGATAAAAATAAGCTCTAAGTGAAAGGTTCCCTGTATTGCTTCAGCCTCTAGCACCTGCCATGTTGCTTTGAGCTAGAGGGCTCTGCCTCTGACTTGACTCCCTGGCAGCTTTTCTGTGTCACTTTGTTTCTTGTCTCTGGCTGGGTCATAGAGATCTCTGATGACTTCACAGGGTTGTTTCTATGTCTTAGAATCGAAGAGAATATGGTCTCTTCTATTCCCTAGTGATGTGAATACAATAGGAAAACTGGAGAGCTAGCTGTAAGAACAAAGCCTTCCGAGCTTTGGATGCCCTCTACCCACCTCCAGGAACGTGTGGAGGAGCACACAAAAAGCACTGGGTAAGTGTAAGAGCTTATGGAAGAATTGACCGAGCAAAGGACACTTGAAGAGGGGGAAGAAGAGAGAGAGAGAAGAATGGTGGGAAAGAACTTTTTAATGTCTCACAATATGGAATTGGCTAAATAAACCATAGTCCATCTGTAAATGAAATACTATAATACTATGCAATTTTAAAAAATGATTTTAATGTGGTTCCTTCCCTGGAAAATGTTCTTGTTATATTGTTAAGGTAGAAAAAGCAGGTTACCAAACAGTATCCATTTAAGGAAACACAGTAAATGTTAACAGTGGTTAGTCGTGGGTGGTGTGATTTCAGTTGACTTTTAAAAATTATTTTTGTTTATATGCTTTTTTTTTATCATCCACAAAAACATGCATTAGTTCTGTAGTTACAAACTGACAGTCTGAAAACTATTCATGCAGTCACCGAACACCCAGTCACTCTGATACTGTTTTGTGTGTGATGCGAAAACACCACAGAGACCCAGTGTCTTGTCTTTGAAACATTTTGTTCCCAAGTTAGAGTGAGCAGAGACTTCGACTGAGACCTTGTAGTCGCCAGACATTGCCTCATATAAATCCTTGGTGTTGGCAACCCTGGCTTGCAGCCGAATCTCCACCTGGGGCCACTGTGAGAAATGAGGTTACAAGAGCTTGGTGGCCGTGGGGGAGGGACACCTTCTGTTGAGCTGATGCATCTACACAGCGCCACCCAGAGGACAATCGAAGAACTCTTTAATCTTTGGTCTTGCCCGAGACTCATTTCTGATAGCAAAAAGTGTACACAGTTATCTACCAGTCCTAATTTCAGGGTCATCATCTGCTTTGGTCAAGCCAAACCCTGGGGAGATCATCTGGGAGCATCTTAAGGTGTGGTTTTGGGTGCAACTTTCTGTTAGGACTCGGGATCTCTGAGGGAGGTGTCTGGGGCTATTTCAGTAATCTGTCTACAGATTCCTCTGCATGCAAAAAGCTGTCAGGCCCCAAGGGCACCCACCCACCCACACACACAAGCCTTCTCATGTCTCTGTCAAGTACCTGCACTGCTGGACTCATTTCTTCCTTCTCTCTGGAGTAGGTGGTGGGATGGATAGGAATTTAAACAAGCTGCTTCCTATCAACAATTTATGAATCCCTTTTTTCATTCAGTCTTGCTTAGTGACACCATTGGCCAATGATTCAGCCACAAGCATGCCTCCCCAGGGACACTGTAGAGAGGACTTGGGCAGGTGAACACAAAATGATCACTCCATGGGAAAAATCACCATGTGGCTCTCTCCCAGGACAGAAGAGCCCCAAGTATTGAGAAAGCCCCCAGTCCCAGAGCACCAACTTCAGGGAAAGGAAGTTCTGCAGAGCCGTTGCAAGAGGCAGAGGGGCCCATTTCACAGCTTAGAACACAGAGGCATTTGAAACAACTATTTGCTTGAGATAACACAGAGCATTAGAGTAGAGCTAAATCTTTTCATTGGTAGATCATTGGCAATGATCCTGCTGCCCAGCTGGGTGGTTCTGTCCAGCTCTGTAGCCACGGAGAAAAGATATCTCCTACTTTACTGTTGGGGAGCCTCTGAGGATCGGATGGTTGTACAAGTGTATACATGTGTTCCTCTGAAAGCGCAAGGGTGTTTCTAGAGCTCTCTGGTGCTTCCAGAGTTTACAAAGGATAAATGCCTATCCCTCCATAGGGAGCACAGTGGAGCCAGGAAGGGTGTGAGTGAAGGGAGCTGAACTCGAAGAAAAAAACTTTCATCATTCCCGGGAGAAATGGCTTCGTGAAGGGCAAGAGCAAAACACGAGTGAGGAGGCTGTGCCGTGTCTCTGTCGCTGCCAGGAGGGCGTCCAAAGTGATGGCAGCTGACGCCAGAGCTGTATTTTAGGAACTTTCACCCACTTGCACATTTGTCTCTTGGAGATGCTAACAAAGGCCCGCAGTGGAGATCTGCTTTCTTCGCACCGAGCATCTTTACTAAGGCAAGAGAAAGAAAGAAAGAAAGAAAGAAAGAAAGAAAGAAAGAAAGAAAGAAAGAAAGAAAGAAAGGCCCAGAAGAATGAAAAACAAATAAGCCAAGGCTGTCTGCATGATGGCCAGTGCACATTAATGGACTCATTCAATGCCTTTTATGTAGGATTCCAGAACATTCTCATTTTCCTCTTGGCATAGAGCTTACTCTACAGATCTCCATGATCTGGGACGGCAGCAACTATTAGTATCAGGCCTGCTTGGCCCCTACTGTCAAGAACTTGTTCTCTTTCCTAATGATGATAAACTTTCTCAACAAGTTCCCGAGGCTGTGGATAATGGACCCAGCGGCCTCTCCTCAGGTGACAGTGAACCGAAGCAGCAATTTCAGTGCCTCCCTTACAGGGGCTGCCACAGTATGACTGATGAACATAATTTGGAAAAAATGACCAGGGTCACAATGTTATTATCCGTCAGTGTCCATCTTAATGTCGTGTTAAACAGTAGATCCAGACTTGAGAAGGCTTTCTCAGCTTCCCCCAGGAAGAGCCTTTATAGAGAGGTTCTCCTGGTATCACAGGAGGCTAGAGAGACCCTAGAAAGGCAGCCTGGCAGAGGGAGGTGAGCTCTGTGGTGGGGTTTATACCAGGAGTTTGGGCTTGTAGGCTCTGAGCTACAAGTTACTTATCTGTAAGATGGCGATATAAACTATGCCACCCAGTTTACTAGAAAAAAATAACTAGATATTTTGCCAGAATTGCCAAGCAAGCATCAGGTAGATAGTCTTTTCTCAAATATTTTCCTCTTCTTTTCCTTTTAGGTAAACAACCCTAAGTCACTCTCCAGGAAATGGCAGAGGCAGGTGTTCCTGTGGCCAGCCCAGGAATCCTTCTACAGATTTCTCCCTACCCAGGCTGCATCTTCTCAAAGACATGATGGAAAGGGCTTCCCATCCCCATATGGAGATCTAGTGACTCACCTTTCACGACAAACATTCCAGCAGAATTAATTTGAAGCATCGCTGAGGTGAGGTGGTGGTGGATGTGAGTGATTTTTTTTTTATAGTGTTACAATAATTTATCATCTCCTCTCCAGCAGCTCTACCCTGGTTGGCAGCTCTAAAAACCCCACAGTCGACAAGAGAGCAGTGAACAGAAATATTTTCAGGAGCAGATGGGACATACCTTCAAAACGCAGGATTGTCCCACTGAAACTGGGACATCTGGCAACCCTAAAGAAGCCCAAACTAGATGAAATAAAAATTATGAGATGGAGGAATGGAAAAATATGTCTTTGCATTGATTAGCAGGGAAAGTAATTAATCTCCTTCAAGTACCTTTTCAGTCCTACAGAGTAGAGCAAGGGGAACTTGCAGCCTTACTGGGCTCCCCTGTGACAATTCTTACGTGATAATTTCAAAGTAGTGTGAGTTTGAAACTTCATAGTAATGCCTCCTAGTCCAATAGTTGACATTGTCCAGGGAGCAGTAAAATTCACCCCTCAACTTCCTAGCGTGAGGCTTTTCTTATTAGCCTGGGCAACAGCGACAAAGAGGGGATTCAGGTGGTTAGACTGAGCCAAATTTTACAGTTTTATTAGAAAGAGAAATCTTTCCTCTTGTATTAGATGATTTTTATTTCAGATTTCTCCCCCTCTCTCCCTCGCTTCTGTTCTCGGCTAGGAAGTGAACCAGGGGCCCCTAAGAGCCATGTGGTAGGTCTGAGAACAATGCCAAGCTATGAGCTTGTTTTGCTAAACCTCCAAGGAAGACTTTCTTTTGAAACAGAAACTTGTCCCATCATTCCTCAGCCATGACTGACTGCCTAGCTCCTCCTGGATGTGTGGTATCTGTGTTATCTGTCCACACTGTCTATGATAGTCTCTCCAGTAGGTGAGCACACCACCCAATACTTGTTCTTGTGCTATACCACAGCTCTTGTTTTTTGTTTTCTTTACTTCCACCTCCCATCCCTGCACAACCACTTTCCATGTACCAAGTGTGCACACTGTCCCCACGTAAAGCGATAAAGCTCCTTCATGGGGAAGAACAAAGGTTCAAGATTCAGCCTTGTCGCATACTAGCTCTGTGCAGTGTGCTCATTTGGTGGTATGCACTCAGCTTCTCCAAAGAGAAAAAAGAGAAGGTGTTATTTCACATGGTCCCTCTGAAATTAGGTCAGCTAATCACTACTAACATCACAGTGAGCACCATGATAGGAACCATGATTACCCATTGTTGTTTTTGTTAGTATTATTACTGTGGATCAATTTCCAGGCTGTAAACATAGAAACTTCTCAATTTAATAGGAAATAGGCAGCAATATAGTCTCAGAACTAAACTCTGCCTAGCAATGGGAACTGAGATGAACACTTCCTGGTTGGTGAGGTGGTGTCAACTGGACTTGGAAAAGGGCAATGCATCAGACTGATCAGAGGTTGCATTTCAAGGGGGATTTGGAGGTTTAGCCCCAAATGGCAAGTTGTTATAAGATTGGAAAGGATGCTAGGGACCAAATATAGGTCTTTTCCATGGGGGCGGGGGGGGGAGGGAGAGAGAATGCTTGCTATGTTTGGGAACTTAGCCCCTTTTCTGCAGACATAAGCGTGTGTACTACAAGAAGATCATGGTGATGTGTGTTGGAAAGAATGGTGAGGGGTCATAGAAGTGGGCTCTGTCCTTGGCTGTTCATTTGGTCCAGTTTTTAACGTTGAATCCTGCTGCTTGGGTTCACCATAATGTTTAAGCATCCTTGCTATCTGATCAAAATTCTTAATCCTCATCTTTAGTAGCCTACCTCTCTGGCTTGTTGCCCACAGCTAGCTCATCAAATCTGTTTAGCCAGAATCCTCCTCTACCCTGATGCTGCCACTTAGAAATTTTCCATCCACAGAATCCCTACTCAGTCCCTTGACTGTCATTCTCCATTGTTTCAGTTGCATTTAGACAACAAGCTTCTTATCTACTCCATAGCAGTCGAATCCTACATATCATGTAATGCCCCATCCTGAAAAGACAGCTTTTATAATGACCTTAGCATGTGCATATGGTCACCTTCTCTTTAATGTATGTTGGCAAATTGTGAATGTGAGTCGAAAGGGCTAGGGCTGAATCTCAGGCAGGGGGGCACAGAGAGGAAGTTAGGGGGCCAGAACTGGGAGACTCAAGACTTGGCTGGGCTTAGCGACAGATTGGTCGAAGGAAGAACGGGTGAGAGAAAGATTGGGAGTGATTGATTCTTGATTTTTAGTCTGTGCAGCCAGACAGATGGTGGTTATGTAAGTGAAGTCTGAAAATGAAGAAAAGGGGAATTTTCTGGGTCCCTGGAATACATGTGGAAATACCTGAGAAATGACAGAAGAATGTGGGTACAGTGGTTGATGGAAAAGGCCTAGGATGGGGCTAAAAGGTGGGGGATTCATTATCTTCTGGTGCTATCAGTAGAAGTGATAGCAACTGAGAACACCAGGCAGAGACCAGAGTTAAAAATGTGAAGAGCATGAATAATCAAATCCACATATCCTCTCTCCCGTTGGCTGTGTAAACGCCTCGCAGACCCAAGTTGTAGCTTTCTTGTTTCATTCTTTGCACTGAGTAGGCTTGCCATCCTGACTCAAAGAATCTATAACTATGCTACCAGAGGGATATAGCTCAGTGATAGAGCACTTGTCGAGCATGTACAAAGCCCTTGGTTTGGTTCCAAATATTGCCAGATAAATAAATAAATAAAATAAAAGGAAGTGATCCAGGACTCTTCTTAGGACCCTAACAAAATCAGCCTTGTTACAACACTGTAAATTAACAGAACTTTGGCTTCAGGTCCCAAAGTATTCCTGACAAGATTCCAGCCTTTTGGCACTGGTCTATACAGGAACCGGATTCTTGCTTTTGTGTCCAACATATAATGAATGGAAATGAAAGACATCTGTCACCTGCAGGGGTTTAAGCCTGGACAATTAGGACAAAGTTTGGAGAATGAGATGACATAGTATGTTGTACTTAATTGTTTATTCCCCTTTTTGGCCACCACGATGTTTACTTTATGAGAAGAGTGTCTTTGCATTTTATACACAAGGCATGGATACACAGATTCTGAACACCATGAGGGTACCTATAAACTAGAACTTTTGGGGAAGGGAGATTCTCAAGCAGAAACTTGGCTACATATCTCTGGCCACCAAAAACTCAGTGTCCTGTAAAGAAGAGTGCCTAGTTTGAGTCTATTAGAAAATAGGAAAGAAAGCATCCATGACTACTGCAGCCTGCATATTTGTGAGGCAGGCAGGAGCAACTGTGTAAAATAGGAAACTCCTAAGAAAGCAGAAGCATCTAGAGACCTGTGACAGCTTGTTTTTGGTCTCGCCCGCGATTTCACTTTTCCTTGAAAAACTAGCAGAAGGGAAGGAAGTGAGCCCCCTGGCCATGCTAGCCTGTCTCTACTACTTGAACATCTCTAATATCTAACTGTGCTTGGAGCACAGGATGAGGGATGGAAGAGTGCTTGTTGATTTAAATATTTCCTCTAAGAGTTCCGGCATAATCTCTGGCACACAGCAGGGTGGCATCTGATGCTCAGCTCTCCTTCTGCCTTCTAGCAAGATACATCCTAGTTAAGGTCTAGGTTCTATATGTATACTTCTTCCTCTCATTTGTACACGCTAATGGGGCCTCCTTCTCACTGAGGATCTTAAGAATCCTTACTTTGTGTCTTTTCCACTTCTAATCACATCTCTGTTTTGCGGTCTACCTGTTCGGCACTCTGCATTGTGCCTGGCAATAACACTTTACAATGGCCGATGTTGATAGAACAAGTGCCACTCTCTTTTAGCTAAAAGATTTAGGGATGTCATGTCCAAGTGGCCCCGTTTCAGTGGTGCCAGAGCTGTGTCCCATGGAAAGTCTTTGTCAGTCTTTAGGGGAGGATTATGATATGGACACTACATGGTCATTTCAGAGAAGCTACTCCCACAAGCTGTCTAAGGTGGGGGTTGGGAATCTGTGGAAGAAATAGCCCAGATCAAGAGGTCTGGCTTTAGCTCTGCCATGGAACAGTGTGTGATATGGGTAAATTAAACTTTTGTAGTGTTCTTAGCCTCAAATTTGCTTTTGCAAACTGCGAATAATGGGGATAACAATCTCTTTCATATTCTCTTTTAAAGACTTACTGAAGGAATCAAATAGATAATTCTAGTGAAAAGCTTAGAGCAATGCAGTTTTCTGTAATATGAGGGTCCTTTCTCTTTGGCTACAGAAGTGATCAATAAGTGTCACAGAGGTGCCTGGGGATGGCATAGCAATACTCATCATCTATTCATTTCTACTCGAAGTTAGTATCTTCTAAGAGAGATAGGTATATTTAAACCGTGCTTCATAAACTTCTAATCAGACATGCCAAATGTCTTACAGTCCACTTTGGCAGAAGTAACTCATTGCCTCTGCCATTACTTCTATAAACAACACATTGAGGGCTTAAATCACCACTAAGGAGAGAAGGGATACGTGCCAAGGACCCTTTGGTCCATGAGTCTCCCCCAGTTGACAGTTATCTCAGTGAGGAAAAAGATGAGGGACTTGGAGCCGAGACATCTGAACTGACTCCTGCCAAGTGGCGGAACAATTTTAGTGCTGCTGGGAAGCCGACTGCTGTTACCGCCTACTCTGCCTTCTTCCTTCCTCCTGTCCTTGAGCTCACAGATGCTGCCCGCCTTCTGCTCTCTGCTTCACCAGCGTCTCGCATTTCCATGTTTCCTTGCACCCGTTTTCCTAACTGCCGACTCTCATTCCTGAGTTTTCCTCTGTCTCCCTCACTCCTTACATGGTCACAGACTGACTTCCCACTCTCACCCCAGTGAACGTGTCCAGACAAGGCTTGGCTGCATCAGGAACAACACATCGTCTTGATAAATCTTGTCCAACGGGTCAGCATCTTGGCTTTGCTTTTTCTGCTTGTCCTGCATCATCCATCCTGCCACACTTGTGCTGCCCCGTCCAGTTTAGCCCCGACCTACCCAGTAGTGCTCAAAGTGAACTTTCTAAACATTACATTTGACAATGTCACTTCCAGGATGTTTTAATAGTTTCAGACAGAACCCAAAAATCTCCACTCTATTTTCAATTTGCATGTCATTTGGTTTCTTAGTGATTCAAACTGATTCATCACAAGTGACACTTCGATATCACTTTTAGTGAGTGTATAGAGGAATAAGTGATTATACAAATGGTTGCTGTTCACAGGATACAATGAATTCAGTAGAAACTCGGTGGATTGGGGTTAGGGCTCTGTTGAGGCTTCAGCTATGTATTCACTGAGTCTGAGGAATTCACTTTTCAGTCTACTTCTGTCTATATGTAAGAGTAAATCTTACATCCAGACTCAAGACTGCATCTCGAGAGTCCTAGCTAAACAGTTTACCATGAACACAAAAATTAGATTGGCACACACACACACACACACACACACACACACACACACACACTCAGAGTCCTTTAGGAATCAAGAAAATAATAGTATAAAACTCACGATGAACAAACTTTAAAATTATAAAGACTGACACTACATGCCCCATTCCTACCAACTCACCCTTCTGACTTTCCTGCTCTCGTCCTTTTTCTTATAACATATAACCCTACCCCTGCTTAGATGTTTTAATATTGTGCGTTTTTGTTTTGTTGAGCAATGAATTATAAATAATTTAATAAAGATATTCCCTCGTCACAGATTTCCTAAGAAACACTGCTCTCAAGTTCAAGGCAGGCTCAGAGCTCTGTGTTTTGCTAGGATTGATTCACTTGTTTCTGATTGCTGTGTATTATGGGAGTCATGGACTAGAGGATACTAATGCCTAGCCTGGGGCCATTGTAGTCTGTGAACACAGTGCCCCCTGGTGTTGAGACGGCAGAAGCCCTGCATGGGTCCTCTAACAGGTGCCCTTGAATCACCTTCTCAACGCTCACCCTACCCTTTAGGATTTTATTTTTTCTGTATGTTCTTCATTTGCTGTTACACTCATATGAACAATGTATTCCTCTGTGTTGTCATTCTGTTCTGTCCCTGAATGCCAACTGAGTCTCCGCTGGGAGCAGGACACCTTCAGATATTAGGACAATGTTGGATGAGTCTGACATGGTACCCGTGATCAGAAAGATCAGAATAAACAGCGAAGCAAAAGAAAAACTATGCCAATCATGAACTGGCAAGGTAGCATAAAAACTAAAGTACTCTGATAAGGACCTGGAGAATAAGGCTTGCAAACATAGAATGCTCAGAGAACGCCCACTAGGGACAGAGACCGGAAAGATGCCAATTTGTTAGCCATGCGGATAGATAGCAAGAAAGAAATGTCAGTAGACAGACTGAGTGAACCGTATCAAAGCCCACAAAGTGAGACAAGCCCCTATGCTCCAGTACCTGAGAAGAGATTGGTGTCGAGTAAATTCTGTTCACTTCTTATTTTGGATAAACTTGAGCACTATCTTTGAAACTTGAAACTAAATACACATTACAAATGCAGCTTTTCAGGTTCCTCACCTCCTCCAAGATATCCTGTGCTAATTTTCCAATGCCCAAGACATCCACTCTTTCCTAGTTTGCTTCTATATAGCTATGGTAAAGCACTGCCATAAGCTGCTAAAGGGAGGAAATAGTTTTGATTTTTGTTTTACAGGTTTCACAGTTCATCATCAAGGAAAGCCAAAGCAGAAACTAAAGCAGAGACTGTGGAGGGCTGGAGGAGTAAACTGGCTGGCTTCCTGGTCACATTGAACTTCCTCTCTTACAAAGAACAGGCCTACCTGCCTAGGAATGGCATGGCCTTTGGTGGGCTAAACCTCCTTCTATAGATTACCAGTCAAGACAATGTCCCCCTCCCCCCAGCATGCCAACAAATCAATCTGATGGAGGTCGTACAGAGCTTCCTCCCAGCCAGGGGTGCCAAGCTGACAGCTGAGATTCACCAGCACACAGTCCTTCTGCAAACCTTAAATTCCATACAGGGAGGGAAATCCCATGTTTCCAAGCAGATCTGTAGGAAGTTTCCTACAGCCAGGCAACTGAAAGTGAGTATCTCTTACTTCTCTGAGCAGAGGCAGAACTGAAAGGTCATAGGTCAGATTCCATGATGCCCTTCAGATAGGACCTGCAACATGGCATCACAAGAGCCTGCAGATACTCTCAATTACATCTTAGGGTGTATGCATATTATGCCTATGGGGCAATTATCAGTTGCCGCTTTTAATATGATCTTCATTTTATAAAGAAAAGTTTTTCCCTAGGCTCTGGTCAGTTTGGAGTACTTTAAGACCATCTGGAGCATGATTTCCTTTCTTTTTACAATTTCTCTGTGCTATTTTTCTTTAAGCTCAACAGTAGCAGAGAAAGGAGAAAAGTCCCTAGAAACCAAGCCAAAACTCGGTGTGAATCCTAACAGCAGGTTCCAAAATGCCAAATGGGAGAGAAAGAAATGGAAACATTGACTTTTTCCAGAGTCGTGTAACAATTCATCTTTTAGCAGATTTCCATGTGGTCTGATACGCAGGAGCTCTTGGAGACGGCCAAGCCAGCAGGAGCAGTTTGTCTCACTGGATGCCTGCTATCTTGTCCCCATCTATCCATCCATTCCGTTCACTCCGAATCTGGTGACCTTTAGGATGTGCTATAAAATCCAGATGTTCAATCTGGCTTGTAACCCCCGAGGACTGGCTATTGGAGCATCACAGAGGTGCACACAGACATTTTACACTGAAAATGATTAGCTAATGAGGAGGTGGTCTGTGGGAGCATCAGGAGGAATGATCTACTGCTGGAGATTGGGTTTTTCTATGGCTCACTCCACTTCTAGGAATTAAGTTCTCTTGTTAGCCCTCCACCCACTCAAAATGTACTGCTTGTGAAAACAGTTTTGTAGCTACCAGGGTGTCCTCCCACCTGAGAAAACCATTTATACAAAAACCTTAACTTCAAAATACAGTTAGTACATACTGGCTATTCAGATGTCAAAACCTCTGTGATAAACATCTTATAAATACATTGTTTCTTCATTTCCTTTAAAATAGAAATAAACCAATTGTGGAAGCTAAGTCAGATGGGTTGCTAAAAATTCAAGGCTTACCCAAATTACATAGGGAGGTCCAAGTCAGCCCAAGACACAAAATGAAGCCCTGAGTAAATAAATAAACAAAGAAATGCATTCTAATAGTGTGTGTGTGTGTGTGTGTGTGTGTGTGTGTGTGTGTGTGTGTTGAGCAAAGTACAGACATATGTACATATTCTAAAACAAGGGTCCAGAGGTCCATTCTCCATCATAAGATTTGACAACTGGAATGTCCTTATTTGTTCTTGAAAGATATTTCCCATGCTTCTGAGGGCTCGCACATCTCTGTGGTTGAGCCGAAGGTTCTATTAGAGATTCATGGCTGACAGATTGTGTGGGCTGCTATGGAAGGTGGTCAGCTGGTCCCTGACCAACACCCTTTGCTTCTCTTTACTACCTGCCTGCTGGATGTCAATAGGGAGGAAGCCTAGAGCAGGACCTAGAAGCCTGACTTTAGGGCAGGCAGGCTCTGGTATCATTCACCCAGCTCACTTGTTGGGAAGTCTTTTTATTTCTCAGCCTCAATTACCTTGCTTTAGTGAGAATTATATATTCCCTAACTCTCTAGCCTCACAAGGTTTCAATGAGATCAGACATGCAAAAATGTTCCCATTCTTATAAAAATAAACTCACAAAAGG